>CM030373.1:31071244-31173705 GCA_003604175.2 Clonorchis sinensis | reverse complement strand
GCTGCGCACTTCTGGTGATGCAGAGGCCGCTGCAGCTGGATATGCTGGGGTGGGTATTGTACTGAGTGAACGAGCGGAAGCGTCTCTGCTTGATTGGATACCCGTTGATAGTCGCCTCTGTGCGGTTCGTTTGGCAACATCTGTGAGAGAATCTAGAGGAAGTGAGGTCCATCGCACCTTGTTTATTGTGTCTGCTTACGCCCCAACTGACTGTAGCTCTGAATCTGCCAAGGACAGTTTCTATGACGCTCTAGGTGCCCTTCTACAGCAGGTTAAAACCTCAGATATAGTTGTGGTTGCTGGTGATATGAACGCCCAGGTAGGTAGACTGAGCGCTGCTGAGGCCCGATTGGGTGGTCGTCTTGGTTTGGACACGAGACGCACGGACAACGGAGACCGCTTACTTCAGATGTGTGCCGATCACAGACTGTTCCTTTGCAGTACGAATTTCCGGAACAGCGGAAATCGCTTGACAACGTGGTGCCCACCAACAAACCAGCGACGAACCCAAATAGACCACATCGCCGTGAGTTATCGGTGGCGAGGGTCGATCACCGCTTGCCGCTCCTTCTGGAACACCAGCGTGGACTCCGACCATGCACTTGTACGCTGCTGCTTTTCATTGCGCTTTTCAGGTGTACGCAAAACGCGCACACCTCGCTTAGCCATTGAGAAGCTAGTGGATCCAGAAGTCAAACGAAATTATCAAAACCAACTCGTCGAATGCCTGCCGGACGGTACGGTGTCGGATATAAACGGCCACTGGGAAAAGATATCCAAAGCGCTACTCAAGGTTGGAACGTCTGTTTGCGGTACAACCCAGCCAACCTCTTTCAAACACTGGATCTCTGATAGGACCGTGTCTTTGCTGGAGACCCGGCGACAGATTCCCCCTGGCCGCCACCACAACTCCACCCGACGCATCATCCGACGCCAAGTGAAACTGAGTGTCCGTGCAGACCGAGAAGCTTGGTGGACCCGAAAGGCCGAAGAAATGGAAGATGCAAAGAATGCTGGAAATGTGCGCAGGCTGTTCCATTTGATTCGTTCGACTGGTCCTCGAAAACCTCTTGTCAGCGAAACAATCAGAGACCAAAATGGCTCCCTGATATGCAATAAAGCAGAACGTCTGGACCGCTGGGCACAGTACTTTGAACAGCAATTCAGCTGGCCACCTGCTACCTCCAATCCAGAATCCTGGCCTTCAACAGAAAGCTGGACCGTAAATATGGAGTCGCCTTCGGTCTCAGAAGTGTCCGAGTGTATTTCTCTACTCAAGCGTCATCGTGCTGCTGGTCCTGACGACCTTCCACCTGCTCTTTTCAAGGATGGCGGTGGGCTCCTCAGCCAGTGCCTGTCTAGACTATTTGGGTCTATCTGGGAGAAAGAGACCGTCCCAGACAACTGGGGTGAATCGATAGTAGTGCCCATTTTCAAAAAGGGTACTCGCAGTGAATGTAGCAACCACAGAGGTGTTAGTTTGACTCCTGTTGTGACGAGGCTTCTGGCGTCATTGATTCTTCGTCGTCTTACGATGGCACGCGAAACCTTGACTCGTGAGAATCAAGCGGGATTTCGACCGGGTAGAGGCTGCATTGACCACATCTTCACACTCCGTCAGGTGTTAGAGCAACGCCACATGTACAGACGACCCACAATCTTGGTGTTCCTTGACTTCAAGGGTGCGTTTGATTCTGTCGATCGGTCAGTGCTGTTAAATATACTTGCTCAACAGGGTATGCCCCAGAAGTTTGTAAACATAATCCGATCCCTATATTCACATACTTCTGGGCGGGTGAGAGTGTATGGCGAGCTCTCCAAAAGCTTCCCTACAAAAAGTGGTGTCAGACAAGGATGTCCACTCTCTCCATTCTTGTTCAACTTCGTCATTGATGAAATAATGAGGCGAACGCTGGAAGGTCTTCAAAACCCCGGTGTTCAAATCGTTGCTGGTGAGAGCCTTGTCGATCTGGAGTACGCAGATGATATCGCCCTCATCTTTGAAGACGAAAGTGAAGCACAAGCCCTGTTGAACAGACTGACCACCATCATACCATCTTTTGGCATGCGCCTTGCACCTTCAAAGTGCAAAGTCATGCTTCAGAACGTGCAGTCTCCGGACATATCCCTTAAAATTCAAGGAGAATCACTGGAGATTGTGGAAAACTTTACATACCTCGGTAGTTGTATTAGCTCTGACGGAAGTGTGTCTGGTGAAGTCAGTGCAAGAATCTCAAAGGCTCGAATTACGTTTGCTAATTTGCGTCACTTGTGGCGTCAAAAAGGCATCTCACTAGATCTTAAGGGTCGTGTGTACCAGGCTACAGTAAGGGCTGTATTGTTGTATGGGTGCGAGACATGGCCTCTACGGACAGATGATGTGAGGCGTCTCCAGGTTTTCGACCACCGATGCCTCAGAAGCGTGGCTGGTTTTGGATGGCGTCAGCGTGTTAGTCACGAGGTGATTAGAAAACGGGTATTTGGTTGTGCTGCAGGTACATCAATTGGGGAAATCATCCAGCACCACCGACTACGATGGCTCGGTCATGTGCTACGCATGCCGAAACACCGTCTGCCGAGGCGAGTGTTGTTCTTCGTGCCTCCTTCAGACTGGCGCAAACCGCGAGGTGGACAGCGCATGACTTGGCAGAAAGGCGTGAAAGAGATCACGAAGAGTTTGGGTGTTGTTGGTGTTGTACGCCTTCCAGGATGGGGTCCTCGTGACCCCGCCTGTGCTTGGCTGGAGACGTTGCAAGAAATGGCGGCTAATCGATGTCAGTGGCGTTCATGCTGTCAGTTTCTTTCCAGATTGTCTGATTGAGCGGTTGGAGGTGTAGGCACCTCAGAATGCTTGACATAGGCCAGCACTAGGTCCCCTCCCTCATCCACTCTTTTTCTCTTCTTTTCACTCTAGGGCTTTTTATATATAATTATATATAAAAAGCCCTAGAGTGAAAAGAAGAGGAAAAGAGTGGATGAGGGAGGGGACCTAGTGCTGGCCTATGTCAAGCATTCTGAGGTGCCTACACCTCCAACCGCTCAATCAGACAATCTGGAAAGAAACTGACAGCATGAACGCCACTGACATCGATTAGCCGCCATTTCTTGCAACGTCTCCAGCCAAGCACAGGCGGGGTCACGGGGACCCCATCCTGGAAGGCGTACAGCACCAACAACACCTAAACTCTTCGTGATCTCTTTCACGCCTTTCTGCCAAGTCATGCGCTGTCCACCTCGCGGTTTGCGCCAGTCTGAAGGAGGCACGAAGAACAACACTCGCCTCGGTAGACGGTGTTTCGGCATGCGTAGTACATGACCGAGCCATCTTAGTCGGTGGTGCTGGATGATTTCCCCAATTGATGTACCTGCAGCACAACCAAATACCCGTTTTCTAATCACCTCGTGACTAACACGCTGACGCCATCCAAAACCAGCCACGCTTCTGAGGCATCGGTGGTCGAAAACCTGGAGACGCCTCACATCATCTGTCCGTAGAGGCCATGTCTCGCACCCATACAACAATACAGCCCTTACTGTAGCCTGGTACACACGACCCTTAAGATCTAGTGAGATGCCTTTTTGACGCCACAAGTGACGCAAATTAGCAAACGTGATTCGAGCCTTTGAGATTCTTGCACTGACTTCATCAGACACACTTCCGTCAGAGCTAATACAACTACCGAGGTATGTAAAGTTTTCCACAATCTCCAGTGATTCTCCTTGAATTTTAAGGGATATGTCCGGAGACTGCACGTTCTGAAGCATGACTTTGCACTTTGAAGGTGCAAGGCGCATGCCAAAAGATGGTATGATGGTGGTCAGTCTGTTCAACAGGGCTTGTGCTTCACTTTCGTCTTCAAAGATGAGGGCGATATCATCTGCGTACTCCAGATCGACAAGGCTCTCACCAGCAACGATTTGAACACCGGGGTTTTGAAGACCTTCCAGCGTTCGCCTCATTATTTCATCAATGACGAAGTTGAACAAGAATGGAGAGAGTGGACATCCTTGTCTGACACCACTTTTTGTAGGGAAGCTTTTGGAGAGCTCGCCATACACTCTCACCCGCCCAGAAGTATGTGAATATAGGGATCGGATTATGTTTACAAACTTCTGGGGCATACCCTGTTGAGCAAGTATATTTAACAGCACTGACCGATCGACAGAATCAAACGCACCCTTGAAGTCAAGGAACACCAAGATTGTGGGTCGTCTGTACATGTGGCGTTGCTCTAACACCTGACGGAGTGTGAAGATGTGGTCAATGCAGCCTCTACCCGGTCGAAATCCCGCTTGATTCTCACGAGTCAAGGTTTCGCGTGCCATCGTAAGACGACGAAGAATCAATGACGCCAGAAGCCTTGTCACAACAGGAGTCAAACTAACACCTCTGTGGTTGCTACATTCACTGCGAGTACCCTTTTTGAAAATGGGCACTACTATCGATTCACCCCAGTTGTCTGGGACGGTCTCTTTCTCCCAGATAGACCCAAATAGTCTAGACAGGCACTGGCTGAGGAGCCCACCGCCATCCTTGAAAAGAGCAGGTGGAAGGTCGTCAGGACCAGCAGCACGATGACGCTTGAGTAGAGAAATACACTCGGACACTTCTGAGACCGAAGGCGACTCCATATTTACGGTCCAGCTTTCTGTTGAAGGCCAGGTCTCTTGATTGGAGGTAGCAGGTGGCCAGCTAAATTGCTGTTCAAAGTACTGTGCCCAGCGGTCCAGACGTTCTGCTTTATTGCATATCAGGGAGCCATTTTGGTCGCTGATTGTTTCGCTGACAAGAGGTTTTCGAGGACCAGTCGAACGAATCAAATGGAACAGCCTGCGCACATTTCCAGCATTCTTTGCATCTTCCATTTCTTGGGCCTTTCGGGTCCACCAAGCTTCTCGGTCTGCACGGACACTCAGTTTCACTTGGCGTCGGATGATGCGTCGGGTGGAGTTGTGGTGGCGGTCAGGGGGAATCTGTCGCCGGGTCTCCAGCAAAGACACGGTCCTATCGGAGATCCAGTGTTTGAAAGAGGTTGGCTGGGTTGTACCGCAAACAGACGTTCCGACCTTGAGTAGCGCTTTGGATATCTTTTCCCAGTGGCCGTTTATATTCGACACCTTACCGTCCGGCAGGCATTCGACGAGTTGGTTTTGATAATTTCGTTTGACTTCTGGGTCCACTAGCTTCTCAATGGGTAAGCGAGGTGTGCGCGTTTTGCGTACACCTGAAAAGCGCAATGAAAAGCAGCAGCGTACAAGTGCATGGTCGGAGTCCACGCTGGTGTTCCAGAAGGAGCGGCAAGCGGTGATCGACCCTCGCCACCGATAACTCACGGCGATGTGGTCTATTTGGGTTCGTCGCTGGTTTGTTGGTGGGCACCACGTTGTCAAGCGATTTCCGCTGTTCCGGAAATTCGTACTGCAAAGGAACAGTCTGTGTTTGCAATAGCGTGAGCTCTGTCTCCGTATAGAAGACTGCATTAGGTTCTCCTCTAAGTACCCGTTCGGCTTCACGCGGTTGGCCTGTAATAGGTGAAACTTCAAGCTCATACTGGTTTCGTTTCATTACTAGGTCAGATAAATTTAGTCACACTGTCTTCCTTGCTTGCGAACATCTGTTCGTGTGACACTTCTGTTTCACCGAGTCCTCTTGGCAAGCTAACTAGTCAACACCGATGACAGAAGTGGCAGTTTTCAAGCTTCTTCAAAGACTAACATCAGCGCACTCAGGAGACAGGAGGGCGCTGATGTACAGAACGAAGACAGGTTACCTCTGGGGCCCCCAGAGGGTTTGCCATTGGCAGGGTTTACCGCAACAGCATCAGCTTGCTTTGTGTGATTTTCCATTAGAAAAAAAGGTAACTGAGAAGAAAGCGAAACCTCTCATTTCAGCTGATACGCTTGGCATCACAGTGCAAGCTGGAATCTTTTTGGCTTTCACATGAATGGTGAGCTTAGGGCTTGTGTTAGAAATCACTCACCTCTGTGCTCCAAACGCTTCTCAAGCGGTTAGAAACTGCTCTTTCCACGTCATGTGACGTTGAAATCTAAATGTTGTTGAGAACGAAATTCTACTCACTCTCATCGTTCTGCGAATAGACTCTGGAAATATCCTTCCAGCGCATCGCCTGTAAATATTCGCTATCGATTTCGCCGTTGATTCGATTATTATGTCCCACTGCCAGTCCATGAAAATCCGTCAGTTTGACCATACTGTGTACATACCTGTTGTCGAATGTCTTGTTTTGCTGAATCTTCCTTGTCAGGACTCATTTGGGGTCCTTCCATTGGGCGAAAAGACTAAAAATAATATTTGAATGCTGAGTGAGTCCATCTTACAAACTGACCAGGGCATCTACTCACATCTGGCTAGATTGGTGAAATAGTTCGTTCGCACCCTATCTGGGCCCGTAGGCGGAGCCACCCTACTATTGTCAAGCCTTCTAATCGGAAGTAAGTTCGCATCAACGTTAATGTAGTTCAGCCCTAACAAATCGAATCACGGTACAGCATTGTTACCACTAAAATCTGAGAGTGCGTAACGCCTTTCGATTTTTGGGGGCAAGTGGCTGAGGTGACCAACTTTTGACCTGGCAGAGAGATATGAGAAAGATTATGAAATGTTTGGGTGCCGTCGGTGCTACTCGCCTACCAGGATGGAGATCGCGTGATTTCCACTGCGCCTGGTTTGGAATGTTGCAAGATATGGCTGATAATCGATGTCATTGGCGTGTTGTCAGTTTCTATCCAGATTGCATGAGTGTTCGGAGTTGTAGCACTAAATTCCTTCCCGGTCAACCCTCATTCTTTTCTTTACCATAAGACGTTCAAATAAATCTTGGTTGTACGTCAGCGAAGTATCAATGTTGAACACGATGTCATGATGACGAAGTGGCTGGAAAGGAACCGTATCAAGCAGATTTCCCTATTTGGAGCCGAGAAGCTGTGCCCGGCCCTTAATTGATGAAGACCACTCCACCACATGGATTGAGATCGAGATTGCTCGGTGGTTAGGGCGCGAATTTACTCATCAGAAGGTCCTTCGTTCGAACCCGACCTGTGCATCTTGAGTTCTATCTATGCTTGGGTAGCCTAACAGTATCCCAGTCCTCGTGCTTCCTTTTGATGTCGTGGCAGCTAGGCACGAATGATTCTTTCCGTGGATGTACTTCCAGTCTCGTTCACCTAGTGGCGGGCGATCTTACTAATGAAAACTCCAAATCTCCAAAAAGCAAATTAGCAGTTTTGGTTCATAAAAGTGGACCCCGTGTTGCGGTCTCTGCACCACAGTTAAAATAACTTGCAGATAAGGCTTAACCAACAAATGGCTCGCAACGAGACAGGAAAGGAATGGCGAAGGATACATCTGAGGAATGTGGCCAAACCGTAAGTGCGCCGTCCTGGCCATCTGCTGGAAAAATGCTATTTTCCGTGCCCATTTCCAGGGTTTTGCAAACAGAGTGTTGGTTAGATTCTGACCTGGTAAGGAGACATGTTAATTATTACGAAAAGTCAGCATTGTCAATGTGATGCGGCCTCTAGAACTGGTATAGTGTCAGGCTGCGTATACTGCTGAAGACGCCACACAATGTGCCTGCCAAACGGTCTGTGAGTTCCTTGTCAGTTTCCATTCAGACTGAGTTTTAGTAGGTGTAGCACTTAAAAGCTCTTGTAGTAGGCCAATACGGGGTCCCTTATCTCGGATCTAGTTTCCTTTTGTAACAACCATTCAAAAAAGTTATGACTATCAGTGTTGAAGGGAGATACGCTATCGATGATGATGGTGCTTGATGGAAAGTGTTTCACTGTTTGATCTGACTGATGGACGTGTGTACATGTTCTGACATGTCATTGCCGTTTTCATGAGCACCGAGAGTCACAAGTCTATTGAGCTTTTGGGCCTAGCCGGCGGCGATGCTGGCAAAAGTTACCACGGTGTCTTCTTTTTTGGTACGCCTGACAAATGTGCAGGTGTTTTAAGGTGCTGTTTGTTTTCTTTTATCCGTGATGAGAATAACTCAGACGCTTGCCGCCCTGAGAAGGCATTGCACTGAATGTAAGTCTACCAACTTCGATTGTCTGAAAGTCAGTTCTCTCGGTCGACTAGTTGTGTTAATTTACCCTCGCTGCTGCTTGGTAACTAGCTTGTCAATTCTGATATCTTTGATAAAATCAATTCCAAAGATGGTTGACCTCCATTATTGAGGTTTTGCAGTCACAGACGGTTCGCGACACCTTGAAGGTCCCGGCGATGTGGGTCAATACAATCTCCAAGTGCGAAGTGTGTAGCTGACATTTGTACGACGCACTTAGCTTTGCTCAAAGTTAACAGGGTTATACCGTGTTTGGGCGTCGGTTGTTAGTAGTTGCTGCTTCCATTCTGAGGTTGGCGGAACTCCCGTATCACAGACGTCGAACATACTGTTCTCCTATTTTAGTTTTATTACAAAGCTTCATATAAACCCATGGTGTTGCATGGCGATAACGTGTATTGCGGATTTACGGCCTCTGAATGATACGAAATGAATGTCTATCTCGCTTTATTTCATTTCGTTCAGGACTTAGATTGTCTCAAGCCTCCGTCTTATTCTCGCATCCCCTGGAAGGACGGGTAAGAAGTTGACCACAGGAACCTCTACTCTTGTTGACCAAGGTTTAGTCACTATCACTGGTGATTTATTGGATACGGCAAAAACTTAGATCTATATGCAGCTATAAACGTGTCTGTTTTTTTTAGAGTGCGCTAACAAAACCTCGGGATCTGTGCGCCCTCTGTGCTTTGTTGCAACCAAATGCAGCGTTCACATCGTCTGGCGCGACTTTTGGAAAACTTATGATTTTACGGATGGCAATTTGTAGCTGCACTTGCTAACAACTGGGATACCCATGTAAATCTAATCGTAAAACCTCGTTCGGAGGTCTAGTTTAAGTGTACCCAGGACTGTCGATGATTATTGATTGTGAAAACTGCTTGATAGTCTCTGTTAATCGCAAGCACAAACCGTAAAGACATGTGAATACCGTATTATGCGGCGCTTCCCAAACAATAATTGATAGAGTACTCGGATTGCTAACATACTGTACGCATCAATAGATGGTGATCACTTACGATTGTGGATATTTCTGCGAAGTCGTGGTCTCCGCTACCGTTGCACCTAGTCTCTATTCGACCTGAACTAAGCTCTGTATCGACAAAAAACTAGGCAGCTACATGACGCTTGGAACTCAGTACTTAACTTCAGACAAGCTTAAGTTGTGTCTCATCTCATCAGGCTGCGTCATTCTGGTCGGGTTAGGAAACGTCTTTCCATTTTTCTTTTCAATAGGGCTGTCTCGGTAAGCAGAAAAAATCCCTAGGGGATACGGCACTCGTGCCCTCATCCTGGCTTTGCTGTTAATGTTGACAGTAGAGGGGCAAGTCTGAATGTGATTTGTTTGTATTTTGCTTACCCTTTTTGCTACCTCAAATGGCTTCGGAATAGCGAACCCTCCGATGTCGGTACGTTTACTAATTCCTCTGTCAGGTATTCATGATTGTCCCTTGCTCATTTTTTGCCCTTCTGTAGCAATCTCAGTTGTTTTTTCCGCCCTCCTTTAGAATCAGCTGAGTCCTCATCGTGCTTTCGCAAGGAGCCTCCGTTCAGCTTCCAGATTCTCCGGAAATATATTGGCTACTTTAGCACTATTTGGATAATTTTTCTCTCTCCACTCGCTTCCTTGCCATGTGGTTTCGGTTTCCCCCACAGTAGGTGACTTCTTAGCCGGATTAAATTCCGCACTTAAATCCAACAGCAACTCAAAACAAATGAGTATCCACGTTTCCACGCTGGTCTGTGAGAGATATATGCCTCCTCTTTTTAATGAGCTACTGTGTTCTCTGTGTAGATGACTTCCACTATCCACCCACACTTAACTCTGGCGATGCCCGCAACCACAAGTTGACGTGATTCAGATTCATGCAAACTGAGCGTAGTATATCTTATCGAAACCAAGGAAACTCGTTTCCCTACTAGTTATCACCGGATCTTGTAATGAATGCCTTCCCATTAGTTTGGGTGTTATCTACAAGTTCTCTTGCCCGACGTTTACTTAGCTTTACTTTGAGTCATTCCCATGTTTGGCCTAGGTTGACCTCTGGTGACCTTATGGTTCTGCCGCAAAAGAAACATTCTACGGCACTGTTATTGTTTTTCACCGTAAGTTTTTCACTATGTCTCCTTGGATATCCGTTTTCTCTGAAAGTAGCAAGTGTGCTTCAGGGATCCCCGGAAGTTCATCTATGATTTTCCACCAGTGAATGAGTCATCCTCAAACTTTTATAATAGTCATGGTGATTCCGCATGCTCTTTTTTCCGTAAGAGGTAACTTGTGATTGGTGGCGCCGAACGCTTGCATCCCTCTGTCAGTTTTTACCTCACTCTCATCAAGGGACGAAGCTTCTGATGGATGTTCTGTGCCTTTAAGTGAAACAACGCTGTTTAGTCTTGGAGGCTAGGGTCTGCTATCACACCCTCCAGGGAAGCAGGAAAACGAATTTGTCGACAGCGTCCACGCTATCCTAAAAATAAGCATGAAAATGGGAATCAGGGAGTGTGTTTGCATCTTGGATAAATTATTTCACTCAAAGGTTTATTCACCGACATTTCTACGGAGATAGTACCGAACACCCGGACCTGGATGCCGTACTTTAATTTCCAAGACTTGATGTGTTTCTGACATTCGGGGGGGGCGATATCGGTGTGTTATTGAACCGCATCATGAATGTATAGTGAAGCACACCTGTTTTACTGCGAAAACCTCATACATGCAGCCAAATTTCTGACCCCACCAGTAGAAGTGCTTCTAGCATCTACCTCCAAATCCCCTATATGCCATCGTCTCACCTGCAGGTGAGTGACCACCTATGTTCACAGGATGATAACACACCATAACTAAGGACAGCTGGACACGTGCCAACCAGTGAAGACGCACATAGACCGTTCGAATCAGCCGGATTTCAGTGTTAGTCGAAGGCCATCTGACCGAACTCAGCCTTCCACCAGGTCAAGCGTTGGCCACCTCTCTGCTTACGCCACTCTGAATTGGGCATGAAAAACAGCACTCTCTTCGGAAAACGATGGTTAGGCATACGCAACACATGTCCCAACCAACGCGGCTCCTGGTCCTGGACACATTCTTCAATGAAAGTACCCGTTGCACAACCCAAAACTAGTTTTCTAATTGCCTCGTTACGAATTCGCCGACACCAACTCACACGAGCTACAGTTCTGAGACAGCGATTGTCGAACACCTAAAGACGTCTCAGTTCCGCTGCTCGAACAGGCAATGTTTCGCAGCCATACAACAAAACATCCCGCACTGTAGCTTGGCACACACGTCCTTCAAGATTCTGACGCCATAGGTGTCTCAAATTAGCAAACGCGACTCCAGACTTGCAGATTCGTGCACTGACGTCATCTGTCACACTACAATCAGAGCTAACACAGCTTCCAAGATACGTAGAACGTTCCACAACTTCCAGTAACTCTCCCTGGATTGTAATTGGCGTGTTCAGTGACTGCATGTCCACGAGCGTGAGCTTACATTTGGTGGGTGCAAAGTGCATACCAAGGGACGGGATGACTTTGCTCAGTTCATCCGAAAACACCTGCGCCTTCTCCTCTTCGAAGATGAGAACGATGTCGTCTGCATATTCCAGATCAACCAGGTTTTCTTCACAGGCTATTTGAACATCAGGGTTTAGGAGAACTTCCAGAGTTCCTCTCATGACTTAATCGATCATGAAGTTAAACAGGAATGGGGAGAGTGGACATCTCTGACGGACACCGCTTTGTGTACGGTATCTTTTGGAAAGCCTTCTATATGATCTCACGTCCGGAAGTCTTGGAATACAAAGAGCTTATTATGTTGATGAACTTCCGGGGCATTTCTGGTGGGCAAGCATATCAAGCAGAACAGACCGGTCAACCGAGTCAAGTGCGCCTTGGAAATCCAGAAATAATAGAATTGTGGGTCGCTTATACGTATGGCATTGTTCTAGTACCTGACGGGGCGTGAAGATTTGGACAACACAACCCCCAACAGGCCGGAATCCCGCTTGCTGCTCTTGAGTCAGTGTCTCACGAGCCACCGTAAGGTGACGAAGCACCAGCGATGCCAACATTCTTGTTACGACCGGGGTCAAGCTGATCCTACTTTGGTTGCCACACTCACTATGAGCCCCTTCTTGAAAACGGGCATTACCACCGACTCTCTCCAGTTGCCTGGGACAGACTCCTTTTCCCAAATGCAAGCAAACAGATCAGACAAGCGTTCATTGAGGACTTCACCCCCATCTTTGAACAATGCAGGTGGGAGGTCATCCCGACCAGAGGCTCGATGGCGGTTGAGAGAATATATGCAGCCATAAACCTCCGAGACCAAAGGGTGGGATCCAGCCATGACAATTGTTTTTCGAAGTACTCGGCCCATCGGTCGATGCGTTCTTTATTCGAGATGTTCACTCCATTCCGATCCTTAATCGTTTCGCTCACAGGTGGTTTCCGGAGACCGGTCGCACGGATCAACTGAAATAATCTTCGGGCTTTACCGGCTTCTGGGCCCCTTCGATTTCTTTGGCCTTCTGTGCCCACCACACTTCACGGTCGGTTCGCAAGCTCACCTTCACTTGACGTCTGATAATTCGTCGTATCAAATTATGTTCTGGGCCTGCTGGGATATTTCTGCGGGATTTAAGCAGTGCGACCGTTCGGTCTGATATCCAGTGCTTGAGTGCGCATGGTGGTGCCGGGCTACAGGCAAAATTCTCAGCACTATGCAGAGAGGTAGCAGTCTGGTCCCAGTATGAGGTCATATCTGATAGTGGAACATTTGGAAGAGACTCTAGAAGACGATTTTGATGAGTTCGTCTAACATCCGGATTTGCCAGTTTCTCAGTTGCCAAGTGATTTGGCCGCACCTTACGCTACCCAAGAAAACGCAGGGAGAAGCGACTCCGGACGAGTGCGTAGTCGGACTCCACAAATGTGTTCCAAAACGACCGGCAGTCGGTTATTGATCCGCGCCATCGGTGACTGATGGCAATGTGGTCGACTTGAGTTCGTGGCCGGCACCCCGTTGGAGGCACCATGTGGCCAGACGACTTCGGTTATTTCGGAAGTTAGTACTGCATGAACCCAGCTTTCGATCAGCACACAGCTGATGCACCCGTTCACCATTGTCCGTACGTACAGAGTCCAATCCATGTCGACCTCCGAATTGAGTCTCAGATACCTTAAGCCTGCTCACTTGTGCCTTCAAATCTCCAGCAACCACTACGATATCTGAGCTTAAGCTTGCCGCAGCAGGGTATTCAGGGTGTCATAAAACCTGTCTTTGACGACGTCGGAGCTACAGTCAATCGGGGCGTAGGCGGACACGATAAACAAACATCGATCAGGTTCCTGCTTGTGCAACTCCTTCACAGACGTTTCCAGACGAATTGCACATAGGCAACTATCAACAGGTACCCATTCAAGCAAGGATACTTTCGCTCGGTGACTTATGGCTATACCAATCCATGCACATCCCGGCCGCAGCAGCCCATGGATCATCAGAGGTGCACAGTCGGAAGCGAGTGGAGACTGATGGGGCGGTTGCATCTTGAATTCTCGTTTCTGAGACACAGCACACACATCAATGCCAAGCGAGTCCAATGTGAGAGGAAAAGCAGCTTGTTGTCCTGCTTGCTTCCGAGTGCACACATTAAAGTCGGCCAGATAGACAGGGTGTCGATGCCTGAAGATAGATTCGCAGATACCTGAGGATATCGGCGCCACGTGACGAGCAGATGCTGCACGAGAAACCGGTGCAAGACGAACGGAGTCATCAGTTCTAAGTGCTGGGCCTACAAGAGGAGAGTTATTAACGGAGTGGGGAGAAGGGGAAGAAAAAGTATGTGAAAGAGAAAGAAGGGAGGCGTCAGAAGTAGCCTGTTTTCGCTTACCCGCCCTGCTGTATGCAGCCAGTAAGGCGACCCGGCTGATGACACCACGCGACGACCGATGTGGCTGTATGCAGCCAGTAAGGCGAACTGGCTGATGACACTAAGCGACGGCCGATGTGGCATGAGTTTATTTGTGCTTGTGCAGTTCATGGTTGTATGTGGGCTGGGATACTGTCAGGGCGCCCAAACCTAGACCGGAGGACGATTAGGGTCATCAACCAAAGCCTTTGGGTCAAAAGCCTAACCGCAAGGCAGCGGTGTTTGGCGGGAAACGCAAATGCATTACCGTTTCTACGGGACAAGTCGCCACACGTTCCAACCACCAACCTGGAGGGCCAGGGGACTGTGTTTGTCAGACTTCTAACCATTGACTAACTTGATATGAGATACTGAGTGTTGTGGGGACACCCATCGCCAGTATAGCTCAATGGGTCGCTGAGGTGCGCAAACCGTCACACCACGATTAGGTCCAGTCTCTTCGTGACGGCGAAAACCGATATACCGTGCGTTGGTTTTTCCCCACCAAACTATGTTATTTTTTGCATAATCTGTTGACTAAATTGAGCTCCTGGTGAGGTGCGGATTATGTGGACCTATACACCATTTAAGTTGCAAGTCATCGTTTTGTGAGTGAGTCGTTGGAAAAGGATAAATGCGTTATCTACTCTTGCGATCAAGTATTGGCCCCATACGGCTTGATGAGCTTTTGCCTCCTGTTCAGGCTCCTATCAATGGATATACTATTTCCTCAAACTCTTCCGCCTGATTTTGGTTACTTATATCTGCTTTCACCCAGGCGAAGTTGAATATAGTCTGCCTGCAGCTTTCCAGTCAACTAAGCCTGAGGTAAAATTGAAGAAAGTTGTCCGATGCTTAGATTATAGGACTGAAGTTCATCTCCTAGATCCTTCCGATTAGGATTAACTGAAACAGTTCAACGAGTTCCGCCTGACGTACATGTTTCATCGTGGGAATCCGCTTAATACCGTGGGATTTGAGTCACCGGACCGTGAGTGTAACTCAGGCAATACCTCCGCTTTGATAACCAAAGGAAGAAGCCTGATGTTCGATCCGAGTGAACGACAGATCCGTCTTTTTGTGATATTATCATCCCCGGAAACGAAGGACTGCAGGTACTATTGGGAACTTATTAGATATGCTTCTTCCTAGAGGGTTACAACGTCCATTTCTGGTAGTCTGAGGGCGTCATGTTCTAGTATCGCATGTTCATAGATCACGTGTTTCCCGAAGATCCGGCGTCCTTTGACAATAACTTACAATTGTGGCTAGATAACAGGAAGGTCACCAGAGAACTCCATTTGTGCTTTGCTTCCGAGTAGCAGGCAGGCTAGCTACTTCAAATAGTAGCCGCGCTCATAGATAGCAAAATACCAACAGATCTATATTTCATTGGTTGGGTCGAGAACAATGTATCCTCCGTTTGAATTCTGTTAAGTAGCGAACGCAAGTCAGAGGTTTTTGGCCTTGCGGATATGTGGCCTTTTTGTCTAAGAATATTAAACATGAAACTACAGTGGTTGTTAAATTAGAGCTTTAAGTTGGCACACGATCAACTAATAGAATCGCTATCAATCATTACTCATCCCCAAATCGGGTAGGCCGATTCTTTGGTGGCCGCCAGCACCAAAATAAAGATCTGGGCAAAGTCATCCCATTCCTTGGCTAAGAAGAAAGTGATTAGTATGTTGATCAGTATGTTGATGTTTTCTGCCCCGTCGCTGTGTTCTGTTTTTACTGTCTCAGTATTTTTACTCATTCATTATGTTCCTTTCTTCGTACATTCTTGAGGAAGCATCTGCGTGTAGGTGATACATGAAAGCAGTCAGTGTTGGGCCATCAGTGTCTCTGAGGCACTGGCCGAGTCTGGTGGGAACATTGGGTTAGCAGTCTTGGGGCATGCCAGGTGGTTTTAGGAAAAATTAATTCTCTCACGATGGTTGATTTACTCACGCCTCATAGAATACGCTGGTTAGAACATGTACTTCGCCCGCCAGAAGACCGTCCCTTTCGCAAAGTCTTTTTTGTCCATTCATATGCTGAGTGGAAGCAACCGAGAGATGAAGGCAGTGTGTGACCTCTCAACTAACTACGAAAACCTCAACCAGTAAACTGGGTCGGGTCGGCAACTGCCGTCTCCCTGGTGACCTCGGATCTCAGTTCACTAATCGTTGGCAACATGGTGCAGTCATGCTATCAGTGGCATTCGTGCATCAAAACTGTTGTCTTTAATGCGTAGCTGTCCATTTCCCAGACTGGCCAAATTTTTCACGCTCTCCCATTTTCGGGTGACAGAAATTGTAGCAGCTGAAACCAACGTGCCATTGGTGTATGGTTTCTAGCTGATAACTGAACTGAGAAATCGATTTACGTATCCTAGTGACTTCCCAAAACCAAATGCTCGCGCGTAGCCCGGGTGCATTCTTACTCCCACACTAGTCAAGGTGTTCCAACAACCAGGTTAGCTGACGGAAAACTCACGCAACCTTAACATCTGAAAAAGTCGAAGCCACCTAAAGGACTACTGAATATTGTACACACTGCACTACCACCTTTAGTAGCATTTTGCCCCAGTATCCAACAATTCAACGGGCAAGAGGGTTTGTCAAGAACGAGTATTCCGCCTTTAATTTTGCAGAAGTCAGCGCGAGGCTTAGATCTTAACAACGTAAATAGTTCTCGGACTTTATGTGCAAAAAAACGATTGTTTTAAAAACTAATGTCATTTTACAACCTATCCAGGGAGAATGATTCGCGCTTTGAGGTTTATTCCCACAGACCATGTGTCAGACATGTTAACACCTGCCGCAAGCCTCTGCCCAACGTCCGGTCGGCCGATATCCCAATGGAGCGGATAAATAATGTACTCACTTTTCATGTTGTTACAACGGTTACACTTCCGGTCTTATTACCGCCAAAATATGGACCACTAGTCCTGGAAGCATTGTGGACCTGAATACGCGTCTCAAAAGCTCCGGTCTGTTGAGGAAATACATCACTAACTGATCCTCTTCAACGGCCAATTCTCTAATTATCGAGTGAAGTGGATC
Organism: Clonorchis sinensis; assembly: GCA_003604175.2. Taxonomy (NCBI): domain Eukaryota; kingdom Metazoa; phylum Platyhelminthes; class Trematoda; order Opisthorchiida; family Opisthorchiidae; genus Clonorchis; species Clonorchis sinensis. Next base: position 31,156,653 of record CM030373.1, on the reverse strand, counting down.
CTGTTGATGATTCACATGATGTTTGAGGGTAGCAGGGACGGATCCAAGCTGGATTCCGGTTAACCACGTTACTCTTATCCCGTTTCAGCTAATCTATGTATGGTCTTCAGATCTTTCTTGACGTCACTAGCAACTATAAATTACTGGGTTGGAATATCTGTGACCGGGCCAATATTAAAGACTATAAGCAACAAATATCTACGCGTCTATCCCTTTTGACTCCATTTCTAAGCAAGCCTAAACAGAAGGTCTGAGGTACTCCTTAAAATATCTATTGTCCCGGAAGTCACCAATTCTGTTGGCTGTTGCAGAGTTTGTTTTTCTTATTTAGCGCCTAAGTAATAGGTCGGCTGTTTGTTTACAATCGTCGACTGAGTGACCATGTGGACAAGCCTTCCGAAAAACGTGTAAATACTTCAAATTCACGTGTGGTGTGAATCACGGGTATGATGATTTGTCTCTGGTGTACATCTGCACCTCGCTCACTAGACTAACCCTGTGTTTGTCGGCGTAAGTCGGCTGCTTGTTCCTCTCAAGCCATCCCGCCATCTTATCCGGGTCGGTTTGTAGTTCCATTTCTCCCAGTGCAATTCTCACCACATTTCACAGTTCGTTGCCTTAAACAAACAGCACTCACTGTGAGCAGAGATATTTCGACAGGGAGTTGATGCAGACTGTGGATAGAAAAAACCCTTTGGATAGCGCGTACTTTTTGTAACTAGGTGTCCTTGGCTCTCACTCTCGTCATCAATCTGGAAGGCTGCCAAACATTCCTAAAATGATTCTATTTCTCCAGCCGCATAGTTTTTGCAGTAATGTGGCGTCGGGATCTTTCTGAACTGCACAATTCCGGCCTCACAATAGGAGTCCTGAGCTGTCAGTGGTTCCTGATGCAAGGTCGTCCGCGAACAGGTAGATACGGGTATCAATGTTCATATAGATTTAATGGTCACTGAGGCTGGACTTATGGGTGTGTGCCGTACTCCGCAGATGCTACCTTTTCGGGAAAAAAATGTATGGATTCCGATCGCAGAAGCCCATCGATATGATAAGCAACTGGCTATCAATCGAATAGTTCTGCAACAGAAAGGCCAAGCCAAAGCCCTCAGGGTTCTTACCCAGCCCTTATCCGTCAAGGCGCTATTCCGTGCACTAGACCGTATAACAGGCCTTATAACCTGGTTGTATGCTCAAGAATGCCACTCAGAATATTCGTGGGAGCCCCTGGCACAAGCCGCAAGACATGGACTGAACTCTGCCCTAAGGGCGCGATAAATCGTACGGCCTTCGAAGGCCCGCTATTTCGCACGTGCTTTGGTCTAGGTCAGTTCGGGGCAGGATATAGGTACGAGACTTCAGCGTGAAGCTCATGGTCGTCCAGCTCCTTGCCCGTGAGCCATAGGTATATCCTCTAGTGGTTTTGACGAACACCTGACTTTTCAAATCATAGTTCACGTAAGTTTGCCGGGATGACGAACAATCATCCTTAGATGTTGGCCGTGTTCACGGATTCACGGATTGATACACAGGAGCGAGGCTTTTGCCCAAGTTTCCCGGGTCGGTTTTGTTCTTGTCGTTCAGCAGCTGTCGTTCACCTGAAAGGCACAAGTGAAAAAAGGGTGTAGCACTGCTCTTTAAGTTCTCAGCGCGGGGCAGTATGTTTGCCAGCGCGAGGACTCGCGTAAATAAGTGTCTAATAGTGTTTTGAACTGAGTTCTAGAGGGAGCGTGGACAACCGTCTCAGGAAGGTTATTCCACGCAGCAACTACCCGAAATGAGAAAAAAGTTTGCCTAATGAAGGTGTGCGCTCTGAGCTTAAAAATCTTCTTACCGTGTCCCCGCCGTGTGTTTGCTGGGTCAACGGTGAAAAACCTGTTGGCCAAGCCTTGTTCAAACAGGGCGTAAGTAAGAATTAAGTCCCCTCGGAGGCGACGATACTCCAAGGGAAAGAGGTCGAGCACCACGAGACGCGTTTCGTAGTCCATGGACTTGAGACCGGCAACCATTTTCGTAGCAGCTCGCTGGACACGCTCAATGAGGATTACGTCTTTCGTGCGTCCTGAGTAGACAACCGGGTTGGCATATTCAAGGAGCGGTCTGACATAGGCCCCATAGAGTATTTGGAAGTCCGTGCGAGTAATACGAGAGAAGGTACGCCGAATCATCCGTAGAACAGCGAATGCCTTCTGAGCCGATTTCTCAAGGTGCAGTGAGAAGGACAGGTTTGGAGAGAGCCAGATACCCAAATCTTTTTTGGCATCTATCCTCGTGATGTCTTCTGGTCCTTTCTCACCATGCATGACAAAGGAGTTCGCTGAGTCTCCTCCAAATGACATATGGACGCACTTTTCGTCATTCAGAGGAAGGTGCCAGTCCAACGACCACTGCTTTGCGGCGTCTACATCAATTTGGAGGGCACTGGCATTGGAACTCCACGATTTCAAGTCGTCCGCAAAAAGTAGACATGGACTTGAAAGAACATCTGGAAGGTCATTGACGTATATCAGAAACAGCAAAGGTCCCAAAACGGAGCCCTGAGGAACTCCAATGGAGACCGGCGCCGCAGAAGAGTAGGTCGAGCCTACTTTCACTCGGAATGATCTGTCTGATAGGAATGCCTTGATCCAGTGTAGGATTTTCCCTTGAATCCCGTAAGACTCGAGTTTGTGGAGCAGAGGGACGTGTGGGACTCGATCAAATGCTTTTGAAAAGTCGAAAAATATGGCATCCGATATGAGTCCCTCGTCCTTGGCTTGGGTTAAGCTGTCCATAAATACGAGCATGTTCGTCACGCAGGAACGGTTTGGGAGAAATCCGTGTTGAGCTTGAGAAATCAAGTTGTTGGAAGTAAGGTGATCTAGAATGGCTCGCTTCAGAATGCGTTCCATCACCTTGCATGGCACGCTAGTGAGGCTTATAGGCCTGTAGCTGCCAGGCGATAGTCGGTCACCAGTTTTGTAGATTGGCGTGACAATCGCTTCCTTCCAAACAGAGGGAAGGTGGCCTTCGTCAAGCGACTGACGAAACAGCAGATGGAAATGAGTTGCCAGTGTGTACGACGTTTCCTTCAGGATCCTTGGGTGGACTTCGTCGGGCCCCAACGCGCAGAATGGGTTGATCTTGTGCAGGAGTTGACGAATGTCCTCCACCGTGAATACCAAGTCGGTTAGAGGCCGTTCGTAGGTACGCCTTGACAACGTTGGATGTGACGAGGACGCTGGGACTGAATACAGACCTGCATAGTGATCTCTGTAGAACTCAGATACCACTATTGGGTCACTCGTGGGTTCCCCGTTCCTGTCCCTCAGGGAGAACGCGGATGGTTTGTTTCTTCGGCGATGCCGCATGTATTTGAACAGCACATTTCTGTTCTTCCGGGCGAGGTCTAGAATGGTGGCTTGTTTTCGTATGTTCCATTGGCGGATTTCCGATTTACAGCGGTTCCGCATTTTACGAAATGCCAGCTCATCTTCTGTGTCTCCTGTAGTCAACTTTTTGAGAAATAGTTGTGACCTCTTTTCCAGAAGACGCCGGATCCTTTTGGGTAGTTTACGGCTCATCCGACTGCGTGCTGGTTTTTTTGGGACGAACATCGCGTCAGCCTCGTGAACTTTCTGGACAATAGTCCTATATAAGTCTTCCACTGAGGCTGGCCCCAGTTTAACTTGGTTAAGAAAGATGCGCATTCCCGAAAAGTCTGCACGGCAGAAGTTTCGAATCCACGTTTGGGGTTCGGGATTTCTGGCCCAATAGCAGATGAAATCAAAGGTGAGCACACAGTGGTCGCTATGTCCCAGTGGAGCGTTAATTGTCACCTGATCAACGAAATGTCTTTCGTTGGTGATGACCAGATCCAGGAGGGACGGTTGTTGGCCCGCGCGGTATCTGGTGGGTGCAACGACATGTTGAGTCCAAGCGCTCTGTTGAACGACTTCGGTCAACGCCGCTGCAAAGGGTCCACTTGATCCGACGCACTGGAGCTCCGTCCAGGGGGCCTTTGGAGCGTTGAAGTCACCTACCAGCAGGAGATGAGTGAAGTGGTAGCTGGAGGAGAGTTGCCCAAGGGTTCGTATGAGGAAGTGGTCATCTTCCGGAGGACTCGAGGGGCTACGGTAGACCACACCGAGAAGGAGAGAATCGGACCCGCGCAGCGGGACTTGAAGCCACAGTGCATCACAAAAAGGTGCAGGAGTGGTATCAGAGAGGACAATCGGGATTGGCAGGGCCGCATGTAAGTATAAAGCAACCCCACCAGCTCTCCCTCGTTTTGAGTCAGCTCGAAAAATAGAGTAGCCGTCTATTGAGATCTCCGCGTCAGAGACATCTGGTGTGAGCCAGGTCTCTGTGAGTGCGATAATGGACGGCTGTTCAAGACAAACTGACTGTTTAATATCACAAAGTTTGTTGAAGAGGCTAAGACAGTTTGTGGACAAGCATTTCAACACTGTCTCTGCTGCCTCCGAAGGTGAGGAGCCGAGAGTTGTGTAACCAGGGAGGTTAGCAGACTTAATATATGTACGTCGGGTTTGAGTTGAGGGCTCCGAAGGGATCTCTGAGGCATATTTGTCTGCTCCCTCGATTGGTGGTTTCGTGGGTTGCTTTTCATTTGCAGGGTTTTTTTGCCCTGTGGGAGCCCGGTTTGCGCGGGCCTATTAGTTTTGGTGGACGAAGTTTTTTTCCCCGTGGGCGAAAATTTCGACCATTGCTACTTGTAGCCCTTTCTTTAACTTCTTCTGGACGGCCAGGTTCGCTGTTGCTCAATGGGCGATCTCGCGTCTGTTTGGCTTCTTGGGCATTTTGGCGCGATTTGGTCGGAAAGGTGCCTCTGTGATGCTTTGAGCGCTGGGTGGCAGCACCGGGTAGTTTTTTTGGTGGTGCTCCCATGAGGCTGGTTTTCTCAGAGGACTGCACCTTGAAGCCAGCCAGCAGTTTTCTGATTTGGCTAGTTGTATATGGCTTGTTTGGCCGCAGTCGCCTTTCTTTCGGAGGTGCAATGGTAAAGATGTGCGGTTTTGAATGGTGCACGGTCAACCTGTTATATTTGGAAGGTCTCCGTGTAAAACTTTGACAAGCGTGTGTCTGTGTTCAATCCGAACTCGCAGCCGCCGCGATTACTGCCAAAAATGTTGATAAAGTGCTCCACTGGCTTGTCGCTCGCCCAAAGTGGAAATGCTTACGTGTGTGCGCGCAAGGCCAAGTCCTACTCGGTTTATTCTATTTTCATTAGCGCTGGGGAGTTTGAGTATAATGAATCCACAGAGAAGTATTTGTATCCGTCGGTAATGAGAACACCAGGTGTTCCAATAAGATCACCACGTATGCAGGACTCCTCCGGTGTGAATACGTTGAACTTTTTCAATAAGATCACCACGTTTGCAGCACTCCTCCGGTGTGAATACGTTGAACTTTTTTGGATGAATAGGTACTGAATATGCGGCTTATCTCCGGTATGGATAAAAATCCCAACCTATCTTCACTGTCCACCCTCCATTTGATTCCATCCAAAATGCGTGGTAGGTTGGAGGAACGTGAGTATTTTCTGTAATAATCAATGCTGATTTGCAGACAGAGCTTGTATTGCATAATATGCGTTAGCCGTCCGTCCCTTGTAAACCATTTGGTTGCCACTTGTGAAACTAGTTTATGTTAGCCGATGTGAAATTAGGTGCAACGCCCTCCTATATTAGGCCATTATCGGGTATTTTTCAACCAGTTCGAAAATCTCGATCAGTAGGCAACCTGTCATATAGGTCATTGGCTTTCCTAGTTAGTGAGTGGATAAGTAATATGGCTGGATGGACTGCTTCTGGACCAGCTCATCAAAGTCTGAGCTACAAAATGCCCGAAGGACCAGTTTCTCGAATAAGCTTCCAGCTCATCTAGGAGCTAGAACATTGTGGGGTTGAACAAACTGTACTTTCCCACCCTAAGCGACGTATGGGAGCATAGCGTCCAAAACATTCCCAGTTGAATTAAGCCAGTGAAGCTTCTCAAACGTTCTACTGCCTTCTTAGGGCGAGTCCGGTTATGCGGCGGGACTTAACATTTCTTGACAAGCAAACTTTCTCTGAGGCGCAGTTTATCTCGGAAGTCGATCCACTTAAATTTTAGGTTGGCTCTCCCCATATCCTCTTTCCAAGCAAGTATGAGCTCCGCGAAACTTCCTGCTGTCCACTCGTTCCGGTGGTCTACTCAGTTTTCAGGCGTTAAGAGCTATCAGGAAAAAGATGCCCTTCTTCTGGATGGAAAAGTCATACATTAGAAGCGTAAGTTTAGACTACACGTGCCCCAAAATGTAGTGATAATAGATCCGATAGTTTGCGTCGCGTGGTCCTGTAAGACACTCCAGGCTTTCTATGCCACTTTTGTGCACCGGTTAGTAGCCCTGAAGGGAACGTGCATGGTGCCGCCCAATTCCCGGACATCTTTTACCAAATCTAAGATGTGGAATTCAAAAGCATCTTCTAGGAAGATCACAGAGTTTGGAGGCAGCAGCCTAAGAGGACGAAACTCGGTCGATTTGGTCGGTAGCTCCATAACCTCGTCTTCTGATAGAACTTCCGTAGATCTGACACTCAAACCGCAGGACCGCGAGGTCTCAGAACTAGCAGATTTTGCTAGAGGCTGGTCTGTACCTTGTTCTGAAAGCAAAACCTTAATACAGTGCGATGAAGACGTCAAATGTGGCAGCTTCCATCCAACGCAGGATATACTTAAATTCATTATCCATTTGTCCCTTAGTGTACTGGCACTTTCTCAAGGTATACGGCCGCCAAATTTTCCAAGCTCCTAGGCACCGCGATTTTCTTTCCCGTGGCTGAAAATCAACAGGCGGTAAAGAATGTGGATATGGCAAGCAGGGAACCGTATTGAGCGATTTGACTGCTCAGGGTAAGTATTAATGACGAACCTGTTAGGCAGTATCTTCAAAGTCAAATGCTCGATCTTTGCTGAGCTTCCAAGTAATGAACGATATCCGGAGTAGTGTCTACCACTGATTTTACAGGAATATAGTTTTGTGGTGTTAAAAACCTGGAGGTAGGTCTGTTCCAGTGGTTGGCTTTTATGGATGTAAACAAGAGCTCGATACACACCTTGTCAGTTCCGTGGCGGCGACCTCCTAAGATTGCAAAAAGGACGGTTCCTTTGGAACTTGGCTACGCCTTGTTAACGAGGCATGTTACTGTATTTTACCGGAAAGAATAGCTGTGTACACACACTTATTGTTCCGCGATCCGTCAGTGGCCACTAAAGGTCACCTTGCTGGAGCGGCTGACAAACGAATGCTCATTAAAAATTAGGCAAAACAATGTTGATGACGAAACTCCTCGGGCGAACACCTATTTAGAAGATAGTAGTAATGTCATGTCAACTTGTAGGTCACATGCCAATTGGGGCATGGTCAGTCTGTTTCAACCCGAACGCGGCGGGAAAAAGCACAGCTGGGAAGAAGGCACGATCAAGCAGACATGCTTATCACGCGATACATCATCGTATTTATGTTAATCAAAAACTAGAACAACGGCACATGTGGTGTGACCAGTTCACCGATGAGGCCGGTTGACTTGAACTTAAGCTGAAAAACCGTTGCTGGCCGTCTGTGACCTTGGGCGGTTGAGTAAGCGGCCAGGGTCACAAAGAGCAAAAATGGGGGCCCATTAGGTGCACAATGCTATTAGCAGCAAAACCTTTGCGGGTGGAATAAACCTTTTGCGCCGAGATGTTGCATTTTGTTGCGTACATGCTCAAACCAAAAACCATCCTAACCTACGTTCATATTTTCGCAGTTCACCAAATTTCATCGCCCACTGAAGCAAACATACCTCTGGCGGAAAACGTCCGGTGGAATACTTTCTTAGCATCACTGAGACCTCAGGATGCCTAGACGGGGCTCAAAAGTTTGGACTGATACTACGAAATCCATTGCCTGTATGCTTAAGTCCATCAGGGACACGTCGTAGCTTTCGAAAAATCAACTCCATTGTGCGAATACTGAGCGCCCGAAAATGGAAATGGGGATTGAAAATTTGGAAGTGGAGACAAATGGCGGGTTTTGTCTCAAAAATATAGTTGGCATTAAAACTAAAGAGACTCGATGTTGTCACTGTTTTAGGGAATCCAGGTTTAAATATATGTTTGACGGGGAGATAGTGCGAATGCGTAGAGCCGAAGGAAAACCACAAAGGAAACCGTTGAGCCTTTTCAAGGGAAAAACTGAAATTGCGGCGAAAAACTGGGATGACCAAGTCCAAACGAAGGGTTTAGTGGGCTAGAACCAACTCATCCCAGAGGCTGTTGGGGCCGGGTGAACAATTTGCTCGTAGCTGTGATTACAGACCAATGTGGGTGAGAGCTGATGGTCGACAGTAGAAAGGAAGTAACCGTGTGACTGCCATTAGACTAGGTGTGGCAGCACGGCACCATTATTGCACTGTCATACTTCGGTTTCTGGACAGCCCCGTAACGGACGTCAAGGTTGCGGCATTGAGACAGGGGCTGCGCATTCCTGCGGAGGCTGGATCTGGGTTAGAGGAGGGAAGTGACACAAGTAGGGTCAGGCTGACTTAGTGCCACGTCTGCCTTTGACACAGGTGGAGGACCATGTCGATGTGAACCGAGGACCAGCCAGAATGGATGAATCGCAACCAAAGGATATTTTAGAACAGCTACCGCCGGAGTTTGCAGCTTGGAAGGAGAGGAAAATGGGTCAGAATGAGGGGGGTGTGACTTAGAGGTTCTTTTTGGGCAAATACCACAAGCTAACAGATTTTTTTGCACGAGTCTGAAATCACTAAGATAGTGCTTAACCTGTCTTGATCCTTATCGCCCCAGCTACTGCTCACGGTGGTCATTCATCTAGTCCGTCCACATTTCACAGTGTAGGCCGGTAGGGATGCGTAGTAACTTGGCGCGACCTGGGGAATCCTATCACGGTTATCCAGTGTCTGTGGGATAGCTGCAAGCTGGATCGGGAATGGGCAGCCACGGACTTCTCACATATTTTCTTATGCCAGCGTCTGAATTCTGCGTCCACTGACACGGAGATCCATAAAACGTAGGTGAAAATGTTGCACCCTAGTGCACAATTATGCCGGCCTCCCCTGCGATAACGCGTGTCACTATTCTATGCCAACGATTCCGAGGTCAACCTTTAACGTACGGAAACCGAAAAATAATACTTATTTTGTCCACCCTTCGCCACTTGACTGTGCGCACATTGGACACCGTGACTCCCGAGTCATCCAAGTCCACACATTCGCCTTCTGGCTACAACGTTTACAACCAAAAACGGCTTTATCTGCCCAACACGATCAACTACACCGTAAAACATATCTTGGCCCAAGTGACTTCGTGCAGATGGTTGCAGCTACCAAAGTATTTTCATCCAATTTTCCACCTTTTGCTCAAAGGTATCTGTGCCTTTTGCTCCCGTCACTGATGGATGTACGTTTTGGAGCTACTTGAAAATAACTCAAGGGAACGTGATTCCTTGCTTACTTGTCTATCTATTTGCGTAAGCTTTACGAATATGAATTCCTCGCCTTATTCATTAAAGCCTCCAAGAGCCGTTCTTTGACCAATGATTTCAGCAGTGTTTACTTACCTTTCAGCATTGCCCGCGCGCGGCTGCGTAACCCGATCATGAATAATTACCAGACAACTAGGTTTTGCCTTCTTCAAATTCATCATTCCGTACCACCTATCTTCTCCGAGAGATACCAACACGACGCACTCTTTCCTGTCAATGCTTTGCTTGTGCTTTCAACTTTTGTCTCTCTTATTTCTTGTAAACACTTACCTCATCCATTTTTGACCTTGTGCCATAGAATTCATCGAAACAGTATCAGCAATGTAAGTACTTTTTCTCTGAACACTTTTTCTGCATGGAGTCGCCGTTTCTTTGCCCCAAATATTCAGTACGCACACGTAAGCCCTTGTGAACTTACGGCAGTCAATCGTTCCTTTGCCCCAAATATTCAGTACGCACCCGTAAGCCCTTGTGAACTTACGGCAGTCAAAGGTATGATCAGAAATGCAGTCTTTGTGGGCGCATTTTCCAGCCGCTTACATTATAGTGTGGTGTATGCACATATTGGTCGTTAAAGAAAAGAAGGCAGCCGCTTTCCCTCAACCCGCCGTTTATGCGGAGTTTTTTTAGAGCTTTCATGGACCAGCAGCAAATTGCGCAACAGTTCGAACAGAAAACCCAGTCACCCCCGGTTTTTAATTCTTTTAAACATGTATTAGTCTACATTACCTTCCACATTACCCATAAATTCGAAAACTTTTCAATTGGCGTTTTTGCACTTCCGTCATTTGGACTTCCCGAATAATTTGGGATTCCATACTACCCAAAATTGGCTGCTTTTTTGTTCTCTGGTACGTGGACGAGCAACGTAGCCATAGAGGCAAATACACCAGTGGTTCCAATAACTAATCGCCCCGAAATGAATAGGTGAAGCTAATTTCCTGTCCTTCTTCTGCCTTTCCATAGCATGGCCCGCCTAATTCCTGTAGGTTCTCTCTTTCTGTAAATTAAGCACTCTGTTTGAGGTAATTGGGAAACGTTTTTAGGGACTCTAAGGCAAAATGGTGAAAGTTGAAGCAAAACTGGAAGCAATAGCCGATTTGCAATTAAAATTTTTCTTTTACTAGTGACCCACAAGCAAGCGGTATCACCACGAAGCACGGGAGTGGCCCATGCACAGGAACATCTGTCTATGGTAAAAATCCTTCCGGATTATTGTAGCTTTTTCAAAGTTAGGATTGAATAAGTTTGGCGGGAATACGGCAGTTTCGGAAGGTTATACATATATTACCAACAACAATGTTAATTTTCAGCTAATGGCTGTCGCACCCTCAGGGATGAACATAATGGTACAGTCAGAATAGAGGTATTACTTGGGGAACATATGGGTGCTTAGGATTGCGAAGAAAATCAATAGTCACGCAAATCGTCGGCATTATCCGACGCATACACCCCCATGTCTGAACCACTACGATCAAAACGCGGCATACTATGGGGGCGGAGCATCACATTTATATGGTTTTCCCATCTTTTGTAGAACATATCAAGTTGAAGCAAGACCGGACTGTCAAAATTTGAAGGCGACGTTAGAGGCGTAGCGGGAGAAGGAAAAACTAGAGGCATGCTACCTGGCACGTGACACAAAACAGCGCATTGGGGAAAATGAGGAACCGGGACAATGGATCTTGTGAAGCAGCAGTGTTACTGTGAGCTGGTTTGACAATTTGAACTAAAACTGAAAAGGATTACTGAGGCTCAGTGACCTTGGACAGTCAAGCTCATGGCCAGGGTTACCAAAAGCGTAAGAGGGAATGATTACTTGGCGGAATGAGCAATACGGACAAATGGCAGCTAGAATCTCAGAAATACAGTGCATGGTGAGACCGTAGGGATTTACTGGTATCAGCGATGGGGCGGATTGGAAACCTCAAAAGCGCCTTCAAAACTTCTGCAGCTTGGAATTCTCAGGAATATATTTTGACCGGCTTAAGCGGACACCAGATTCAATAGAGGGGATGCGCAGAACCCAGGTGAAGATAATTCATAAAGCTGATGCTGTATCACTCGAAAGAAAAGCGCGCGCAATCACACGAGCTAAAAGCTAATTCGGACGATTCGACCTTTCCTGAAATTAGGGTTTATACCACTGACTATACAGACCAACTAGCGTTTCTTGAGAAACAGAACCGCTGTGTGTCAGAGGTGTCATTTGAATTCAGTCTCGCCTGCAGAAACAAAAACGCACAAGCAAGTACATAAACACCGCCGAAGAAACGAACAATGGGGTTTGTTTTGATAGACGGAAACGGGGAACCCAGTAGTGGTCTAACTGTGATATCTTGGGCTTTCAGGTAACAATATGCGGGTTAGCATCTTGCCAAGGCAATCTTACCACGTTCAACTTCGGCAAAGTAACAGGCTCTACTATCCTCCAACGAATATTACGTTTGTGAATTCTTACACCAAACAAACCCCGCCAGCGCGCTGCTGTCGGAAGATATCCATCCAAAAATCCTGAATGAAATATCATTCCGCCTAACTAAACATTTCCACGATATGTTTCTCCAGTTACTCGAGACGAACAACCGCTGATTAAGAGACACGCCTGGAGAACCGTGATTTGTTCTCTTAGACTACCTTTGCCTCCAAGGGACATTGGAGTAAACTTTCACATTGCACGAGCAAAGTATGGCTATTATTTTTGCCGGTGACCTACTGACGTGAGGGACGGTAAGAAAGCTTTACGTGCACATGTCTGGTATAAGAAGTCGATTGACTCTGCATGCGATTGATTGGCTCATACTTAGACCTGAGAAAACGGAATCGGCAAACGAAATTGCTAGGGTCATTAATGAGCCTCCATCCGGCATAAATACGCTGGCATAACGAGGAAAACCGGAGGCAACTTGGTGCTTTTCGCCAACGCACCAGAGTCATTATTGAGTTTACTAAATTCCCAAATAAATGTCGCTTTTTTGAATACAGCACCCTGCAGACATTTCTGGTGGCCGCACTACACATACATGTATGGACAGTGCTCGCTCTAATTAGTCAGACCCTCGGGACCGGAAGAAACCGAACTTCGTACAAAAGAATACATTATCCAGGAGCAATGGCTTTCGGTTGTGTTGGCAAACGATTTCTCATATTCCTAAACGAGGATTTATGAAAGGAAGGAATATTTGTTCCGGGTGATTGCCTTGGGATAACCCAAAAACTGTTCAGTTTTTCTAAATCGTTGCCTCAGCCAAGGCGAATTGCCGAGATTCTGGTTACATATTGTTCAGTGCTGGAGGACTGACCGAAAAACGAACAAGGGAGGATCGTTTAATGTAGTTGAGAGGAATCATTATTCTTTTATTGTAGCCTTCGATGCTGGCTTATATTTGTTTTGAAGTTAATCTCTTTTCGCCTCCGGAAACTTACGAGCTCCGTTCTGGAGGTACATGTTGATATTTATTCATGCTGCTGAACCAAAGGTTGTAAGATCGTTTTTCTGGCCAGTGATTTGTCCTGTCACGACATTTCTGCTCTAATTAGAAATCTGTTTTCGCACTTTTAAGCCTTAGTAGCTGCCGATGGACGCGTATAGCCACCACGATTGATCGTTTATCTATCATCTTGATCCCCGAACACTTGAGAACTCGTCTTCTCTTACCACAGATGCATCAAACACCCCTACAATAACGACACAGCCGCACTTCATTATGGTGCCCCTCTTACCTCTTGCAACGTCACTAGCAATATTCTTTGCTCTTTTGGTGGCGCGAATTTGGTGAGTGGACTTTAGAAGTCGGCCAATAGTTTGGTAGAACTGATTTACACGTTTCTCTTGGGTTAACCATGCGCACAAATGACTAGAGATTCCTGAGGGCTGTTCTATACGGTGTTTTCCCAGGTCTTGCCAGCAAACGGCACTTTCGAATATCGATCGCGGCCTGCCCTAGGTCAACTTTGCGTTCAGTTGTGTTATAGTACACCGCTTGTGCTATTTCGCGAGGTCGCCTCACGTGAAAGCACAAGAAGGGACGTCGAGGTGTGACTGCGGTAGTTTACCTTAGGCAACCGCCCAGCACCGTTTACTACGTGGGAAGTGGTGCACTGCACGCATCCTTTCAACGCAGAAAAGGATTAACCTGCAAAGCATTTGATATGAACTTTTATATTCTACAATCGAAGACCAGTGAAAGTGTGCTGCTTTGTGGAAGCCACTCCTCAACAAAGACCACTGACGGCAACTGATTCCATTTTCCTCAAGGTCGTGACCTAAAGACGGGTGTTGTAAAGTTGCTTGGCTGTGTCTTTGTGCGTAAGTATTGATGTTGATCACATCATTTTTTCTACAAACTTAACTGAAGTGAGTCAAAAAAATCAACCGACCAGAGAGTTGCTGATCATTCACAGTTTACACGCATTACAAGCTTTCAGATGCTGTGGAACTAAGCGACACCATGGAAAATTTTAGTCCTCAGGGGGTTAGAGCTGTGATGAATCGAGGTCATTTTAGCAAGCTACAACTTGACGATAACATATCACATTCCGTAATGTGCGCGCACAAAAAAATCGCCATCAAGGTACACTGAGGTCTAGGTATAAGTCCATATTACTGAACCAGCATGCGAGCAAGTCGTCACGACGGGATCGTCAGCCAGTTTGGAAGGCCGGGGGTTTTAACCCCTGCTGCAGAAATTGTGGCTCGGCCCCTTAGACCTTTTGTTCCGTACGTTGCCTGCAAAGCGGGAAAAGGTCACTTCAGGCCAGCTGCTTCGTAATGTTGCAAACATCCGAGTGTGTGGTGCGCACATATTATTATATCAAGTCCTTCATCCAAATCATCTCTGAAAAGACCAGTAAAGCTACCCGTTACCCTTGGACTTGTTCACTTTCACACAGCCTAAAACCTTTGAGTTTTCAAAGCCTCAGCTCCCTAGAATCTCATGTTTGTTCGTGCAAAACTCCTGTAACTTTGTCTTACACGTCGGGATGCTGCGGGACCATCTTAAGAGCAGTATAAAAGTGTGCGCAGGAGAGCACATTTCAGAGTCAGTGCGGTGTTGCGGCTCACTTCCAAGTGATAGTTGTCGTCGAACTACCTCCTGTCAAGCTGTACGCAGGTTGTTCTCCAAGGCGAAGCAAAACAACACGAGACGTGAAGCTACAGGAGGCAGACAAATTATACTTACCCAAGCAACTAAGGGCCGTTGAATCAGCTAATCCATCCCAACCAGGCCTTGCATCAAAACTTTTTTGTCCAGTTACTAGACACCCGCAAGGAAAAAATTGCAATTACTCGACTGTTTTTTTTTCATATTTGCGAATTTCACATTCTCCAAAATGTACAATCGCCACCTAGTCTCCACTTTCATATCAAGCCACTGCGGAATCGACCTTGTCCTCCCGTCGGCTGGGAATAGTTGGTCTAAAAAGCCTTGATCGTTAATGAACAAACCCGCTTACACCAGCAACAACAGAAAGTCAACACTCATTGTATATGTGCCTTTGGAAGGCGGGCAGTTCGACCTACGTAACCAGTCCAAAGGCTGCAGTAGGCAAGGTCAAGCAACAGGGCGAAGTCTGAATTTCCCAATCACAGATGAATCCAGGGAGTTCACACACTGTTAAACGTTCATTTCATTTTGAGGACTGAGATTACCGTTTACGGTAACGGTGCTCCTATCTGTATGGTCTTTCTTCTTGAAAATTTAGACGACCCTGTCGAAACGTTGTCTGGTCCATCTGCTCCAACGGGGTGCACCGGTAAAACTCCCAGGATCAAGGCAGTCAAAAGATCATGTATGAAAAGGCCCATTAGTTGATTAGATTACAATAAAAAGTTACGAGACCAGTGCTAATCTGTGTTTATAGTATCGTAGCGCTTATTCAGACAGCGGAGCCACATGACCACCATCGACCGTGGGGGGCCAGTCGTGCTTCCAGTAGACAGTGACGGATGAGCGACTGTGAATTGATCCATCGATCGCAAACTAGAAGACCGTCCGGATGACCGGTGAAGCTAAAAAATTTTGCACGTCCTTCCTGGAAAGCATCCCTAAAAGAGATTTTGAAGGTCCCGTCCCAGTCATGGGGTGAAAAGAAAAATTACTGAACAGACCACGTTCTTTCTCGAAACAAACACCAGAGAAATCACAGTTATGAATCATGACGTAATAATCATGTCAGTGTGTTTGTTATTCTCACCAACACCCATGTCTAGTGCCTTGGGTGAGAAAGCATGAAGTTGTAAGTTGATTACAAAGTGAGTGTCAGAATTGGAAACACACACACGCACACAGGCATGCACGTACAAACAAGAAGAGAGTTCAGGTGGGACAAATGGAAGTGTTGAGAGCAGGGTGAAGAAAACTCTGTTTTTGTGGTTGTTGTTGTTTGTGGTGGTGGTGGTGCTGTTGGTGAAAAATGCCAGGACATACGATATTGTTAGAAAAATGCCGCTACGTATTTTAGACAAATGCTTTGCTCGTGAACAGACCATACCCCCCGGGGTGGGGCGGAGAAACTCGGAGGAGTAGGTCACACACAATTCAACGTGAATGCAACAGTCTACCACATCGTGGAATGCAAAGGGAATGAATAAAGAGCCAGGGGTTAAAATGCGATGATGAGTCTACATAATAGCACAAACGTATGGGGGTTAACTAGAAAAATGATAAGCCATATTCTCTGAATGCTCATTTAGAGCGTAGGAAGCAAGAACAAGGTCAAATGCCGGAAGCCCAAAACCAGATAGAGAAATTATCTTTCTTGCCTTCTCAAAGTCAGTGAGTCCATCCAGTAGAGAAGCTTGCAGATAAATGCAGACAGAGAACCTTCGATCAATAAAGTTGAAAAAAACATTCGTGTTCTGTCAGGAATAAGACAAGAGAAGTGGTCGCTGAAGCAAACTGGTTCCCGTAGGAGGCCATCTGATACGGGAGTCAAGTGAAGTATGCGGTTCTATGTGATTTTAAACGTCGGTGTTAGAGTGACTTCCGTTCGGGGAAGGAAAACAAAAAATAAGTGGTTAGATAGAAAAAATTAATCTTCAGAAACGCACTTTGTGGAGTGGGGGCAACGCGACGGGAATTATTCAAAGGCCAATTGTTCAGTGTGCGAGGAATTTTCCCATGGACTGACTGCTGTTGTCGCTGTTTTCGAATGCGTCGGAAAGTTCTCGTTCCAAATTGAGTAGAATGTGATAAATGCGTCGATGTTTTGTCTGAAATGTGAAAATCGACATGGAAATCGACAAGTCTAATTTCAAAGTTTCAAATCAAAGCTTGTTCAAGTCAAGTGTAAGTTCAACATGACCCCGATTTTCTTGAGGTGCACGATCCCCAAAACGGACCTCAATATGAAACAGAAAAAGCATAAGGATTATAGAAATGGTTGAAAGCTGGGACCGCGGTGAAAAAATGTTTTCTTCCGTTTTTTGCTGCTGACTGTTAGTGAGTAGTACAGCCAAATAAACAAAGCGAGGCTTCGTGTCAGCGCAGAACTAGGGTCATCTCTGTTTCTACCAAATTTGCTAATGAAAATCTTGCGATATGCACATCCGGCAACAGAATAATGGGGCTTCAATGTTTTTTATCAACAACGGAAGATTGTGTCTTCGTAGTATCTTCCATATCTTCCATGTTTCTCGACCTCAGCTTGGGGGACGGAATCTTGGTTACCATGGCAGTGCTCGGTAAGGAACATTCCCACAACAAGGGCTTGAAGTCATGAAACTAAAAGCTGCTTCTGCTCCTGGTTGACTCGGCAAACTGCAACAAGTTGTGCGCCGTTTGATGTACCTCATCCGTGTACATGCCTACTTCTGTGGGACGTGACGCTTATTCGTCAGTGGGTGCGACCGTAGAACGCAAAATCTGGACTCGTGTGTGGAAACAGTTAATCTCTCCAGAATGAGTCGTGGCTTTCAAGGCTGAAACGAAGCAAGACAAGACAGCTTGCGTCGGTATTCTTGATCTGTGTTTCATCAATACTTACCGTTACCTTACCCAGGAATGACCTCCACACCACAGTGACTTGTACGAACCAAACAGTTTTTCTCGTGCAAATATTTCCTAGTCTCAGTTGGCTAATTCCACAGAAAACCCCTTACATAGTGGGTGAACTGGCTAGAATAACCCACCGCTGATGTCAGTTGTGACCCGTTATTTGAAAAATGACTTATTGTCTCTGCAGACTAGTTTGACATTTTCAATTTCATTCATCGTTTGTCTTATTTCTCCAAACCGTTAAAAGTGATCAAGCAAATGTTTTGTTAATTGGTCGCCATCATTTTTACTTGTCAATTGCAGGGTCACCTCTTCTTGTTTGACCAATCAGGGCCATCTTCAGTAACCAGCGGGTGCTATCGAAAAACTAATCTCGTCCCAAACAGACAAAGAATCAGTTCAACCCACTGGCCACTGGTTTGAGTCCGTTTGCCTGGATCTCTCATTTCAAGAGAGAACAAGTCCCCTTTTGCCATCCAGCAGTTCGACCAGTGACTTTTGGCCGTCTGGACCATATCAAAGTCCGACTCACTGTTGAAGTCACACAAGGGATTCACTAAAGCCACTGACATATATCAATTTTTGTTCCATCGGGCAGAGATGTAACAAATCAGTAATGAACTTCAGATGCAGAACCGGCTCGAAGAGCGAGCGTCCGCGGCCAATCAGTCAGTAACACACTAGTCCGAATTCTTGGCGCTTTGAGTCTATCCTCGAGGGTCCAGTTTCTTCTATGCTGCATGTTCTTGGACTTTCCAACCATAGTGGCTTGAAGGGATTCAAGCAGTTCTCACGTTATGCAAACACAGCAGCGTCCATTTTCAGGGGTTAGCTACATTACTTACAGTCAATTTTCTCATCCTCAGCATGAACGATATGAATTTGGTGCATGTTCGAGAAAGCTGTGATTTATTTCAACTGGGCGTAACATGAGAATCCACTTTCCAGGATTACTTTATTCATTTTGAAAGTTCAAAACCTGGTATTCTGTGTTATCTACCATGCATACCGGTTCATGCCTGTTGCCCAGCACTGTGCACGGACCTCGGGATAGCATCAGGAAGGCAGAAAACAACAATGGGGATTTACTGTTCCGCCTTGTCAGCATCTTAAGTTGCATCGTGGATGAATTGTACGTCATCAATCGATGGGAAACCAGAAGATTTCAGTTTTTGTTTAACTCAATAATGTGAGAGCAAGCTGGTTCAACGGCAAGGTCGCAGCAAAAGCAGCCAATCCAAACTGTGTGAATGTGTTCCAGCATTGTGCATCCATTTCGCCGAGCACAAGGCTTGGAATTTGCATAGAAACCCAGGCGGGTGTTAAAAACCACCTATTCTTCACAAATAATAAAGGTTAAAATATCTCAGATGAACTATCCTGCCACCAAAAAATCCAAGTTAGACAGCTTACGCTAAGGAAACTCTGTGAGAGAGAGAAGTCATGAGGTACGGCTAAAAATCACGGGCCACAAAAACCTGCTGTGTTGTTTAATCACCGAACCACCATTGACTTACCGTGATCACAAACTCTCCCTGGTCTTGTAGGTCACCGTTTCCCGGCAGTGCTGAAAACAATGAGAAAACAAACAGGTTGGATTTTCTATGAGTACTTTTGAGTAAGAACTATTCGGTGAAACATATAGTGTACAGTCAAGTGATGGTGTTACGCAAGCAGGCTGTCTGAAACTATGATTTAAATTGGTGCTGAAACTGACGCAGTAGCGAATTCTCCTCTTGACCGCACCACACAGCGCCAAGGCGGTGCGTCGTCGGACGTACGTGAGAGCTGGTGACATTCCATCCTCATATTCACCCAGGTCTCACGCGCGAACGTAGCGATTAGCTCGGTGCACGCCTATTGTTCAAGGTCATCTTTGCGAGGCGTTACCTTGACCGAAAGGAAATCACCCAACTCAGATTGTGCACGTCTCTTGTTCCTGTGGGTACACTACAACCGTGAAAACGTCTAGCGATGCTAATTGACTCCAGACGAGAGACCATTGTTGCCATTTCAAACAACTTACAGCCCTGAATCACAACTAACAGCTTAATTTGTAAGAAAAGATACACGCGGGTTAGGGGTTGGAATTTCGCAGGGATATTTGAGTAACTATTTGGATCTGACAGGCCTACAGGCCTATAAGCCTCACTAGCGCGCCATGAAAGATGATGGAACGCATTCTGAAGCGAGCCATCGCTTCCAACAACTTGACCTCTTTCCCTTGGAGTATCATTGCCTCCGAGGGGACTTAATTCTTACTTACGCCCTGTTTGAACAAGGCTTGGCCAACATGTTTTTCACCGTTGACCCAGCAAACACACGGCGGGGACATGGTAAGAAGGTTTTTAAGCTCAGAGCGCACACCCTCATTAGTCAAACGTTTTTCTCATTTCGGGTAGTTGCTGCGTGGAATAACCTTCCTGAGACGGTTGTCCACGCTCCCTCTAGAACTCAGTTCAAAACACTATTAGACACTTATTTACGCGAGTCCTCGCGCTGGCAAACATACTGCCCTTTTTTCACTTGTGCCTTTCAGGTGAACGACAGCTGCTGAACGACAAGAACAAAACCGACCCGGGAAACTTGGGAAAAAGCCTCGCTCCTGTGTATCAATCTTGGGCAAAAGCCTCGGTCCTGAGTATCAATCCGTGAATCCGTGTCGTTTGAGCTTACTGCCTTTTGCGCCTTGTCACGTAAGACAAGACATAATCTTTGATCGAGATGTTTCGTGTTCATGGAAGCCAGTCTAACTATATTTCGGCCGATTGATCATCTGTGGTTACCAGAGTATCGTGCCGCTTAACTACCCCATCCTCCATGGTAACTGACCCAGTGCAGAGGAAGATGTAATGGTCGGTGCGCGACACCTCTATTCTTTGGTTCCAGCTAGCAGCAGCGTGGAATATGCGGAATCTCCGTCTGGTGTCACGTGCGAGCCAAATTGACTGGCCTCATATACACTGATTCGATGGTTCAGGCTCACATCACTCTCGTTCAAGCAGTCGTGCTCCGGTCTTGGCGAAACCCTTCTGATGAGTCCACACCAAAGGGGCGAAGCTCTGGACTCGAGTTTCTTCCTTATTACAGCTCGTCAGAACTGCATATTCATGGTTGCGCCGGGGTTTGAACTCCGGACATCTGACACGCGATGCAAGTGTGTCACCCCTGCTTCAACAGCGCGAGCTGGACGTTCACGTCTGAACTGACGAACATACTCACGCTTGTGCGATGTGAGTGGCCAACCCAACAATATAGATATCACTTAAGCTACAAGTAAACCTAGCAGTGAAACAAAGGTCAAAGAAAAACTTGGACTTGGTCCAGATAACTATCCCTGGTTTGGTCCAGAGCTGTTCTAAAAGTGCGATTTAGGAATGACTGAAGTTTTTGTTTGATGTGGTGGTCAGCCTCAAATTCGGGGCGCATTTGAGTGTCTTACTTTTTCTCCATGGTGCTCAGACTGCCTGAAAAGTTTGGTTTACTATTCAGGGTGATTGACGTGTCTTGGTAGTCGCAGTTACTTCTCTTCGGTCAGTAGTTTATCCTTCTTAGAAAAAAATCCAGCCAGCTTGTGAACTAATCCTGGTCGGTAGGAAATCCATCGAAGTGAGAAGACTGATTGCAGCGCACGGCCCCGAACGGGATTTTGCAATCTCCAATCTGGATTAGAATACCCAGTTAATTTATATTGCTTCTCTGCTTCAATTATTGTTTTATTGTGCGTAAATTCCGCCATCCAGACAAAGGCATAAATTTATTGCAATGAATAAACCTGACAAAGTTAAGTTTGGCTCGGACGGACCATCGTTCCTTTATCCGAGGGCGTGTTCGTCAAGATTTATCTATCTTCGTGAAGATCACCTACCCGAAAGGATGTAAGGATACCCGCAGTAGAAGAAGACAGGTGGGTTATTATGTATATGGTAGTTAAAAAAAGACCGGCTTACAATTGGTTCCCGGTTTCCATGCATCCGAGGACGAGCCATTTTGATGTATTCCGAATGCAAGTCGATCTGTCGGTGTTCCAGACTCTTCAGACACGTGCTTTCTTTTAGCTATTCTGGGCGTACAGTTGTTTGAGTACGAAAGTCGTCGATCATGATTCCTCTCCGGCTGAATACCTCCTTCGGAAACCAACCTCGCCCTGCAGATATTTTGACATATGTTTGCTATTGTCGTTGGTTTGTGCCTTTGGACGGTGTGATGGCACACAGGTGATAGATCGTCGTCCAGCGGGGAACTGTCGTTCAACATCTCCGCGGAAATCGGACTAATGTCGGTCTCATTGCCACTGGAAGAAACGGATCGACCCATCTTATCGGAAAGCCAATCCACTGATGGTGCAGCTGGCTTCGGGTGTGGTGCCTTTTTCACTGTGCTCGGGTACCGGTTAAGGAGCCTTCGGCAGTCTCTTACCGGTGATGTGCAACAGACGACTTGAAATTCAGTTTGACAAAGCTCTTTACTAAGATGCGGAAAGAAGCATAGAGGCGGGACTCATTTGTACACACAAATAGAGAACCGCGGTGTATTCAGAATCTGTCCAAGAATTATTTTGCTCTAAACGAAAGATTGGGTGATTTCATTTAAGGTAAACAATCAAAATTTGTCATGAAATCGTTAAATACTTTCTCGATTGCCACCTATGGAACCACGGAATGTTATGTTCCCCGAAATATCCACTGGCCCTAAATCGATGCTTATAACAATATCCTTGAAGGCTTCTGTGATAATAACAGACCCATGTCACATCATTCAGTGAAGATTATTGTGAAGAATGAACGAACTTTCGGATACTACTCATAAGTATGATGAAAATATTAGTCAACCAACACCAGTGGTTTTGTCCTTCTCTGAAAAGCCCAGTCCCCCAGTCTCCATCGACCATATTTCCCCAGTAAATGCCAAATCGTACGTATGTTACGATAAAAGTGGTTGCTGAGGCGCTACTCATTCGAACTTCACTCAAAGCACCCAGTTGATATACTTCAACCGAATGTATTGCACGAAGGCCGTCTCGGAACGAAGGTATATTTGATACTACTTACAAAGGCGGTGAAAGCTTTGAACAGTTCACCACTACCTTCCGTAGATGGATACCTTAATCGAGAGATTCAGGTGAATCACAGCTCAGTAGTCCATAAAACCGGTTCAATTTGTAGTTGAGTGTTCACCGCAAAATATACAGACCTATTCACACAAAATACGCAAAATTACTAATGTGTTGAGGTGATGTTTCCATCGAGTTTCAGCCTACTCGGTTGATCTGGATGGGGTTTTGGTTTCGGGGCAGCCAAAGCAATCCTTGTGGGGATCATGTTTTTTTATTAAAATTTTTTTACTGCCTGTTCATGAATAGCAACTGGATACAAGCCGAATTCTCCTCGGCTTTACGACTAGTCCTTGTTGACTAGCTTCGACAAATTAGGTCCACAGTTAGTCCACTCCCTGGGATTCCCAGGGATTCTCCCATAAAAGGCAGTAAAATTGAGCTACAATGTCAGACATACTATGCTGGTCAATTCAATTCAGTTCAATTTATCAGCTATAAACCGTGTACCATAGGCACATTGGTTCCAGCTGCTACAGTTTCGATCACCGGAAATGTGGAACGTAAAACGAAGCCTTGGAGACGAAGCTATGTTCGGTTTGTTCGGAAATTGAGTAGCTACGCATTGAAGGCTATAGCTTTGATGCACGAGCGCCACTGACTGCGCGATTGGGCCATTTCTGCCAGTGTCGTTAACCACCGGTGATTTGAGTCCCGGGGTCCCCATCCAGGGAGACGGCAGTTGCCCGCCCGACTAAGTTTACTGGTTAGCGCTTTCGTACTTCGTTGCCAGGTCATACACTGTCCACCTCTCGGTTGCTTCCACTCAGCACAGGGCTGGGCGAAAAGAGCTCTACGGGGCACGCGGTCTTCTGGCGTGCGGAGTACATGTCCCAACCAGCGCAACCTATAAAGCGGGAGAGTTCCTTCTTCCTAAGACCAACTGACGTACCTCAGCATTACTAATCCGATGTTCCCACCAGACCTGACCAATGCTGCGGAGACATCAATGATCAAACACTGACATCTTCCGTACATCCTCTGCACGTAGGGGCCACGTCTCTGATCCATAAAGCAGTATGGATCGAACCACCGCACTGTAAACTCTTCCCTTGACAGACAAGCTCACGTCACGTCGGCGCCACAGGTGTCAGAGGTTGACAAAGCAGCCAATGGAGGCTGACCTCTGTTCAAGAAATTCAGTGATATTTAACGTTCCAAACTAACGGTTAGCGCTCCACTTCCCGGGCTACAAAATCTTCAGGGCTCCAGTTTCATATTTTATGGTCATCAGGCATTGTTTGGAAAAGACGGCTTGTGATGGGAACTCTTCCTCAAAAGTTGGATAAAAGTTTAGATGCGGACTAGCACCGCAATATTTTATGGCTCGAAGCAACAGTCCTAGGTTTCTGAGGTAGCTAGGAATATAGGACTGCCAGAGTTGTCTAAGTGTTTGTTGCGGTAGGCACTCATGTCGAAACTATCATGAAATCACCACATTTAACAAAAACCCTTTGCTACATTCACACCGTCAGTAGTATGTCAGTTCCTGTGGTGCTTGTAAACTAAACATTTTTCCGGGCATGCTCTCTCAATGTGGGAAGACAGTCAAATTCCTTTTGACCTAGTTTATTCTGTCCAAACCCGTGGCACTTTGTTTCCTATGCCTCATTTCGAATGTGAGGGAAGGTTCCTGCTTCCTCAAAGGGAATTTCTGGGAAGTCCCGACTGGCGGGTCAATCGATCGTCTCCACTGATTGTCTGAAGCCTGCCTTCTTTGAAGCACCCACGACCACATCCAGCAATCCCGCTATCCGACCAGCACCAGCAACTCCTCAAGATACCCCTACGGCCAACCTAACTCCTTCCACTAGTCGTTCCGGACGACGTGTCCGTTCCTCTCAACACTTAGCTTATTACGAGACTTGAAGTGGGCACCTTTTTGATTCATTACTTTAATTATTCGAGCGTTTTCCCTTTCGCGGTCAACGCTCTAGATTACTTATTTCGTCAATTGTCTAACTACTTTTTATTTGAGCACGACCACCTACAAAAACGCGCTTTTGTACAATTACACGAAAGAAAATCGCGGTCACGTGCTTTAACTTTCTCTTCTGATTTTGCTCGCGATTGCAGCGATTTTTCGCGAGTTTCATGTACTTACTCTGGTTAGATAGCATTTCAGACTAGATTCAGACTTTATTTTCCATGAGAACTGTTCAAAAGTAGATCCGTGGACAGCCATAGTTGGATTATTACTTATTCGCTGACCTAGGCCAACGACGAACTATTTTAAAGACAACAATCGTTAGTGAGTCTGTTCCATCTGACCTCATTAGTATTGTATACTCAGCCTGGCGTTTTTACTTGTTGCCACACACTCCCGGTAAAGTAGCTTTTTGTGTAGCCCGAGCACTACAAACCAAAGAAGGTTGGTCTTCGAATCTCCTGCACTAAGGCACCTGTCGGGCCCAACCTCGGATGACTGACGATCACTCGTACTTAAACCCTAAAGAGCGGGGATAGAGCTTATGTCTTACAAATAGTTTTCAATGTCACGCTCGAAGTAACATCAGCGAATTGGACAAAAAACTGACCAAATGAATTCCCAAAATGCACTTTACACGGTCAGCCTATATTCAGTGGGCTTGAAGAATGCTTTAAACAAAACCTGAATCGGGTCGGGCACACCAATCACATCGTTCAAGTGTGAACACGTTCGCCTGTTCAGACGTGAATATTCAGATGCGTCCAACGTGCGTTGGTGGAGTACTGGTAATACGCTCGCCTCGCATGTCAGATGTCCGGGGTTCAAATCCCGGCACGGCCACTGGATATGCACTGCTGATGAGCTCTAATAAGAGCGAAACTCGAGTTCAGTGCTTCCCCCGTTTGATGTGGACTCACCAGAATAATTACGCCAAAACAGGAGGACGACCATTCAGACGAGAGTGGTGTGAAAATGAACAGAATTTCTGTAAGTAGATTGATTCATCGATCTGTGAGAATTCATCAGTCGAGAAGCCAGTCAACACGTGACCACGCGAGGTGAATCCCGTGATTGAAGGAGAAGCGGCACGATATTTTGCCCGGCTACTCATTGCTAGTGGGTTTGGTGTTAAACTACTGGTCTGGAGGTTGCGAAACTCATGAGATGAGCAGTGCTAATGATCGGATGAAACAACATTCCGATGGTTTTTGGAATTTAAGCTTAGATTAACTCCACTTACAGAATAACACTCGACACGCTATCGGTTATCTTATGGGTTATTTATTCTATATTCAAGTGTACTTTGCATTTTGATGACGTAACGGGCTCTTAGCGGGCTCGCATAAATCAGGCAACCCCATGTGTGGAGGACAAAGGACGCCGTCGTCAGGACTGGAACTCGATTTAAAGTGGCAACACATTTGTGATCCATTTGGATTATCACATGATATATTCAAGAATGAAATACTTGCAGGATTTTCTTATCTTAAAAATCCCCTGTTTCTTGCACGGTAACAAGCTCGTCTCCCGTGTCATACGTACGGAGTTCGAACCCCGGCACGACCAAGGCTGTGTACTGCCAGTGAAATCTACTAAGAGTGAAAGCCGAGTTAAGTACTTCCTCCGCTATGGAAAAATCACGCCAAGACAGGAGGACGATTGTTTAGACGAGAGTGATGGGAACGTGATTTCTACAAATTCCGGAACCATCAGCAATTGTTTTAAAAAATTCATTTTTCTGTCATGAAAATTGACCGAGTCGTTGGAGAACGACATTAGGCCATCGTAAAATTACTTCGTCAGCTACTGATGTTTGTTAAAGTGACAGAAGAACCGCAACGTTCGTTTTCGACAGATGGACGTGGTTGAAAATAGTCCTTTACGCTGGTTTTTATGGCTACTTAAAAACCATTGATGGCAAAAACTGAAACGGTAATGAATACCAAAGTGGTCACATGCAATAATGGATGCAGAAATCAGTGTTATACAACATTTTCTCGTAGATATGAGTGAAAAATTGATACTAATTTCAGAGATGTACTTAAGTTTTCTGGTCAAATGTTTCTGAATAGGTTTGTCGACCTTCATCCGATGTACTTACTGGTGCGATCAAGGGCCTGACATTGTTTTTTGTTAGTTGCAGTGGATTAGCGTTTGATTTCCGAAATAGTGACGTCTGAATTGAGACGAAACTCATATTCCCGAATGTATGCCAATGCTTGCTATCCCATACCAGTATTTTTAACAGAATTCTCTCCCTCCAAGTTAAACCAGTCTATTCCGACTGGTCAATACGTTGTTTCATTCTTGTGGAGCTTCCTAATCAATACACAACTAATAAAACTAGAAGACACATTTCATCCTATGATCTTCCAGTTAGCTGTTGAACTCTATGCCATTCGGCAACGAATGGGTGGTCAGCGCGCAGTTTATGTTACTAACTTGTTGATTCACCCGCTTTGAGACGGGAACCCCCGCGTGACCCGTGGATCGTTGTCCTACTAAGGAGATTACTTATGGTCCCTTGTGGTGTGTGTGGTCTCTTGCTGGTGATTCGCAAACCCAGTGGACTCGCTCAACTGCGTAACCGGTAAATGATGTGCTGCCCACAGACCATATCTTGTTTCAATTGGATCGCCATTCGAACGACATCAAAGTACATTTTTAATCCTACATTACGTATATTTTTCTGAATTTCACACTCCACTCAGGTACTGGATGAAAATTGACTGAAGCTCATGGAGTATGTCTACCTGATTAGCCTTCAGAAGGACGAAAATTCTGGTAAGCTGTCGAAGCGTTTTCATCATCCTGGTAAACAGTGCGGGACTGAGAATAAAGCTTGTTTGTCATGTGACATTTTTATCGATTATACACTCCCTTCCGCGTCGGACTACCCGATTGCCCATGAGCAATATACTTCAGGATCCAAATTTCTCTCTTTGTTCTGAACATGAGGATATGGAAAATGCAGTGACCGCTTGGATGTGTCAGAGAGTTTGTGCGCGTGCGTTTCCATTCGTCAATCCAGGACGGGTCTGGCATGTGACCTTAGTAGCTGATTGGATGTGTGCCTCATGGTTTGTCCGCGTACGTGTCTAGCCTCGAATACTGTCTGTGGGATGACTGGGCATGTGACTCAGCTGTCACAAGGCGAACCCGTTTGGCCGCATGTACGCAGTACATCCGTGTCCTTACTTACGCACTTCCTGATTTAATTTGAAAATTAGCTAAAGGATACGGGATAATGGATACACACGTGTGCGTTTACCCCTACAGTTTGGAACACCGCCCGACTTGAGACACTGCACACTAAATCACTAGATGAGTCAGTCAACAAACGTACTTTTTACTGTCGATGACGCTTACACGAATCCAAACATCCTTGCGATAAGCGGTTGGGCACTGGGAGTTGAGAAACGGGAACACCAACTGGTAAATATCACAATAGTCGAGCATGCGGATTTCCATGTAGTGAAACCCGCCGGAGTCTGTGGCGTAGTTTGGAGAATCTTGCACGTTGTCCCCCAGCAACTGAATGAAACACAATTGATCTGGCATGTTGTACGCCTTCTTTTGCATTGGGCCGCGGAATCTGGATGAAAAGAGCGATATCATAGTACTTGATAGTTATGTTGCCTCACGACAATTATTCAAATTAGATTATCTAAACAAGCACTATTCGAATCTTGCTTGAGCATGTAGTTCAAATCCAAACGGCGATCTGATTGGTGTGGGATGTTTTCCAGATAAGCCCCGCCACTAATGCAAAAAGTGCATGTGCGAAAAGTTAAGCCCCGCCACTTTTTGCCAGCTCCAATTCACGCACACAACCTTGACCTATTTTTGATGAAAACAATTCCTTTTCCGCATCTAGGCTCATTTTGTGCGAAAAGTTTCTCCGTTCGGACGTAAAACGCTTTCAACTCTCGTTCATGACAAGGAGACGGCAATACGTTTTTGCAAAGCCACGGAGTGATCCATCAGCAACGTTTATGCAACAATGGCCACCAAACGACACTTTCAACTGTTTCTGACAAATGGAGGTGTAATGCCCGACAGTGTCGGCAAGAAATCGGTCTTCGAAAGGGAACTTGTCTGGAGCGGTCTAGGATGGAGTTTAGGGCAATAATTTTATTCATTTATTGCTGGTCCAGAAATTTGGCAAAAATCAAATTCTGCTCAGATGAATTATCTATTAGCCATAAAACCACGCAGAGCGAGTCTTTCCCAAAAGTAGATTTTCGGAGGGATCTACCAAAAACTAAAGAGGTGTTCATGTATGCAGTGCCAGATCGAACTGCGGCCACTTTGATGGACACAATTCAGGCCGCTCCCGGCTCAATCATCATCTCCGATATGTGGGCATCATACCACGGAATTGAAACGATGATTGACATGAATTATACTCACAAAACGATTAATCATACCGAAAACTTTGCGGACCCAACGACTGGAGCTCACACACAAACCATCGAATCTCTTTGGCACGTCTACAAGATGCAGAATAAGGCCAATGCGGCACACACTGATCTTTAGTGGACAACTACTTGTGTGAGTTCGTTTGTAGGCAAAGGTACCGAAAACTGACCTTTTCATGCAAATTATTAATGACATGTCCCAATTTCGCCCTCTTCAATAAAAACTAAAAGTACAAATTTCATATCCTCTTTTTCCAATCTTTTTTTTGGTGGCGGGGTTTATCTGGCAAAGATCCACTGTGTGCTCAGACAAACCAAGGATATAAGGTTGACGGAAATAACTTGGGGACTAGGCCTATCTGACGAGTCATGGGTTGCGTTATGTCTGCTGATTCGCTATCTGCTGTATCTGATCGCTGACCCGCCCAGTGCCTAATGCCGGAAAAAGACTCAGAGAAGGGAACACAACAGCTGTATTCCGAACAAGCGAGTGCGGAGCGTGAGTACGTGCGAGTGAGAATACAACTCAAGCTAGTCATTGGTGGGACACTGTCTAACTTGGTCCAATGCTGACGCACTCGGTCTGGTCTTGGTATAGGCTGCGACTCGCTGCATACTGCGGGGGCGTTGTCTGACCTTGAGCAACGCTGACTCGCGCTGTCTGGGTTTGATAGAAAGCTGTGAGGCGCTGTATATTGAGGGGGCGTTGTCTGTCTGGTCAACACATGTACAGAGCTTAGGGTCTCAGTAGATTTCGGGCATTCGGTAGTTGCTTTCAGGAATCTGACCTTCCTGATAGGTTGTCAAAGACTTTCGGCAACCTAGTGAGTAGTTTCCTTTATGAAAACGTAGGCATCTTTCACAGTGCGTTCGTAGACTGGAAAACTTCGTAGTGATTCATTAAGTTTCCTTTAAATTCCTAAACATATGTGTTATGTCTGCTGATTCGCTAATCTTCTGTATCTGATTGCTGACCCGCTCCAGTACCTAATGCCGGAAAAAAGACTCAGAGAAGGAACACAACCGCTATATTCCGAACAAGCGAGCGCGAGTGAGTACGTGCAAGTGCGAGAATACAACTCAAGCTAGTCATTGGTGGGACACTGTCTAACTTGGTCCAATGCTGGCGCACGCGGTCTGGCCTTGGTACAGGCTGAGACACGCTGCATATTGCGGGGCGTTGTCTGACCTTGATCAACGCTGACTCGCGCTGCCTGGGTTTGATAGAAGGCTGTGAGACGCTGTATATTGAGGGGGCGTTGTCTGGCTGGTCGACACCTAGCAGAGCTGAGGGTCTCAGTAGATCTCGGGCATTCAGTAGTTGTTTTCAGGAGTCTGACCTTCCTGATAATATGCAAGGTTCAAACGTGGTCTGTGGGGACTTGGTGGCTCTTTCAAATGAATCCCAGGGCAGAAAAGTGGAGAACGGTAAGTTACTGTTTGAAATGAGATAATCGGATGGACGCGAATTAAATTGTATTGTGGCCGTGGAGTAATGAAAGGAAACTGAGGCTTGGGAAAAATGCGTCCCGTCAAAAAGTTTTGGGGTCCATAGGAAATTTAAAAAATCTATTATGGATTCATGCATCTTTCCGACATGCGTTCGAGGAAAGAAGTGAGCTGGGATGAACTGCTTGCTACAAGTGGGATGGGATCCCCTCCTACGCACGTGGAAAATTACGAGAGGAAGGAAGCTAGGGTTGGAGCGGGAATCAATCCTTACTTGGCATGCACAACACAGCCAACGGAAGACCTATTTCAAGGCCGAGAAAAGTCCAACGTACGAGATCAGTTTGCAAGGTCGGAGAGCAAAGTACCAGACAGTGGTGTGATTGGGTGTGAGGAGTGGACTGTATCATCACGCGGATAACGTGGATGCCGTGAGTCAATGCGGACATGAGGCAGAGGGTGTTCCATAATGTCGGTTGTTTATCAGGCGGTTTTTAACTGTTTGCTCAGCTTAGCAATGGACTTGCATTTACTATCAGTCGGCTTTCTTGATCACTAATGTCTAGCCACACACAATGTGAACACGTCACAAAAACCCTAGCCTAACACAGTAGGACGACCAGGTAGTCTAGTTGGATCCTGGTCATTGCTGGAAACTGAATAAGGTAATTATCCAATCGGTTTGAAAATTTGTGCTATTTTCCGATTGGTTGTTTCTTACCCGTCTTTCAACTCGACTTGAGTTGATAAATCTACTCTCTAATTAAATCCGAAAACGACCAGTGGATCGCAAAGACACTGGTAACCAAAGCGTGATTAGCTTGATAGCCCATTGTGGATATCCTATGGGAACAGTAACCGAGGGCGTCTGCAGTCGTAGTTGCCCCGTGTAGATTTGTCCACTGATAGGTGACAGCATTGAGAAGGTTAGACACACATTTTAGTTGGTAACTCCACACATTATCGTGCAAACTGAATGCGGAAAGCTTTTTGTGACCCTGGTCACGAGCCCAACAGTCCAAGGCCGCGAGGCCTCAACGGGTTGTTTTTGGTTTCGGTTAAGTTTGATCGGCTGGATGACGCCGACTTTGCTGCTTCACCAGATCTGATGTTCTGGTTCCTGACTTTCCACAGCTAACATTTCTCTTGTCATATGTCAGGCAGGAGGCCCCTTGTTTTGCCCTCCCTCGTTTTGTTTTGCCCGCCACCTTCAAATCCTAACGATCCGACCTTGCTCGATGTTCTCTTCGACAAAAGAGCTTCCCTGCTCGTTATTATTATTATTATTATTATTATTATTATTATTATTATTATTATTATTATTATTATTATTATTATTATTATTATTATTATTATTATTATTATTATTATTATTATTATTATTATTATTATTATTATTATTATTATTATTATTATTATTATTATTATTATTATTATTATTATTATTATTATTATTATTATTATTATTATTATTATTATGACCTAAGGATGAACGGCTTGGTCAGGGCAACCAATCAGCCCTATACGATGACAAAGGTGCATGCGAACGCCGCCGACGAATGTGTGAGTTCTGCTTTGTAACGCCTGTCCGGAGTGGGACCGACATGAGTTCACAAGATCCATCGTCCCGATTTAAACCCTTAGTTTTTTTCTTCCATGTGATAGTGTTCAAAAGGTCGACGGAAACTCTGAACAGCACTTCTTGGAGTTCATCGAAGAGGCAAAATCCACGAAACGTACTAATTTTCAAGCCAGTTTGATTTTGAAGAGAGGCAGAACTGAATCCCAGCTGAACCTCTCGTTTATGGCTCCTCCGACTGAAACTTGTGTCCGCCTTCTTGCAGTATACTCAGTTGAAAAGTATCAGGAAAGAGAGGTCCAGCTGGGGTTCGGTTGAGTCTCTCATTAAAATCAAATCAGTGTACATTTGAGTACAGTTTGTGAATTTCGTACAGCCTGGGTTCAGGTAGAACACAAGGTTGATGGAACCTCTGGAACTACGCCTAGCAGATGTGCCCGAAGAAACTGAGGGTGGAATATCGAAGAATTTACAGAAAACTTATGAATAGTTCTCTTTAGAGTCTTATTTCCCTTTCAGCTTCTCGTCACACATGAAGGATAACAAACGTCTGATTTGGAAAACAGAAATACTAAAATGCAGTGCAGTGGGCTGCGTGCACTGACATCGTTAGTGAACTGAAGAACGGTTTGCAATCCAGCTACCAACTCAGCGGACAGACTAACAGCCATACGGAGAACCTGATTTACTCACCTTGAACAAGGGGTGGGCACAAAAGCTTTATACAACAGCCCAATATCACTTTGTATAGACTTTCGGGCGTTTTCTGAGCGCCCTCTGAATAATTGGAAGCAGACAGGCGCAATATAACGAACAAAAAATGGGAACATGCCAGTGGATTAGCTGAGTACCAGAAATCGCAACCCGAGTAAAGATTGTGCTACTCATAACTCGTCTCAGTAGTAGATGACATCCCACCAATTCCATTCCACTTGTCTGCATCGACGTCAAGCGGAACCGTTCACTCATAAGCTATATAGAGTCAGTTTTATCTATAAGCTGTTGAATTATTCGGCTGAGGGGGGGGGTATTGCAAGTAGAGACGATATGCTTTGGCATACTGAAGCAAAAAAATCGATATACGATATTTTTGAAAATTTTGGTTTATCAGGATGAATTGCAAAGCGATGGGTTTCGGTGGTTAACTGTTCAGATAAAAGGACGGCGCCTAAATTCAGGATTTTTTTAAATGTTCGACTAGTGAATCAAAGCTTACCCGCAATTCTGGACTGGTCTCGTCGAGGAGTGGACAGCCTGGTAGTACCTCAACTCCCTTGCTTCTTTCCGGTTGCATGGTAGCTGTGCACTGGAAGGGTGTTGCAGCTGGGAGCTTACCGTAGACCGCAGCTTGATCTGAGGTCACTCCCATTAAATATCGACTCCAGAATACTTTGGATTAATCGCGTCATCAGAGATCCGCATATTCATTCCTGGTGATGTTCGAAAATCGAGGACTCTGATACACTTTGATTTGGTTCACTGTGAGGGACAGTTGCACTCCAATGATTTTTGCACAGTGATCCATATCATACAACCCACCGGCACAATGCAACTGTGCTAGGATATGCAGTTGTTCCGTAGCCCAGTTACCTTTTCAAAAATATTCTCCCAGCAGTGAGATGTAAGCTCTGCCTGTCGACTTCCCCTGTCTAGGCTTGGGCAACCTGGCAGTAGCTCAGCTCTCGTGCCTCCTTCGGGTGGCATAGCAGCTAGGCACCGAAAGGGTGCTGCAGCTGAACAGTTTTTTTTCCGTACTATAATTCGTCGACAATACGCTTTTCTCGAAGTTCCAAGAACATTCACACTCGCAAACTCTGGCTAATCTGCAGATTGGACGGGATATAACACCATGCGTTCTTCACCAAAGAAATTCACATCACGTGGACACTTGCTGACTGGTTTCTTGACTGAGGACTTCCAAGATGGACTCACATCTTTAACCTCTTTGCTATTGCTTTCTCGAGTTTATACGGGTGGCGAAGACACCCTAATTCCCAATGAACTTGATGACGAGTCCATGGGCCATCTTGCAGTTCCATCTCCTTGCATTAGAATGAAAGAAGGCTGAATTGCCGCAGCAGTCATCTCAAACAGAGTGGAGCATTTTCTATCGCCAAATGGAAAAAAACTCTTAAATCGTCCCCACATTAACTAGTATTTAAGATCTCACTGATAACACAACGTCCAGGAGGTTCTGG
Organism: Clonorchis sinensis; assembly: GCA_003604175.2. Lineage (NCBI taxonomy): Eukaryota > Metazoa > Platyhelminthes > Trematoda > Opisthorchiida > Opisthorchiidae > Clonorchis > Clonorchis sinensis. The sequence goes on along the minus strand of CM030373.1, from coordinate 31,122,434 downwards.
GTTCCCTTGCAAGTGTTTCTAGGGTACCTTAGCAGCAAGCTACGAATACTTGGTATATTTATTCACCGTGGATTAAAAACGGTTGGCTGGGTTTTTTTAATTTGGATCTGTGACTACATTTAAGCTTTTGACGAACGTCAATCAAAAACGCTGAAGTTCTTACATATTTCAGCCGATATTGCGGGTTGTTTGAACAGACGACGTCATCCTTATGGCGACATTTCACCACTATGTTCTGTCTTGATTGTCAGATTCCATCATCACGCTGTTTAACTAACATAAGCAGGCGCCGCAGTAGTTGATACTTACTGATCGATCAGAGTATTGATTAGTCAAGTTTACGCACGCGTACTTAGACGTGATCGATCGTGCGCGCACAACAAGCGGTGCACATTAATAGTCAACAGGCTTGTTTGTTCGTTAAACAGATTCACTATCCGTGTGTGTTTGAGACAAATGAATTTGAAGATGCCATTTTCACCCAGTTGTTCAAGTGTCGCACAATGACGGTTTCTGTGGCGATAAAGGTTTCTACTCGACAGATTTTAGGGTACATATGTATCTGGACCACAGTTTTCGAAACTGTCATTTTCCTTAATAAATGTGCCTGTAAAGCGAAAGCTGATAACCAGGTGACAGAACCAAATAAGTTTACCGTAGAAAAATATCTTCCTACGATGTTACAGGAAATGACGAAAGCGACAGGGTCTTCCGCCCACGTACATCAGTAGATGGAGACCTCAAGCGGTGCTAACTACATGGCGGCGGTTTTATCCCATATCCCGTTATAAACCTTGTCTAATCGCATTCGGCTGGGTCATCTAGACTGGTGCATTCTAGAAACTAAAACTCATTGGGGACGCACAGTTGGGTGTAAGTTATATCTCAGTGGATCGTCTTAACTCCGATTATCATATGGCTTCTCTTCAAGCTTTCTAGCAAGACAGCACACCAACAGTTTTTTTGGAGTGTGGCAATATTTGAGGAATTTTGTTGGAGATTTAGTCATGCAAGTGAAAATGATCTACTGTGGAAAACCGAGAAACACTGTTCAGCTGTTTCATTCTCACTGGGAGTCATCAGCAATGAGCATCTTACGAAACTCCAGGGAGCCTCGAACCTGCCACCTCCCGGCCAGTAATTTGAATGTTTAACTAATCGATTCATCATCATCACCATCATCATCATCATCATCATCATCATCATCGACAGCATGGCATCAGTGTTGAACACCGGTGCTTCGCTGCCATACAACCAGGATTTATTTGAAAGCCTTATTGTGAAGAAAAAAGAATAAAGATGGACGAGGAGGGGACTTATTGCTGCCTTACTACAATCATTCCGAGGTGCCTACACCTCCAAACACTCATTCAGGCAATCAGAATAGAAACTGACAACAAGATCGCCACTGACATCGGTTGGCAGCCATATCTTGCAGCGTCTCCAACCAGACGCACTGGGGATCACGCGGTCCCCATCCTGAAAGGCGAGTAGCACCGACAGCACCCAAGCGTTTCGTGATTGCTTATCAGTGTGATCAATTGACACTTGGACAGGATATAACGCCATTCGTCCTTCAATCACGGATCCGCTTCACGTTTGTTGACTATCTTCCCGAGTGACAAGTTCTCAGACGGGACCTTCACTTCACTTCTAGGATGAAATCTCCATTTAAAACCCACAGCTTGTCATTCAAAACTGTCCAGCTTCATAATGACGCAGTCGTATTCACTCAACCAGTCGTACGTTGCGCAAACCATTAACGTATTTAATTCATATAATATCATTTCCACGTAAGTACCAAAATTCAAGTTACTTGCGTGGTACAAACAACATGATCTACAGCAGGCGAGATGGCCCAAGTGGTTAGAGCGCGGACTCACTGACCGGATGGTCCGTGGTTCGAACCCGACCTCTGCCTCTCGACCTACCCTGCCTAGGCTTGGGCAACCTGGCAGTATCCCAGCCCCGGCGCAACCTTCGGGTGGCACGGCAGTTAGACACTGAAAGGGTGCTACAGCTATTCAGCCGAACTTGTTTGCAGCTACTGATGATAGTACCGACCACGCCCTCGTCCGGAGTCGCTTCTCCCTACGTTTTCCAGGACCGCGTAAGGTGCGGACAAATCGCTTGGCAACTGAGAGAGACTGGCAGATCCGGATGTTAGACGAATTTACCAGAATCGTCTTCTAGGGTCTCTTCCAAATGCTCCACCATCAGATGTGAACACATACTGGGACGAGATTGCCACCTCTTTGCATAGTGCTGGGAATTTTGCCTGTGGCACGGCACCACCAGGCGCACGCAAGCACTGGATATCAGACCGAACACTGGCATTGCTTAAATATCGGAGAAATATCCCAGCCGGTCACGAACATAACTTGATGCGACAAATTAGCAGACGTCAAGTGAAAGTGAGCGCAAGAGCGTGAAGTGTTATGAATGAGGAAACCAAAGGAATAGAAGAGGCCCGAAAGCCGGTAATGCCCGAAGATTATTTCAGTTGATCCCGTGCGACCGGTCCCCGGAAACCACCTGTGAGCAAAACTACCAAGGATGGGAATGGAGTGACCATCTCGAATAAAGAACGTCTCGACCGATGGGCCGAATACTTCGAGCAACAATTGTCGCCACCGAGCCTCTGGTCCGGATGACCTCTCACCCGCATTGTTCAAAGATGGAGGTGAAATCTTCAGTCAACGCTTGTCTGTTTGCTTGCATTTGGGAAAAGAAGTCTGTCTCAAACAACTGGGGAGAGTGAACAATAGTGCCCATTTTCAAAAAAGGGGCTCGTAGTGAGTGTGGCAACCACAGGGGGATCAGCTTGACCCCGGTCGTAACGAGACTGTTGGCGTCCCATGTGCTTCGTCGCCTTACGGTGGCTCACGAGACACTGTCTCGAGAGCAGCAAGCGGGATTCCGGCCTGGTAGGGGTTGCGTTGACCAAATCTTCACACTTCGTCAGGTGCTAGAACAACGCCATACGTATGAGCGACCCACAATTCTAGTATTCCTGGATTTCCAAGGCGCATTTGACTCGGTTGACCGGTCTGTTCTGCTTGACACGCTTGCCCACCAAGGTATGCCCCGGAAGTTCGTAAACATAATAAGCTCTTTGTATTCCAAGACTTCCGGACGTGTGAGAGTATACGGCAAGCCCTCCAAAAGCTTCCGTACACAAAGTGGCGTCCGTCAGGATGCCCACTCTCCCCATTCCTGTTTAACTTCGTGATCGATGAAATAATGAGACTAACGCTGGAAAGTCTCCAAAACCCCGGTGTTCAAATAGCCTCTGACGAAAACCTTGTCGATCTGGAATATGCAGATGACATCGTTCTTATCTTTGAAGAGGAGGAGAAGGCGCAGGTGAACTGACCAAAGTCATCCCGTCCTTTGGTATGCACTTTGCACCCAAAAAGTGTAAGGTCCCGCTCTTGGACATGCAGTCACTGAACACGCCACTTACAATCCAGGGAGAGGCACTGGAAGTTGTGGAGCGTTTTACATATCTTGGAAGTTGTATTAGTTCTGATCGTAGTGTGACAGATGAGGTAAATGCACGAATCTGCAAGGCTCGGGTCGCGTTTGCTAATTTGAGACACCTATGGCGTCAAAGTGGTGTCTCTGAATCTCAAGGGACGCGTGTATCAAGCTACAGTGCGGGCTGTTTTGTTGTATGGCTGTGAGACTTGGCCTGTTCGAGCAGCGGAACTGAGACGTCTTCAGGTGTTCGGCAATCGTTGTCTCAGAACCATAGCTCGTGTGGGATGGTGTCGGCGAATCCGTAACGAGGCAGTTAGAAATGAGTTTTGGGTTGTGCCACGGGTACTTTCATTGAAAAATGTGTCCAGCACCAGAAGCTGTTGTTGGTTGGGACATGTGTTGCGCATGCCTAATCATCGTTTGCCGAAGAGAGTGCTATTTTCCGTGCCCAATTCAGAGTGGCGTAAGAGAGGTGGCCAACCCTTGACCTGGCAGAAGGATATGAAAGAAATTAAGAAACGCTTGGGTGCTGTCGGTGCTACTCGCCTTCAGGATGGGGACCGCGTGATCCCCAGTGCGTCTGGTTGGAGACGCTGCAAGATATGGCTGCCAACCGATGTCAGTGGCGATCTTGTTGTCAGTTTCTATTCTGATTGCCTGAATGAGTGTTTGGAGGTGTAGGCACCTCGGAATGATTGTAGTAAGGCAGCAGTAGGTCCACTCCGCGTCCATCTTTATTCTTTTTCTTCACAATGAGGCTTTCAAATAAATCATGTTTGTACGGCAGCGACGCATCGGTGTTGAACACTGATTCCATGCTGTCGCTGATGATGATGATGATGACCGCTGCAGTTCATCGGGCTCTATCCTCGTGTCTTCGACGCTGGCAGACTGCAGGGTTTCTGATATTCTAACGGTGCAGACGATTCGGATCAGTTGAGTCACAGCCTGTTGATACACGAGAAAAGGTCCCGGACAATCTGACAGTCCGCAACGCTGGGGTAGACTGATGCGATAAAAATCCATCAGTGAAAGAGGGCAGCCAGACCATGATTTTGGACAACCTCATTTATGAGATGCATGTTCATTCGAACGTCTGAAAACTACTCACTCAACATTTAAAAAAATGCGGATTATTTCAATGGGAGCTATCTCAAAAATCCAATGTGGTTTGACTTCAAACTTTGTCGCCATTATATTTTTGAAAAACCGGCCGTTGTGCTTTACGGCCGTCAATTGCGCTGCATTTGAGGTTATGGATGTCATCTTCCAATCACCTAAACATTAGACTCTTTATGTGAATTTCTATCCTTAGAGGACTGGGTGATTTTAAAAACGACAAGGTTAGCTCCAGACTCACCAGGTAGAGCGAATCATGTGACTCTGATCAATTTTTGTCCGAAAACAAGTGGTCCACCACCCAGTTCGTTCACAATTTCACAGATTCCGTTTAGAAATGTATCATAATCTGTGCGTAAACTGACAGATCGACCTGTGCATTTGGCATGGTAAACCTAAATTGGCACAGGTCTGGAGCATTTTGAAAACAGGCTCGAAAGGGTGCACTCTAGTTTAGGGTGTATATTCGCCAATCGACTTTCAAATATGACTGACTATACTGATCTACTTACCCCAAAACAGGTGTCACAACGCTGCCACAACGATTAAAAGGCAGGAAACGCAGTTTGATATCCTGACACAGAGGACGGCGGTCTGTATGTTCTGATGACCTATTTGTCGCCATCCTGTAGCTGATTTGTGTTTCGAGAACACGTCCTCTTTCGGCGAACAGTTTCAGAGTTCCATCTTCCAGTTTTATAAGCTGTGAATAGAGAACCGGCGTGATAATTGCGTCCTAACAGAGAACATGGCTGATGTGAATTCCAGGTCAGGCTGGTATCGAAACGTACACTGCCAATCTAGATACCGAATGGGATGTAACTAAGCGTGAGTAGAGTTCAACAGTGATACTATATTTGGGTTCCACATCTCAAACTCAACATTTTGAATGTGACAAATTCTCCCGAGGGCCTTGAACCCGTGATCTTCCGCCTACCGGACGGGTGCCCTGTCGCAGCCCCACCAGACAGAGATATGATCATCAACTGTAGCAAAGAACCCTGCCGAAGTGGCTTCACTCACCTTGTAAGTAGGGTCAAGTTAAGAATATAACAAGGGCTAGAACGGCCTGGTGAGCCCCAAAAATAGCTTACTCGATGAAGAGTTACCCAGGTGCTCTCACCAGTCAAACAAACAGTCTTATGAAGGAGAGGTTGTACTCCAGGCAGACGAGCATAGGTGTAACTTTTGGAGAAAGAGTGTGAAACCTTGACAGGGCTGTAAACAGACTATCATCTGCATTCAATATCTACCTCGTTTCCGAATTTCCAAACACTTGTCTTTCTTCAGGACTAAAATTTAGACCTGGTGAACAGTCTTCGTCATTCAAAGCTGCTCCGTTTCTGATTGGCAGGTGCGATGGATCCATGAACTGTTTTCTCGGTTTGTCAGGATCTATATATTCAACATTTGGAAGTTTTTTTTAGCTGTAAAACACAACGGCTTATATGAGAATCTCATTTAGGAGGTAAATTTCTCGGAAACAGTATCAAGCACAATTCGGTTTCGCTTGGTCCTTGTTGTATTTCCCGCAAACGCCTGCTATTTGAGGAGACGTAGGATTTTCCGTACACACCGTTACCTTTGAAGTGAGGTGTTTTCCCTAACAAATATGCCTGAGTTTGTTCTCTGCAAAAAGTCTTCTAAACCGGGTTCAACGATAACTATTTGTGAATTGATTGGACGCTCGGTGCGCAATTTTCACGGGGATGACCGAAGTGGACCGGTCTATTTCAGCGTAATTGGAGCGTCTTGGTCTCAGTAATTCCTTTTTTTATGCGTACTTTGCTTTCCCAAAAAAGTGGCCCGTGTTTCGTAATAGAACAGGACCGATTGAACTACGGGCTAACCCCAATTGAGAGTACTGTAATCCCCTGATCTCAGAAAACGTTCTTCTATCTTGAATGCCAACAGGTACATACGAACGCATTGATATCAAACACAGTCGGCCATAATCGGTGGCTTGTGGTCGGGCGCGGGGGGATCATTCAGACGCAGCGTTTGCATTTTTACACGTGCACTTCTCAGCAGCAGCAGCAGCAGACAAGAGAACCTCTTCATATCCAAGTTCACACGGTCGTCAAACAGATTGGTCGCCATACGGGCCCTATTGAGAAGCCCAAAACCGTAGAGGTTTGTTACCACTACGGGTTTCAGGGCACGTAAGTAAACCTTCAGGGTCTAGTGCATAACGTGGTCTCTGGCTGCCTGATCGATTACCAGCCGTATGAAGTAACCTGTTCTCTCTCTATTTCTGAAAACTAAGTGCATCCATAACTGTTAGTACGTTGAGGAAGGATGTCACAGGACACCAAAAACCTATTCCCATCCTAGCACGATCATCTTGGTTAGCTCACACTGCGGACTCGACTCATCGGCACTGCATATCGCTGTTCCTACAGCGAGTAGAATCCTGGATACCTGACATGTGAACAACCAGGTTATCACTATTCTGCCATGAATACTTAATGCACCGGAATCAGGTCCAGATAGGCACCAGGGTAAAATACTTCGTTTTTTCAAAAACTTGAACTACAAACGTTAGGGATAAGAAGACCATGAGTTAGTTTCCTGATTATTCCGCTTTCTAGGGTTCGCACGAGCCCTGTACCAAGCACCTTTCAGCGGACGCTGGATACAGACTGAGATGCAACGAAAACAAACTACTAGGAGACGGAACTTTTTTCATCTTGACAATGTCACTTCTGTCTAGAACAAGAACCATCAACCACTAACAAGCTGCCATGTCAATAGATGTTCAGTGACGTCTACATTGGTGGCACTGTAGTAGGATTAGATGAGTAAAACTCAACAGTTATTAAACCAGTTGTCCACTTCCTCCCACGTGGTCACGTGTCCAGTTAATAAGTCTACACTTTTTAGCCTCGGTTGCTACTCACAGACCCAATAATTTGGTTCCTCTCAGATTTTTTGTTTGGGTCCTGGGAGTTAATGACAACTGACTACCAAAAAGTAGTTGGCAAGCTACAGCACGATCTACGAGCAGCGCCCATTTAGGCAGAGACTGATTCATGTCAGTACGACTGCAAAAATATGAAAAGCAACGAAACTGGTCCCACGTTAATTGCATCTGATTGCTCCGTCTCCGTGGTATACCCGGTTTAAATATTCGTCATTTCTAGCCATCTCAGAAGACCAAACTGTATCCAGCCTCTGACCCAAACTCTATCTATCTATCTATCTATCTATCTATCTATCTATCTATCTATCTATCTATCTATCTATCTATCTATCTATCTATCTATCTATCTATCTATCTATCTATCTATCTATCTATCTATCTATCTATCTATCTATCTATCTATCTATCTATCTATCTATCTATCTATCTATCTATCTATCTATCTATCTATCTATCTATCTATCTATCTATCTATCTATCTATCTATCTATCTATCTATCTATCTATCTATCTATCTATCTATCTATCTATCTATCTATCTATCTATCTATCTATCTATCTATCTATCTATCTATCTATCTATCTATCTATCTATCTATCTATCTATCTATCTATCTATCTATCTATCTATCTATCTATCTATATACAGTGCAATATAATACTATGTTACTAAATTGAGTAAACTTCTCAACTCACCTCGGCAACACGGTTGTATTTCTTTCCAGATTCCAAATTCTGACCTTCCACTGGTAGAAATACCAGTTGCAACGAGCTGAAATTTTGTTCAGAAAAAGTTAGAAGAATGTGTTGTCGATGGAACACTACTGATAAGGTTGCTGAAAACTCTAGACAGCACTGGACCGGTTTAGACCCTCGCACGGGGACTCAACAAGTAGGTGCTGTCCCCTAGTTCCCGTCAGCTTCGTGCTCTACTTGAACGAAGTATACTCATTTGCACACCAATGCTGTTTTAGGCGAGACTCAACCAAATTCAAACAGAATCTCTGGTTGTTGACAGTCTTCAACTGAATGTGTCACTCCAAACCGTTTCCTATTTCGACTGCTACGAAATATCGTTGGTGCAAGATTTAGCGGTGTGTTCATCCGGAGCAACATACTACTCATATGGTTGATGAATGCTCATCGAAAATTGTCTACCGGCTTCCCTCTTGTTGAGGTTCATCGTATTTTCGAAAATTAGAAGTTTGAGAAAGACGGGGAGGCAAGCATTTCAAAGGGCGAACCAGCCTGGATGAAGATAAAAGAAGAACATCGTACCAAGTGGGCACATTTGGCTGGGATTCAGTAGTCCTCCATGAACAACAAATTAGATGAAAGGATGCGTGTTTTGCGAATAGCCATAGAGTTTCGCTGGACCAGGCACAATAACTGTTTCCGAACAGAGAAAGAACATGCATAACACTAACACGAATGACTGCCCGAACTGCCCTAGTTTTTAAGCCCAGCATGGCAGTCTGTGTGTAACTTTTGCCAAGAAAATTCGTAGATTTGAAGTTCAGGTAGGAACCAAACAAGTGTAATGGTCAGTATTTTCGGAAAAGCAGAACTTTGAACGGGCGAATTGTATGGAGGCCCAACTGCTTCCTCTCCTAGGCTGCATTCAGTACCACGAGGAATTTGCAACTGAACCAAACTATCATTAGCGATCAGAATACTTCCGTATCGAGGAACCGGAGACAAAAATATTTCGAGTGATCAACCTCAGACTGGAAGCACTCGTTTGAAGTGCTGCTGGCCTACAACGCTGGAGACACTGTACGGTTGAGAAGGCTCTGATTCGTACATCTAGATGTTGGGACACTTCATATATTCTCTCTTTGCCACAAATATACAGGAGCGAGATGGCTCAAGTGGTTAGAGCGCGAATTGACTGACCGGAAGGTCCGTGGTTCGAACCCCACCTCTGCCTCTCGACTTCCCCTGTCTAGGCTTGGGCAACCTGGCAGTATCTCAGCCCTCGTGCCTCCTTCGGGTGGCATGGCAGCTAGGCACCGAAAGGGTGTTACAGCTGAACAGTTTCTTTTTAGGTTTTACAAATATACAAGGGATTGCGGTGTTTGAACAGAACACCACGATGATTCATGCGTTACATCATCACACATCGAATTCTGCTCCGTCTAGTGCCGGCGTCACGCCCAGGGGTATACTGTCGAAGTGGATGCCCAAAGATACAAAGTTCCGTTATTCGAAAAAACAGGGTTTTGAGCTCAGTGAAATAGGATAGAGTTAGATGTGACCCACAGATTTGATAAGTGCTTAGCGGAAGGAAGCGAATTGTCCATGGAACACTATCGAAACTAATGTCGGAAAGACAGCACTAAAACGTGGTCCAGTTATTTTGTTGTTTTCGTCTTTCACAGTTTAACCTCATCATTTCCTCTGAGGTGATGAGCCTGAATTCTGATAAAACCATAAGAACATTGCGTAAATAAGCTCCTTTGAAAGCGGTATAAGCGGTTCCGAAGACGTTGTATCCCGATCGTTTGTCACCCAACTGCAGTCTACTTTATACCAGATCAAATCGCGTGACCATATATTCTTCGACTTACTCTTGACAAACCTCCTCACTGTGAGCACTGGGAGGTACTTTGCGGGGACTCCAATCCGAACTCAAATGGTTCAGTGGAACGTGGGAATAGAATAGATCTGATGCTTCGGAAGTATACGGCATGAGTCCAAACTGCGCCCGACAGTTGAGAAAACTTTGTTCAGAGTCTACTGGCACTTTTGAAGGAATACTTGTCATGCAGGGAGGACTCGCTGAGGGTGGCGAACCAGTGGGCAAAATGGCATCATAGTTCTGCGACCCATCTGATTGACTCTCGTATCCAGAAGATTCCATCCGTCTTCTTTTGCCACATGAAGTTTGATTCGTAGAGGGTGCCGAATCTAGGGGAATCTAAGTCATTTTCAGCGAGAGAAAAACACACGGTAGTTTTGGACCTTCAGCGGCAATTAAAAAATTTACAGTTTCGTCACCTCAGAATGACTCATTATTACGGTAAGAAAAACCTATCGCTGTTGGGTGCTCTGGTGGGAGATGGTTGCTTCAAAACCTATCGCTGTTGGGTGCTCTGGTGGAAGATGGTTGCTTGAATCAAAGTTGTGCACTTTTGCAAAATAAATAGAAATAAATACTTAGTACACTACTCATAAGGTTGCTGAAAGTTCCTCGACAGCCCACGACCTGTTTCGTCCTTCTTGGGGCTCATCAGGTAGGTGCAGTCCCCGAGTTTCCGTCAACCTCATGTTCTACTTGAACCCAAATTGGACTGATTTCGATAAATACACTCATTTGCAAATCAATTTGGTTTTTGCGAAAGACTCACCTGGAACCCAGCTGAATCTCTCGATTGTGATGTTTCCAGGCAACTGAATGTGCTGCACCAGGCCGCCTCATGTCCCAGTTGCTACGATATTCGAGATATCGCGATACATGTATATACTTAGTACGCTGCTCATAAGGTTCCTGAAAATTCTTTGACAGCCCACGACCGGTTTCGCCCTTCTTGGGCGATATCTCGAATATCGTAGCAACTGAAACATGAGGCGGTCTGGTGCAGCACATTCAGTTGCCTGGAAACATCACAAATGAGAGATTCAGCTGGCTTTCAGGTGAATCTCTCGCAAAACCAAATTTGTTTGCAAATGAGCGTACCAGGCTATTTACAGACTGTTGCAGCGTAAGGTGATTTGGGGAGGTTTTTACTCCTGTCAGTGAAGCTAACCAATACTGAAAAGCCGGGGCACTTTACAGCCGTTCCATCCTTAGTGGGAATCATCTGCTACCCCTTCCGGCTTTTAGTTTGAACGCTTAACCCGGACGGCATATAGCACCGGTCTTTACAGCTTTTATTTAAAGTTTGTAGCAAGATTCTATGACAAGCTTAGACGATCGAAACTTTATCTGAAAAGTTATCACTGGAGCAGCCTGTCAGCACGTGACCGTGTGATTTGAAATCGATGATCGAAGAGTGACTAGTGCTATATCTTGTCTAAGTGAAAGTATTGACATGGCTCATCTGTATAAACTCCAGAAGTAAAATTTCCCAGACGGTAGACAAGAGTGTTTTTCCGGATTTTTTTCTGCAAGTGTATCCATTCGATGCTGAAAAATCGAGATGTTCTTTGCAGCTGTTCTAACCTCCTCATCAAGTCACCAACACGTAACCACGTGATGTGAATCCTTAACTAATTGGTCAACTGCTATAGAGGATGTCTTGTCCTTATGAGTGTTATTCACGGCAGTCACTTGTGGGTATATACATAGTACTAATTCGTACCTCCAACCATAGCCAACTTCATAATTCGAAACCTAAATCTAAAGTGCAATACACCGAGGAAGGAATCTGATACGGTATCCCTCTCCCCCGGGTAGAAGAGCAAAATCATAACTCTGTTTAGCTAGGATTCAGTGCGATATTCCTTCTCGCATTTCTCTGTGAGGCAACCCTGTCACCTGGAGAAGTGAAAATATTTCCCCCATCCGTGTTGTTCGTCCTTCAGACTGCCGTAAAGGATATGTGGCCCTCACTTCTCCGATGAATACCATCTTTAGCCTGCATAATGAAGTCACCTCTGAAGGTACTCTTACGAGGAAGCGGCTTGATCAGGCTTCTTACTCTCATTCGAACGCCAATCGTTTCAGTAAAAGAATTCCCTTGATAAGGTACTTTGGTTGACCCTCTAAAGGAATGAAAACACTGCCTAAGTTCTGTCCTCGAAGCTTCCAAGACCGTAGTTCAGTCCTAGGAGTTATCGTCATTCTATGACACGTCAGTTTTACAGGAAAGGACACTTGAGGGGGGAGTGTAAATTTTGTCAGGTTTTGTCAGGTTATTGTCTATCATTGTAACCTACCTGTTTTTCGTCCGACTGAATAAACCGAAAGTCTTGACACGTTTCAACAGGACGTGCATTTACATGTGAACCAGTTGCACAATAAGCTTGTGAGCCACATTGGCTCTCAAACGACTCATCGGATATCGGTAAGGTTGGGGTCCATAGGAATGAGAAAGGAGTGCCGCTTGTCACGCCGTTTCTGGGCGTATCATCATCCATTGCGGACAAGGAGGGACAGGGTAGTTCGTTCGCCCGTTTGTCACAGCACCACACAGAAGAGTCGGCGGCGGTCAAAGTCATGCTCTTGGAGGCTAGATTTGAAATGCATTTGAGAGGGGTGAAATGCAGTAGGCTCCGTGTGTTCAGAAATCCCGTGTGGTCAGCGCGCAGCCATTATTGATTGCCAGGTGGTAGACACCGATAAGACACCGTTTTCTGAACGACAAGCAAGAACAATAATAACGTAAAATTGAGCCTTTTTAATACTACTGTCTGCCAATAGATGATCATCTCGTAAAGACAAAAAATTCTCACCTCTGGAAGTCTTGTTCCTGTAGAAGACCAGTCACGCTGTTTTTTTTCAAACCAAAGTAGGCAAGGTCCCAGCAACCTATTAAGAATGTAACTGATGCAACTGTTCAACTTTGGTTAAATCGCCTACCGAAATGATTCACTTATACAGGATCTTTTGGAAGGTGTTGCTTAGCTTCTTTCATGTAGGATGATAGCTGGACACCGAAAAGGTGTTCCAGTTGAACAGACCGCAGAATAGACAGTTTCCATTCCACCCTTTGGGGTGGGGTGAAAGGCCCCTTTTGGCTCACTGAGCATAAAGCGGTACACGAAATACTGCCCTTCATCAGGATGTCTCTTCTTGATAGGTTTCTCATGGAAAAAAGGAGACTGTTGTGACTTCAATAAACTGTCTTCCCATTTTACGAAAGCAAGCGATGATACACAAACCTTGCGTTTTACAAGACCTTGTAGTTAATCGATCTATGTATCACACAGAATTACCATTAGCTGAAGATAGCTCAGAGGTTAAAGCGCGAACTTACTGACCAGAAGGTCCATGGTTCGAACCCAACCTCTGCTCCTGTCTATGCTTGGGCAACCTGGCAGAAGCCCGCAGTCCTCGTGCTTTCTTCGTACAGCGTGGCATCGAGGCACTGCAATGGTGTGGACGACGATAAATTTGAATCTGGTGAGACGATGGGCAACATGAGTTCGTGGCCTTGGCGAATTCCACCTACTTCTAGACGCTTCGGCTGACTGACGCTTGCATTACTTGACCAGTTCTCATGATATTCATTTTGAATTACACTTACACCCTCGACTCCGAATACTCGAAACGATTACGTTAGAAGAGGACCTCACATACGTGCACAGAAACGATGCACTATTAGTTTAGCGTAGTCATGCTACAGCAGGTGTGGCGTTTTGTACCTTTATTTTGCTTTCATTATAACATTACGTATTTCATCAATTGCATAGTCGTTTTTTGTTTGAATACGAAAAACTACAAAAACGCGCACTTGTACAATTTCACGCAATACAAACGTGGTCACGTGCTTTGACTCTCTCTTGTGATTTCGCTCGCGCTTGCAGCGGTCATTTGCGAGTCTCATGTGCTAACTCTGGTATCAAAACATTTCAGACCATCTTCGGAATCTATTATATGTGGGAACTGTTCAGAAGAAGACCCCTGGAACACCATAATTGGATTATTGTTTATCCTCTGACCTGGGCCAACGACGAACTATTTTAAAGAGAACAATTATTAGTGAGTCTGTCCCATCTGACCTCTTTATTATTGTATACCCAGCCTAGCGTTATTATTTTTATTTCTTTGCCACACACTCCTGGTGAAGTAACTTATTGGGTAGCCGAACCGCTACACAGGCATAGAGAGCGAGACGGTAGCCAAAAAACGGGTAGAATGGAAGCGGTGGGTCATGTACCCCGTGGAGGACAATAACGCAAACGATGAAATGCAACTGCCCTCATGATCAAGCAGGCTAATTTATCAAACATGTCGTTACGATCTCAACCCAAGTTGGATGAGAGAAAACACTCATGCGAGATCACATGGGTAGCTAAAACCGAATCTTACATCATAACGACTGGCGGTAGAACGGGCGAGTACCGTATCCTCTGACTCCCGGTCCACCTATATACTCTGCTCACTATTCAGCCCGATTATTTAAACAACTCAGCCTTTTGTGTCAACTCAGCCATTGCTATGGTCAATCACCTTTCTGCCTGAGACTGAGCTGTTTGGGTAATGTGATATAACGTGGTCCAGCAGACTCTGGTCAGCCTGACTCGAAGCCAGGCTATTGATATTTACGACCGTCTTAGAAAAAAATCTATGAATTCTCAAGTAATGCACTCATATGCAACTTGGAATTGTGTTCACGACAAACTCAAATGAGACTGCACCGTGAGTCTGTTTTATGCCCGTGAGTTTCAATCAGCTTTTAAATATTATCTCTTGAAACAACCAGATGGTAATTCGTTGTCGCACCGTGCGCAAGATCGATGGAATACTTATGCTACACTTAACTTTGCACACACACCAAATGACAGTTGAACACTTCTCACCATCCACAGAGAGAGAGAGGGAGTGAACAGACGACAATAATGTCACAATCGAGCGGTTATATCGATCGCACTTTGCACGGCTTCAAGAGTGTGTGATTTGGCTAAACGGTTTCAAATGGCGCATCCTTGAAATTCAGACCTCGATGGATGAACGACACTTGTTAGCCACTTCTCAGTAGATGTGTTCTAATTTTTGCACCTCGCAGAGTTGGCATAAAACCACAAGTGTTCTTTACTTGTTTGATGCCATATAGATTCACAGACGCGTGGTTCTGGTGTCTTTTGTGATTGAATCGGGGGGAGGGGTAAAACTGTGCGTCGCGACTTGCACAGGAACTTTGACCGGCTAAAATGCAGCGAGTGCAACTTGTGAACATTTGAATTGTGTGATGACGATTCACATTCCTAAGAACCGTCTGTGAGAGTAACACAGAGACAACATCAATCCTTCCACCTAACCGTCGAAAGGATTCCCCCAACAGATATGTTTCTAATCTAAAGGGATAACAAGTACAAACCACATTGTGCGCCTTCTACAATGAAGCGGAGGAAATTGGCGTATACCATTGGGCAACGAAACATCAGTGTTGAACACCGACGTCATACTGTCGATGATGATGTCGAGGATATTGGATGCAGAGAGATGGTTAGCCATTGAACTGGCAGAGGGTTATGAAGGAGATCACGAAATACACTACTCATAAGGTTGCTGAAATTCTTCGACAGTCCACTGCAGGTTTCGACTTTGTTGAGGCTCAGCACGTAAGCGCAGTTCCTGAAAACATCACAAACGAGAGATTCAGCTGGGTTCCAGGTGAGTCTCTCGCAAAACCAAATTAATTTGCAAATGAGTGTATTTATCGAGATCACGAAACTTTTGGGTGCTATCGGTGCTATTTGCCTTCCAGGATGGGGACCGTTTGATCCCCACTGCGCCTGGTTGGAGACGCTACAAGATATGGCTGCCAACCGATGTCAGTGGCGATCTTGTTGTCAGTTTCTATCCAGATTGCCTGAGTGAATGTTTGGAGGTGTAGGCACCTCGGATTGATTGTAGTAAGCTAGCACCAAGTCCCTTCCCCATCCATCTTTATTCCTTTCTTTACAATAAGGCTTTCAAATAAATCATGGTTGTACGGCAGCGAAGCATCGGTGTTGAACACTGATGTCATGCTTTCGCTGTAGATGGTAATGAGGACGTTTTCGCCGGCTTTTCTGTATTTGATGGTTTATGTAATCCGCTCCGATTGGCCAACCAAAACTTATAAAAGCGTCAAAGCTGTACTGTAATTAGAAGATTGTATTTCAGGAATGCATTGTGAAGCATAAGGGAAGCAGGGGTCGTAGACTCCTTCCTAGTGCTCTTAGCAGTTTACCGGCATTAGAACATGAATTAAATCAAGCTGATTTTGGTCACAGTATTGATTGAAATCGATCGATGACAAACTGCAGTCAAGCTTGATCTAGATATTTCCGCAATATACATCTCGCTCGTCCTGCCCGGTTGAAGAGTGAGAAGGTATGATAGTTTACAACTGAGATTTCGTCTTGTAAGTAAAACCAATGTTTGCTGAAAAGGTGAGAATCACGGTACCTTGCACTGCTAATTTCATAGTATCCGCTTTTTCTCAACTGACTTTGGTCTACCTGGTGTGGGGGAAGATGCCACGAGAGGGGGGGGTCAGTTGAAAAAGACATCAGCTGTAACATCCGCTGCAGTTCTGAGGGTGGTTTGCAGGACGAAACAAAGGCTCTCAGGAGATAAGTTGCTCCTCTGGGGAAACCAGGACAGAAATCTCATCTCAACCAGCAGTTCATGTGAAATCGTCATTTAACAGTGGTCAACTACGGAACAGATCATTCCTTTTCTTTGGTTCGTTCACATAACAGTGCTTTTCTGTTTACCGGCACCTCGAAGGTGGAAAGCCGTCTTGGGAGTTCCGATTCTCCCACATTAGGGCTACAACCATGTAGCTAGCAGGCTGAGTTAGCGGAGGCATTTTTGGCGATTCACTTGTCGCAGGTTCCCGATAATGAAAAGCGAGCAGAAAATGTCGTCTTCACGGAGTAAGACTCGGAGAGAGTGGTACCGAGCAGTGTCTGCGGACAGATTTTCATTCTCCCGGCTTCGCGTGGTTACAAGACCAAAGTTTCACCTGCTTTAAACAAACTAAGCCATTTCAGTGAACCATCGGCCTCAGTTCATCTGAGATTTTCCTAGTCTGTATTACGATGACCGGGTAAGCCTTTCCTTTCAAGAGTTAAGTTTGTGCAGCTTGGTAAAACAGGACAGCGGTTTACGGATTGCGGTAAGGAGGCAACTGCTCCAGAAAGTGGCGTGATGAAGCCTCACTTACCCAGTGAAGTATGTATTGAAAAACATGATACCAACACATGAGACCAAAGAATATTGCTTCTTGACGATTTAATCAAGATTTTGAGATAATCTTCTAGGTTATCGTAAGATTACCGTGAAAACAAGCTAGTCGCTTCTTAGAGCAGTTGGGTTGCGCAGCACTTAGAGGAATACACAGCTGTTCCCAAATAGTCTGGTGGAAGAATTTGTGTAGAACGTCCAAAAAGAACATCTACGGATATAATGCTTGATTTCAACTAGTATTCAGAAAGTTAGCTTGTCCACACTCAGGAGATGACTAGATGGAGTTATTGAATGACGTGTTCAAAATATCGATCAATATTTCGACGGATATTTCGTTCGTACCTGAGGGCTGTTTTGTACGAACACTGGCTGGTCTTCCCGATTCGAAGAAAGCCTACTAACGCTTAATGGGACCGCTTCGAAGCTTGGGAGCAAATGCCGGGATTTGTTCCCGAAAACTGTGCCAATCAGTGTCCGTTTAAGTGTAACCTCGGCTTGAACAGAGATACCGACAGTTTATTCATTTAATTATGGTGGTCAGTGGCAGTTCCAACCTCTATATTCAACTGTATGAAAACAAACGTTTGGAGGTCTTGTATGGTGGCGATTTCGTTTTGAGATGAACCTCCCAACAAGTAACGTCTTGACATAGGAAACAGTTTGGATGCTCCCGAGTAAGGCTTGTTGGTCAAGACGACCGAATTCAGTCTGTGCCATAATGGGTCCCATT
Organism: Clonorchis sinensis; assembly: GCA_003604175.2. NCBI lineage: Eukaryota > Metazoa > Platyhelminthes > Trematoda > Opisthorchiida > Opisthorchiidae > Clonorchis > Clonorchis sinensis. The sequence continues at coordinate 31,104,332 of CM030373.1, read as the reverse complement.
GCCGTTATCGTTCGTCTGGTGAATGCACAACTAAAACACCTCGACTATTTTTGAAATATTTGCGATCCAACTGTCAAGCTCGGCGAACAGACGAACAATCAAGCAACGCACCCGACCAACCCATTTTCCGCAACATCGCCAACATTTGTGATCTTGATGAAAAAAGGATTCTGATAAGATTTAGTTAGGTTTCGGTTAACGCCAAGCTAACTTGCAAAAGATTGTGTTTCGCCACCTGGTAACATTTTGATGCATGAAGTCGATGCACATAAATTTCGCAACAACACGACCACTCCGCTCATCCGATTAGTTCCAAGAAGGGTTGATTTCATGAAAATCTACGATGGGAAGCACTAAACTGGCAATGTGGCGAGTGGTTAACGTGATCGCACCCTCAATGGTTGTGGCACCATCGTCTATCGTTTAGGCGAAGCAATTTTAATGCGCCTTACTACACACCGTTGAACGGACTGACTGTCGAGACAGTACGTACCCCTGAATAGTACTTCATGGTGTCACCTATTCGACCTCTGAAAACGCATTTCATTTGGCTGGCTGTGGAAGAGAGAAATACCTAGAATTTCTAAGTTAGCAAGACAAAACGGATAGTCAATTTCATCAATCTTATTTGAGCCGCTGTCAACACACGTGACAGAATGTGAAGGTCAACCTAGTGAAACGCTGCGTGGTTGCCGAGACAGAATGAACCAATTGCATTTGCGTTACCTGTGGTTGCGAGTACCTCAAGACCACCAACCTTTGCCATTGGGGCTGAGTCACTGACCTCTCACAGACTTACTGCGCCTCATTCTTTCTCATGAGTAGAGACGCAAAATGAGAAACTCATCCTGTCAATCTGATGAAGCATAGACCACCGTGAAAACGGAGCCTGAGACGGATCAGCGGTTAAGGTGAGGAATTACTGACCAGAAGGTCCAGCCCAACCTCGGAACCAGTTTAGCACAAGATTTCTGCCATCAGAAAAGATGAGGATGTTCGGAATTCGAGAGTATTATTACGGACTTTACTTAAGAGCCACCAACACGACATGAATAGGGTGTCCAAGTTGTCTCCAAAATGAAGCTGCTCAAATGAGCAGTACTCAGTCACAGTAAAATAACAAAAGCAGTTGACTCTGGCTGGTTTCATTGACGAATCCATAACCTCTCGCATTGGTAATTTGTTCCACCCGTGTCCGTTTTGCGGACCAAAGCGCGCCTTCCGTACGGCACACTTTGGTTTGCTAAATTACTGGAAAACGCTGTAACGATGTTTAAAACCTGAACTGCAGGGGTATTGAGAGTGAACAACATCAAATTTTGGAGCCGTTGTCAGTAGAATTCATCCGTTTCAAGTAGAAGAGACCAGTACCAAATCGGTTACACATTTCTGGCCCATCACTCGATGCTTAGGAATGAGATGGAACGGAAATTAGGACTGTGTTTCTTGTTTTTTTGCTTCAGTTACGAAAACTAATCGACGCGAATGCGGTTTGAATAGGTGGAATACGTGTCTTGTTTGTAAAATGGATTGCTGACTGCTTAGGTAAATGAAAATAACCTTCGTACCCCATAGTACGTTTGATGATACATCGTAAACGAAACGACGTTGAAAACCCACATTTTTTCAGGTACTCTAATTTTCAGTGAGTTTCGTTAGAAAGTTCATGCAGCTGATTATTCTTGGACTGTGACCGGACCACCATTCCTTTCAATGGTAACATTCGAACTTTGGTCGGACCAACAGACTGAAGTATTTTCGTCGCTTTGCAAACGCTTGTGTTCTAGTGCACCGTTTCCAAAGCCTGCCTATTGATCGATTTATCTCAACCAGTTGCGGTGAGGCAATCGTTTTTCGCAGTTGTAACCAGCAGACACAGTGAAAAAAAAACCGAGTGGTGCGCGGCATGCACGTCAATGATTAGCAAACCTAATCGATAAAAACTGTTGGGTATATTAAAGCAGTTTCTTTGATGTTTTGGACAACAAAAATATGTCGACGACGTACTTGAAGATAACGGAAATGCATCTGGCTGTTCAGACGTTAACCTACGTTGCTCGTCCTGTTCCGGAAGCCAAATCACGTGAACACGCGTAGATTGTGAGAATAATTCACGCGAAGAGAATTCATAACTCGAGTAGCCAGCCAACACGTGACCACGTGATGTGGACCCCATAGTTGATGGAGGACAGGCATTATACATGCCTGCCCAATTGCGAGTCAGTCACATGACCGATCAGCCACGCGTGGCCGAACTGTCTCAGGAAAGTTGAGTTAGAATCTTCCCCAAAAATTCATAAGGACCACACTGGTGATTCGTAGGACCTTGTGAAAATGCTAGCTCTCAAAAAATCTGAAAAAAGTAGACAACTTCTCATCCTCTTTTGAGGCGAAAGGACACATGAATGCCAACACCTCACTGGTTATCTCATCTCTTAGTATCAAAGACCATAGCTGCTAATTCATTGTGAGATTTCAGTTGTTCGATTGGGGATAATCAATGCTTAGACCAAGAAGGCACGTGATGCGTTGAATTCAGCTTTAAACCACTGACGCATTCGACCAACCAAGTAAAGTCCTTTTGAAAGTAACTGTGCAGTGAAGGCACAGTAATCTTTTGGTTCCTTTTTCCTTGTTTTTTTAGTTCTAGTTATTTCCCTCCTAAAATGGTCATCTCTTGGCCCAGGTGTCGAACTAATCAACTTCGTGTATTGACTTCGTGTTATTCCAATTACACTAAATATCACGTAAAAAATCTCCGTCGTTTAGACTTTATCCTCAGGAACTTCGGCGCGGATTGTCTCATCTACTGAATCCAAAGAATATCTGATGATTAGAAGATATCCGTGTTTGAGAAAGGACCATCTTCCTGAGGTGAGCAAACATTTCTTGTTCAAAATGTTACCACAGCCATGATCGTTTGCATCCTAACATCGATGTTTTGCTGCTGCGGAGCCATGATAATCTATTTGAAAGCCTTACTGTGAGGAAAAAGGATAAAAGTGCATGGGGCGGGGACTTGTGCAAGCCTATGGCAATCATCGTGGGATGCCCGCGCCTTCGGAAACTCCGTCAGGCAATCTGGATCAAAACTGACAACGAGAAAATCATTGATGTCCACCGGAAGCCATATCTCGCAGCGTCTCCAACCTTGCACAGAGAGGGATCACACAGACACTATCTTGTAAGTCGAGTCCCACTAACAGCGAATTCATGTATAGAGTGGGCGGTGCCTGTGTCATGGGACACCTTGTTCTATGTGTGTGTGTGTGTGTACGTGCTTAGTTCACGTCATTTCCACACTGATCCGTGCTCCATAATCCACAAGTTGTTATCACTTCTGTATCAGTTCAGGCGGACTTTTAACCCAGATTTCCTGTTCAAAGTGTGGTTTGTCCGCACCAAAAAATCAAGAAGTGCCACGATGCTGAGAATCATCAGCAAGGTACATCTCACCAAATTGTTGAGGCATTCGCCCACATTGCATTTCGGCCACCGTGGCCAAGACTGACTAATCGCCAATATGGAGTACCTGCACTTAAAAGAGCGTAGAGCAACCACTCTCTTGCCACTGGATTCATGTCACGTGATCCTGTGTTAACCGACTCTTCTCCTAAATTCGTAAGTTATACGGGAGCCAAGGGATGTGCATAAGTACTGAAACACTGTAAAGTTACTCCATTCTTGTTGGAGTGCATCTCACGAATATCAAGGGAGGTTCGAACCCGTGACTTTCACTTAGTTGTTGGATTCAGCCCCAACGGTAACGAATCAGTAGCGTGACAATTCTCAGAGAAATGATAAAACAATGCTTTTCGGTTGTTTGTCACAGATTCACTTTATTTCTTGGATTGCTGCACCTGAAGAAAACCTGGAAATCAGGGTGCCGGAGCATAACACTCGAATAGAACTGCATCAGTAGGATTCAGTTGACGTCCTCACCAACCTTGTGGTGTGCTTGAAGCCAATCTGTGCTGAATAGCCGAGAATTTCGTACTTATTTGGAATCATCAGTGGTGCGCATCTCACAAAACTCCAGGGGGATTCGAACCAGTGACTAAAGCATGAGCAGTGCCGTATCATTTCTAAGTAAGAGCTAATAACAGTGACTTTGAGCCGAATGGTCAAGTGATCAGCCAGGGGTTGGAAGGTCGCGGGTCCGCGTTTCGGGAGGTGCGCAGTGCCGATGACTCCCAACAAGGACAACACACCTGTAGAATACTTCTGGGCTTTTCAGCATCGACTGACTTCACTTACGTGGCGAGATTTCAAATGAAAACTCCAAAATCTCTGCACAGTAGCAAAAGGTTGTGTCTGCATGGCTTATTTGCCATATAAATGTTGAGGAATTTTGGAATTTTGGGGTAAGAATGTAACTCGGTTTTAGGAATCTCCTAATCCGACCTTTGGGCTACCCAAGCATACTTAGATACCAACATGGCTTGGGAATTTATGACACACTCGTAAGCCGAGTGATCATTTGACACACATATAGGGGTCACATTAGGACGCATGCACCCGATTTGTGCAAATTTGTGTTTTGGTGCACGTGCAGTCGGTTCCTCCCTAGGGCGATTCATGTATCCTTATTGCTCACCCCTCACTGTGGTTTTCAAAGTCTTCAGTTTGGTCTAGCACGAAGATATGCTTTGAGTGATCTATCCGCGGGCCCAGACATAAACTACTTTCATTTTCATCAGTAGTCTTTTCCCGACTGAAGTTTATCGTAGGAAAGTGGTGAGTACATGCGTGATAAATTGTAAATTAGTGTTAAAGAAGGACTCAACTGGATTCTCGATAAAACTCTTGTTTGTAGCAGTTTTCAGCCGAATGTGCTGTACATTGGTGGTTTTATGTTTCAACTGGCTTAGAATTTAAGATATCGAAATGCACTTTTCTATGTTTCAACTGGCTTAGAATTTAAGATACCGAAATACACTTTTTGACACAACATATTACTTATATGGTTACTGAAAACTCTCTGGCAGTTTGTTCACGGTTTCACTCTTCTGGACCTTCCCAGAGTTTTAACCAACTTCGTGTTGTGCGTGTTGGGTACCAGGTTGTACGCAGCTGGCAAGACAAATTTCTTTGAATTTAGTTTGTAATAATTGGAAACGCCAGTAAATTTTATCAGGAGCTCTCTTTTGTCAAGGTGATAAATGCCCGAGAAGAATGGAACCGGTAATGTGCTGAAGTGCGGATTTCAGCGACCTTATAAGTAGTGTTATATTGAGAAAAAGAGGTATCCGTATTTTTAGGAATTAGCCATTATGTAAAGAGTACTCCAGTGTACACCTCTTCAAAGCTTATTGCATATGTGTTGATCTCGGCAGGTTAGACGATACTTTCATTTGGTGTAAACGAGTGAGGCTGCATATACTACTGGTTATGAGGGATTTGTAAAAAAAGAGCCCACGCATGAAATTACGTATTCCGTTTCACTGTTAAGAATTCATTACAAAACAGCTGGCCTTCAGATACTACTGTATTATTGGAAAGGTTTTCGATTCTGGCTTGAAGATCTTCTGGCAGTCATTAGCGAAACGTTTGTGAAAGTACTCACACTGAGTAATGCTCACGATAATCGCAAGGGACCTCAAGTATCGATTGGGCAGTGCTTGGTTCATTCGCTATGCCACCGGGGAAAACACACAAAAACACACGAAAGATAGGGTAGTGTGAAGTCTTGTTTGTTACAAAAATGTACTTTATCTAGTTGTGACCTAATCAGTGTTTCACTGGAGCCAGCTTTCTTCATGTAGCCTGTAGCTTGTCTCCAACACGAATTCTCGACATCGCTTAGAGTGGATTGCGCGTAACCAAGAGGTGTATATTAAAGCGTGAACTAAATGGTACTTGGTACAATTTTAACTAATTTTCGATCCCCGGAGCTTGGTTCGGCTGATATCGATCCAGCTAAATGGTTTCAATCCTGAGATAAGTACAACACTACAGGGAGAAATTCCTGATCTGTAGAAAAAACACTTCCGTCTAGCCAGTCAGTGTTCAACTACTACGTAGTTGTCAAAGATTTCCGACATAGGGATGTGTTCCTTTTGAAAACGTACGTATTTCATCTCTCGTGCCCTTAAGGACACCTGGCATTACACGGTGGGATATTCTCCCGTGGGATGTTCTACTAAGCTCCGTAATACTATTCAAGTCAGCTTCCGGCTTGTCCTTACTAAAATAGCGTCGCACCGTCCACACTAGTTATCAGATAAGCCCGCGTGACTCAGTGGCAAACATCGCAGACTTCCTTTTTAAGGACCTGGATTCAGGCACTTCTAAACTGGCTGCCGGCTTCATGTTATTTCGTCAACAGAAAGGATGTTTCTTTACTAAAGTGAATCCGAAGATAACCGGTCAGACGCCTTCAAGGCAAAATAAACAGCAGCTTGAGGGAGACACCGGTCTGATCATGGTGTAAACGAGTGAGGCTGCATATACTATTGGTTATGAGGAATTTCTCGAGAAGGAGCCCACGCATGAAATCACCTATTCTGTTTCACTGTTGGGAATACATTACCAGTACAGATGGCCGTCAGATACTACTGTATTATTAGAAAAGTTTTTGATGCTGGCTTGAAGATTCTCTGGCTATCATAAGCAACGTATCAGAAGCAAAGCAAAACTTTTGTGAAAGTACTCACGCTGAATAATGCTCACGACCACCAGTATAGATAGGACAGTGCTTGGTTCACATGACAGCTAATTCGCTATGCTACCGTAGAAAGCAAACAAAAATACGCGAAAAATACGGTAGTGTGAAGCCCTGTTTGTTTCAGAAATTAATTTTATCCAGTTGAGACTTAATCAGTGTTTCACTGGAGCCAGTTTTCCTCGTATCTTGCAGTTTGTCTCCCACACGAATTCTCGACATCGCCTAGAGAACACCACAAAAATCAATGGTCTGGTAGATTGCGCGTAACCAAGAGATGTACATCAATACGTGAACAAAACGGTAGTTGGTACAATCGTAACTATTTTCGGTCCCCGGGAGCTTGGTTGGGCTGATATCAATCCAGCTAAATGGCTTCACAACTGAGATGACTACAACACTACAGCGAGAAATTCCTGATTTCTAGAAAAAAACACTTTGTTCCGTTTAGCCAATCATTGTTCAGCTACTACATAGTTCCCAAAGATTTCTGACATAGGGATGGTTTCTTTTTAAAAACGTATCCTTCAAAGACAGTCTTATGACGCTCTAGATGTTCTTTTATAACTGCCTAAAAGCCCAGACCTAGTCCTGTTTGCATGGACGCGCAGATCGGTAGGATCGGCACTGCTGAGGCCGTATTGGAGTAAACTCCAGATGCATGGAAAACGGAGACGGCTAATGCATATCTATGCTAACCACAGACCCATATAGATCACACCACTGTCAGTCACCGGTGTCAGTGCTCGGTCGCTCCCTGCAGCTCCTTCAGCAATACCCGTGTGGACTCCACTCATGCACTTGTTTGTTGCCGCTTTTAATTGTCATAGACTCCCTTCTGTTGCGATTACAATCCAACTCGCACATCTGCATCCACATGCAGGTGGCTCCTCCGTACAGATTCAGAAGGCCAAGGAAATGGAAACTGGAAATACCGTAACTGTCCGCTGGTTGTTCCCGTTGCTTCGCTCAACGTGTCCTTGGATGTCTCTTGTCAGTGGAACTAGCAAGGACGAGCATTATACTTCGAACAAAATCAAACGGTAGGAGAGAACATGCAGTACACTTCTATAAATGTTTCTCTTAGGCATGATTTAGCGTAAACTTGAAAGTCCGTCGAACCCTTCCTCTCTAGTGTGTGGACCTCTTCCCCGAGAGGCAGTCCCCAACAGGGGGACGCTCTACCTGCAAGCACACTGCCCGGTTTCGTACAAAGTAATCTCCAAGGAGATAAGAGGTCACTCTTCCAAAGACTTACAATATTTCCGGGAATTCACGATACTGGGTCAATATTTGCCACCTAGTTCAGGGAAAAACCACCGAATTTGAGAAACCATAGCCCCCCTCCTGAAATTTGCACGGTTCACTTTGGGGATAACGGGCGATGCTAGTCGTTTCATTGAGAATGATAATGTTTTTTAAATCTAATTAAACAATATAAATGTTATTATCCCCGTTGTTAATCTGAGAAGAGTGTTCGTCACAGGGGAATTTCACAAACGTACAACATTCATGAATGTACCCTAAGGTCAGATTGCAGCCACCTCTTATCCGAAAAGTTTTTTTTTTATAATTCGCAACGTTAACACACTAGCGCGACTCACCGATAGCAGTTGAAGGCAATTTGTCACTGAACAGCACTCATGTGCCCTACGCGCACAGACGGTGTCGCTCCGACACACACCACCAACAATGTCTTGTGATCATGTCAAATATTCCAGTGTAAATAGCAAACAAGGAAGTCGAATTTCTGATCAATCAATATTAGACACGCTCAGTTTCTTCTCTGGCCTGATACTGACCAATGCGTGCGATTTCTTGAACAATAGTTATGCTTGAGCACATTCTGTTGTTTGTCTGTGAGGTGCCGCTAGAGACTTGGGTGAAGCAGGCTGGATGAACTTGATGTGTTGTAATCTTGTTCGGTCTGTGCGCTAGTGCCACAACTCAGCACAATCTGCTTGTCACTTGTAGCACGGTGGTTGTACACTATGATACCAGTCTGACTTGATCAAGAACTGATCAGAATGTAGTTCGCGTGCGAACACTCACTCTCAGACACACACACACACACACACACCACGCACTCTAGTCGTGATATCACCTGCTTCACGGCTTTTATACACTTCTCATTGGTAACAATTGGTTAATTGTATGCTTGTCTATGAAAGACGGTATTCAAAATGACCTACAGACCCGACATTAAACTCTCGATAGATTTTGCACGCGTACACCTGCACGGAGTGCACACACACACCAGCACCGTCAAGAATACTGAAAAATTCTGTTCGCCTAACGGATACACACGTGAATTGACTGAATTCTACGTGCTACTTTGAGACTGCCGGTGTTGAAATGTTCACTTTAGAATAGTCATCATCGTCATCATCATCATCATCATCAGTATTCGTGTGCAATCGCTCAGCAGGGGTAGTCTGTTTACAACGTAGCGTGGACGGTCGTGTGCCAGATCAGTCAAGGTCTGATCGATCGATACCAGTGGATTAGCTCGACTGTGCGTGCTTAATGCGTCCAAGTTAATGATCAGAATGAGATAAATTATTTTGAGGACGCGAAAAAACATGGTGTTTTAAAGCTGGTCAAATCTTCATCAATGGTTTATTTGCTAATCACCAAGACAGTGCCAGCGATACGAGCAACTTCTTCGGCTGAAGAAAGTGCAGGTTTTCAATCGATTGGAAAAAGTTTGGAACCGATTGATAAGTCATCGGTAAACAATCGATAGCTTTTGTTTGGGCAACGTTTCGCTTTTGACACAAAAGCTTCATCAGACCAAGTGAACAGGTTGCCAGGTAGCAACAAGAGCCGATCGGAACTAATTTGAAACTCCTCCAACCCATCCATTCAAGATTTTGTCAACCACATCAGCCGACAAGAGCCGTTAATTGACACTCAACACTGACCTTATGTGATAATCTGAAGAGGACTTCCTAATTGTTCCCCATCTGCCTCATAACCTGGCCAACTTGGTGACCTGTTCACTTGGCCTGATGAAGCTTTTGTGTCAAAAGCGAAACGTTGACCAAATAAAAACTACCGACTGTTTACCAAGATTTGTTAAATCACGAAAACACATTTTCCAAACTGAATATTCAGATGTGATATTGAAGCAGTGGTTAACCTCGTCTGTCGAGCGAACGAATTACCCCTTCAAGCCTGTAGTCATCCGAGCCGTTCCAAACAACCTGCTGCTATCTCAGTAAGCCGTCTCTTACCTCGTTTACAATTTTACGAAATCTTGGTGGCAAAAGCTCTTGTTCTTTCGTGAAATATATTCATTTGCATATCAATTCGGCTTTGATGGGGGACTCACCTGGAACCCCGCTGAATCTCTCGTTTATTATGTTTATTTATTTATTTATTTATTTATTTATTTATTTATTTATTTATTTATTTATTTATTTATTTATTTATTTATTTATTTATTTATTTATTTATTTATTTATTTATTTATTTATTTATTTATTTATTTATTTATTTATTTATTTATTTATTTATTTATTTATTTATTTATTTATTTATTTATTTTTCAGCAACCTTGTGAGTAGTGTATCACTCTTGTTCTTTGTTTTTAGTTGTTTTTTATTCACTTGTTTACTTATGTGCCTACTCATATATATATATATATACGACGGCGTTCTGTACTGAACACCTGAAGAGATACTGCAAACTACGCCCAGTCTACTGTGCACAACCTATTTCTCTGTGCACTCTTCAAGTGTGTAAAAGAGACAGTAATGTTTGAGGAGTCCAAAAAATATCAGCCGAAATAAAGAAATGACTAAGGTGACGGATGATCCCGTGGAAGGTAATGGGGTCAACGCGAAGACTTCCAGTATTTTGGCAATTAAACGGTATGTGCCAGAAGCGACTAGAAAAAGGCCGCGCTCTGCAGCTTTCAGATGAATGGCAGTTATACCCATGTTGAGCTTTGTTTCCGTTTTCCATCCACAGAAATTGTCGTGAACACCTGCCTCCGGAGAACCACTGTCCCCTGGTGCTTCCATAGCGTACATGCTTCATCAGTCTTCGTGACACATTTGCGTACAAACTTCACAACCGGTTAACTGAAACTCTTTTTTAGCAAACTCGGCTCTAACTTAAGTGCTTCGTTCACAGACTATTCGATCACCAGGATATAACTGTTCACAGCATATATATATCGTCCATAGCTTTGAACTCTGAAATTTCCTATGCTTCTTCTGCCCCTATTTGTAACGCCCGCTTCGCTTAGTGCGTATGTATGAACTGGCGTTTGTTTTTCTTTCTACTTCTCATTTGACCTTGAGGTCATCCAGCCATTTTGTGGCCGACATTGTGCACGTGGGACTGTCTCGCGTGGGAGCCTGTTTGCTCATTTGATTTGTCCTTTTATAGTCCAAGTGGACCATTTGTTGTGGATGAGCATCATCTACTGCCGAGGTTTGTATATTTTGTGAATTGATGTCTTACGTTAATAGTGCCGTATTGAAACCCAGCCCCGACGTTGTTTTGCCTTCTCGGAGGTTCTAGTATTACGCGTCACTCGAAGATACCGTTTGGTTGCTACACTATATATATACGGCCTTAGAAAATGGGTTTCCCAGTGTTGTTCACTATAGGTACGCTATAAATTCGCCCCAAGGATGTGCATTCATCGTATCGCTTCGCAGACTAACCGAATATATGGCTCGGTACAATGAGAGCTGACATGGAAAAATTAACCTCCATTTGCAGACGCAACACACTACTCATAAGGCTTCTGAAACTTCTTCGACAGCCCGGGACCGATTTCCTCCTTCTTGGGGCTGATTAGGTAGGCGCAGTCCCCGAGGTTCCGTCAACCTTATGTTCTGCTTAAGACATTATAAACGGGGGTATCAGCTCGGTTCTAGGTGAGTCTCTCAACACCAAATTTGTTTGAAAACGAGTGTATCTCGCTAACAACCACATAGTTTGTCTTTTCAGTAGAACCAGCCATGAGCCATCGCTTGTGCGGACCTGTTCGTTAACGGCCCATTGTAAGCACCATTCACACAAAATCTCTAAACGACCAACTTTCCTTTACCTGTAAAACACAACTTACATTGACGCAAAAGCATTTGGGTGTAGTAACATGTCAAAATCAATTGCTTATTAATTTTGCTCCATCTCCATATGCTATCGAAAACTTGAATGTGTGCAATACGTGCGATTCCTATTTTTAGACGGAGTCCAGTAACTAATACCGTTCGGATTATGGATTTCTTGTCCCTTGTGGTAGTGAAATCCTGGAGCATTCGAGCCAATCTCTGGTTAACTGTCCCACTGAGCATTTGGCCAAAGTTTTTCTTTGGTTTTTCCAATGAAGTGGACAACTAAAACCGCACTGCATTAAACAAGCAGCCAAGCGACTATTATGAGCAACCTGAGGCCAGAATGACCAGATGAGGAATGATATGTAGCCTGTGGGCCTATGATATACTTCCATCGAATCCGAAGCCCCTGTATAACAGCAACGTATTTTCAAATCGACGGCATATGTGCAAAACATCCAGTAGGAGTGGAGACCTGGGTGATTTACAGCACCGGAGGAAATGCCTACACTCAACTCCGCACAAACTCCCAAGCTGAATGAATCGGACGGGAAAGCGGACGACTGTGTTTGCAAACAACTGAATATAACCGCCCTGCCTTAGTTCTACAACGAAAAAGCCTAGATGTGATACTCCTTCGTCTCGCGTGAAGTTTTATTGGCCTTACATTACCGACGCTGATGTGATTTTCTCGAGCTGCAAGCTGCGCGTAGAGTGCTCCTGTGCTAACTTCTGCATGTAGGCACACTTCTAAAACAGCCCTTCTGTACAGTGCGCAAGAATGGTTGTCCGGTCAAGGGTATTGCAAAGCATCGGATAGAGTAAAAACCAGCTGTGTGCTAAATGCATGGTTTGGGTGTTGGAGGTGCAGGCACCCCGGAAGTTGGTGGTTATAAGGCTTTATTAAAGTAGATGCAGTAATCGTGAAAATATATTTGGCGAAAATGTATAATTTAAACCCGCTTGGGTAGGCCTAGCGCAACGCTATGAACGAAGAAAACGTAAGTACAGTGCAGTGCATCAGCGCTATAAAATAACCTCCTGTCCAAGCACTAGAGAAAAAGGTCTTATCATTTTCTCGCTTAGAATAAGCGGCAGCTTTTTACGGGAGTCAATCGCCTTGAAGGAAGCCAGACACAAAGGGGCGATTGCGTGCCCAATTTTGAATGACAAATGGATAATTACGAATACGCTCTGAGGTAGAGAATGCCTAAATTCAGGGGAAATGACATGTCGGTCACGCACTGTAAAACAGCTGACTGCCGCAATCACTTATTTGGCCGATAGAGTTTGTGGACGACCTTCATGTAAACCTGTGTTAAGAAAAACACTGAAATAACCTTCAACTTTCTTTCAGAAAATCAGAAGTCAAAAATGAGCCCGAAATCGTGCGTAAAGGACTCGGCAAAACATTACATGGAAGCAGTTGAAACAGCCTACTGTCATAATAGAACCCCCGCTGCTACCATAAAGGTAAGACTATTAGGCAACACGTGAAACAACCGTCTTGGGGCGAGGACCGTTTTAGTTCTTATTTACCGTTAAGGCCGCGTGAGGAAATACTGTGCTACTCTATCAGCAGTTCTCAAGGGCATTTGCCCGACGCCTTCGTGTATTTTTGGTTTTGTTAATTTCTGACATTAAAAATGCCTCTTGCATTGCCGACCCGACAGATAGACTTTTGTCTCCCACTCATACGTTACTTCAATCGCCCCGCACTCTAATTCTTCCAGTCCAGCAGATACGTTGGCAAGCCGCCTAACTCATTGCAGCACCGTTCACAACTTGTGTCTTTCAGTTTCCTCTGCCATCAGATCCACTTTTCCATCCTTCATTCCACTTCCACTCGATTCATCCATCAGTTTACTTCCGGATGTTTTCGTTATTCCAAGGCTCATCCGTTCCGTTTTTCTGACAAAATACCACCTTACGCGTCGTCTGATACCCACCATCTGCTGGTCGAGCAGCTATCGGTGGTGAATTTCTGCTGAAGAACAGAAGCGATGGCAAGCTTGACCATGCACTTGCCTGCTTGGAACTTGCGGTTTGCTTTGGAAGGCAGCTTGAACCCCCTAACTTCTACAACCACGTTTTTCGGCCTCATATTGGCCTGTCATTTGGTTTTGATGCCCAAGAAGCATGAGCTTAAACCGTGGGACTTACTCCGGCGTTTAACTTACTAAGCTCCTTCTATAATCAGTAACAGCCCGCTTACTAGGCGGTACACACTGGATCTTTTCTTTGTCATTTGAGATCCCAAAAAAACATGTAGCACCTGGGACGGTAACAGATTTAAAGATAAAAAACCTGGAGAAAAGCTTGGCGTTTCAAGCGCTTTGTTGGGCTAGAGATGTTATTCACATCCAAGTTGTAACGAACTGGTAATGCCCCGATCGGCATGCTCCTTACAGATTGGGAAATAACCCTATTATTATTATTATTATAAACTCCTGGTAATTTTGTTTTATTTCTCATGCCGGTTTAGGCGTGACTAAGTCTATCGCCCACTGTTTATGACTGCCCTCTTTTTTCCGAAATCCTCAGTATCCCTCAGTATCCGCCAATCCCATCCAGTCGTGCTTTATTCTGACTGTAATCGTGTGATCACGTCTCACGGTATGCAACCCACTAGTTGGGAATAAACATTATTATTATTATTATTATTATTATTAAGAAGTACGTCACTTTTTTATAACTTGGTGCGAAAAGATTATCGTTTGGAGAATCTGGGCGAATGAATAGGGTATTGAATAATTTAAAGCAACTGGCTAGTTGAAGGACTTTGCCGGTTTAGTATTGATAAGCACTCAGAAGATATAAGCAGCTGTTAGCCTGGATGTAACATTCAGGCATTTTTAGTATCCATGCGCTTCAGTTACCAATGGCATGTTCGGAACATGTCAGAGATGAAGGCCGGAATTTATCAGGCGGGCTGAGCTAAAACCCAAAGAAGTAGGTCTAACAGATAACCTTGTGGTGTTTTGTATCTTAATTTTGCTTCCATTATAACATTACATATTTGCACAAACTTTTTTGTTTAAATACGTCAAACTACGCAAGCGCGCCTCGACACAATTTCATGCAAAACGAACGTGATCACGTGCTTTGAATTTCTCTTCTGATTTTGCTCGCGCTTACAACGGTCACTCGCGAGTCTCATGTGCTAGCTTTGGTATCAAAACGTTTCAGACTACCTCCGGGTTTTATTATATGTGAGAACTGTTCAAAAGAAGACCCCTGGACGACCGTAATTGGATTATTATTTATCCGCTGACCTGGGCTAACGACGAACTATTTTGAAGAGAACAATTCCTAGTGAGGCTGTTCTATCTGATCTCTATCATATTGTATACTCAATCTAGCATTATCGTTTTTGTTTCTTTGTCACACACTCTTAAACACGTAGCTTTTTTGGTAGCCAGACCACTGCAACTTTTGTATTTTGTTTTAAAACTTGGAATACCGGAGCAGTGTAGTTTTGAAGTTCCAAATACTCAGTCACTGCAAAACATGCTGGGTTGAGCTCTGGGGACGAGTTTCTGAGTGGATGTCGAAAAGAAAATACTCCAGAGTAAACATAACGCATCACGATGAATTCTAACTTCGTTGAGTGATACTACAGCCTTATCTTTTACCAGTGACCAAGTATTCAAATATTTAAACTGGCCATCATAACCCGGAAAATTTACCAGCTGATTTAGGTACAACTCGATAGGTATGCAAAAAATTGAAACCCGGACGAATGAATGGCTAGAGCATACTTCGCAGACACAAGAACCCAAGATGCAGATAATCTGGTTTCGACTGTCCGAAAAAAATTCACAAGATTTAGTGGGATGATCTTCTAAACTGTCCAGGGAATTCCCATGCTTTTTGGTGTTTCTCTGCCTGACCAAACGGTCTAGGTGTTTGTTGCCAATTTACTTAACAGACGCCGAATTCAGCACAAGATATGGGTGCCGTCTCGGAAAGTTCTCATTGCCTTGTTTGCGACCGCTACACAGGAAACAGCTTGCAGTGCGACGAATGCTTCTAGCAGTTCATTAGAATAAGCACTGCACACTCTACAAAGCAGTGTGTTGTACTGTCGGAACAATGCTGTAGCCACTAATACATGTCCTATATTGACAAGGTTTACTCACAGCTGTATGATCCCATTTCTGTTTTTTACCTCACAAACATGCATAGAATTGCAGTGGTTCCAGCCGCCAACCATTCGTTCTCCGAGGTTAATGAAAATAAGAAGAAAGAGAGCCAGGTATTGGAGGCCAAATCTCTGCGCTGATTCCAGATTAATCTGTTTGTCCAGCACGGCGGGATAAAAGCTAAGTAGCGGGGGCCGTAACAATATCGTCGCTGTTCACTTGAGAAGACCGTGTCTCTCAGGGCCACCAACCACTGGTTTGCCTCTCCACAGAATCCTCTTGTAGATAGATCAATAATTTTTACTGCAAAAAAACCTGAACAATAAGTGCCTTTACGCCTGGTTGCCCGGTTGAATGACCGCCCATTTCCACCAGACGCTAGGCGGAACAAAGAGGGGCCTACGAGACAAAGGGTCCTCTAGCGCGTGGAGACCGCGGCCAACCGGCGAAACCTGTGGATTGTAACCAGCTTACCTACATAGGCAGACTGAACTCTCCAGAAAACTACTTTGTGTACTTCAGTACTATTGAATTTATGTGCTCCAAAAAATGCATTACTTCAGATGCACTGATGGCCAAACACAGGGTCTCTGAAGGTCTTCAGTACGCGACGGCCACGTCTCCGATCCATAAAGTGAGATAGGTTGGCCTGCGGCATCGTACGCTACGCTTAAGAGCCAAGCTTACGTCACAGCTGCGGAACAAATTTCGAAATTTTGTAAGGGCTCCCCTGGGCTTTCTAGTTGGAGATGTGATTTGTTCTTTCGCAAGGTCACTGGGATTTACACGGCTATTTAGGTGGAGAAAATTATTGATCACGTTAACCAGTTTACATGCAAGCTAGATTGGAACCCACTGCGCCCTGCACCAAAATTTTAAACCTTTGGGTGTAACGTGCATACTGAACTGTGCAGAATTATTTCGATCACTTGAAACGGTTTCCAAAGCCTTTGGCTTATGACCAGAATCTCCACAGCTGCTTACTGTCCTCGAGTTAACTTTCCTGGAGTATCTCAGTCCGGTGAGTGTTTGAGGTGGGCAAAGACGTCCAAAAAGCTTTCCGATTACTAAGTTGAAGGGAGAAGATGACAGGAGACGACTGTGCCTGAGATTAGTGAATGTGGTGGAGTCAAGAATGCGTATGCTGTAGGCACGTGGGCACCTACAAGCGGATGCACATAGAGTTATTATAACAAGTAAGAACTTAGAAAGAGCATCCTCAATCACCAGGCATTGTTGGAGGCAAAGCCAGATATGAGACAAATAGTTACAACCATTGTTGGACATACGAACTGTTAGCGAGTTTCCAATACTTCCTAAAACGTAGCGATATATCATATGGAACCCCGGGCGAAAGCGAAAGACAGCTTGATTTCCGTGCGTCCGCATCTCCTGATGGTGGAAGAAACTTTGCGCGATAATATGGCCGCCAGACAGGTGATCATAGGGGTTTCCTACGACGAATCTGCACTGTTTTGAGCACGGGAATCGCCGTCGAAAAGCTCTAATTTTATGGCATTTCACCTTCATTCTAGACGCTTTCAAACAATTTGGTCAGGGTGAGCTTGAGGAAGTCACCACCTTCCTTGGACAGCACGAGGTGCAAATTGGCCGGTGTTCCGTTAAGGCAATGAAGTAAATAGCCGCCAGCGTCCCGCGTGTCTCTCGGGCAGACCGTGTTTTCAAAGCACGCTCAATCCGTCTTGCAAATAACCAACCTACAAGGCACTTAGTTACATCGCCACCCATGCTTTGACTGATTTAGCGACAATAAGAGTCAATCGTTGTTCTCCATCCACCAGCAAAAGCTTTAACCACTGCCAGAATCCTGCCCAGTCCCTCCATTCCGTACCACAGCACGCAGCACTCAAATTGTCTCCTTTAACGACCAGAAAACACAGGCCATCTCAAACAAACGCCATGAAGAGTGGCTCGCCCAACTCTAATCGGGCGCAATCTGTCGCCTATCTGCCGACCTCTGCCCCTCAAGGCCCCTGCCGTGCAAAACTCAGCACTTCTGCTGTTGGCTAATGCAACCTTGGCCAAAACTGGCTGCTCCACAGTGCTTCGGGCCCCGACCTCCCTCGTAAATACCCTAGACAATAATCCCCAAATATCCTTATCAGAATCAACCAAAACTATCTTCCAGTAAATGCTTTGACAACCTTCAAGCCACTAGCGGAAACGGGTCGGAGAAAGCAAGGCAGAAAAACTTAAAGGTGATCGTCTATAGAACGGGGATGAAATTCTTGCGTTTCATGCTACTCTATCTAAGTCCGGTCCTTCAACTCTCTTCTTACTGCGCTCCTTCACAGTGGGCTCGTCGCCACTCCTGACTGCCAAACACCCTGTTTCCGGTGGCTCCTGGTTGCCCGTCAGACCCCAACATCACCAAATGGGGAACCGATAAACCTTTCGCTTTCAAACACCGACCCTGCCCTAGAACTTTGTGAAACCTGTCAATCAACCAGCCCTAATGTGCATCCCCACCATCTTAGTCGGTGTTTTAAACGAACACACAGCACCGCGTGATCTTATGCCCCACATCGCTCCTCACGTCGTTCCGCAAAGCTTGCGCTGAAGCAGTGAATTTGCATGCTTGAACTCCTCTGTCTATGACGGACTGTTATTGGCGTAAATCTTGAATTCACTTGGTTTTTCAGGAAGAAGATTGACGGGAAGTGGATGAACTGTTTTTAGATTGTTTAGCCCAGCGCTCAAGACGGAGCTTTTGCGAATGGGTTGAGGTTCCAATGTGGAGATTGTTTTACCAAAATGCACGCAAATCACGCAAACCGAAACTCTAACTATTTTCTGTAAGCTCTACGGCTTTTAATAATAAGAATGGCTGAGAACAATAAGGCCCTTTATTTAGTACGGCCAAGCCTTGTTCGCTTCCCTCTGTAGCAGATGTGCGGCGCAGCTATATGACCGAACTCGACCTTCCATCAGAACGAATCTATAATCCATGGATCATTAGTCGTGTGGCAGCCTACTAAAAATATCAGACCAATTGTGGAAATTCCTATCCTTTGGCTTCAAACCGTGGAAACGTTTATACTCTAAGCAATGGGTCGCAAAACTTGTTTATTTTACATCTGTCAAGTGCGCTAAATGTGTATATGACTTCTGCCGCGCTCCACTGTCTTCGGAAATCAGTGAAATCTTAAATAAACAGGTAAACCCTTGTGAGGATTATAGTGTGTTGAGTGGAGTAAGGTATCATTTGGTAATTTGACGACAGTATATTGATATCACCCAGGTTCTGTTTCACACGCTGAGGTCCATTTTCTCGTCAAATACTTCTATCCAGTTCATTTTGTTCTTCAGCATGCGGAAAAATGACTGTTGACTAATTTGGCTAGCAGTCAACTGCAAAACAAAACTAAAGTACAAGTTTTAAACCGACGCTTACCGACAGAAAGGTAACCATCGACTCAGAATTTGCGGAGATTTGCCAAGTGATTACACCAAAGTGAACCACGAACAGCCTGGGGCTTTCAAGAATTTGCGCTTTGTTTCCCCCACAAGGTAGTACATCAGATGAAAATGGGTATGGCGTTGAAGGATGAAAAATATACATGTAATTTTTGATGATAAGTCATATCCTAATGTCAACCTGTGAAACTCACTTTGTGTACTACAGGCGGCTCAAAGCTAACCAAACCTGTAGACTATTTTGATCAAATTTACCAAGTTCTTGGATAGTTACATCTGAGAACACTTTAAATTTTCCAGCTATATTTGCAAAAAGTGAGATGCATCCCATGCCGTTTTTGCATGTATTTGTCGCTTATCACATATTGTGGAACCTTGCTTCCCGCTGCGATGTATCGCGCACTTGACCAAATTTATACCTGGCTCGTGGCATTGCAGCAGCTCACATGACGAAAAAAAGATACGACTCTTATCCAATATCGGCGGCTTCAGGGATGAATGCAATAGCGCCAGCAGCAGCAGAAAAAAACTGCGCGAGAAAGTACAGGTACAGAACGATAGACACATTGCGAAGAGCCAAATGGCTCAGGAAACTGCGGCGCTTTGTGCGTTCCTTCTTCAGGTGATTTAACCTTATTCAAAAGGACAATATTAACTCCAAGCTGGTGGAATTACCACCGGGCATGATTACAGTGGTACAGTCAGAATAAAGGCGCGACTGATATTATGGGTAAGCACCGAATTAATAGGAAATGCCCGAAGCAGGTGGGGTTATGGCTTAACTGGTAAGATCTAAATATGGTAGAGGGCAAAGTCAGAAAAACGTAGTTAGCAAGGATTCTTGTGTTCATAAAAGACAGCAAATTGAAGCAGGATCTGACGGTTAGGACACATATAAGGCAGGAAACAACACAACTAAGAAAAGGTAAGATAAGATATCCCACCCGACATGGGAAAAGAGGGTGTGAATCACAAATCTGAAGAAACAATAAAATATTGATGATTTGGGTAGCTAATTTGAACTAAAACTGAAAACATTCGCTGGGGCTGCGTGGCCTTGGACAGTTGAGGTAGTGGTAATCTTCTCGAAGTGCACAAGCAATGATGGTGAAGTAGCAAGGTTCGCAGTAGGGATAAATGGTAGCCTGAATCTCAAAGTTACGGTGTAAATTAAAAATTATAGAGTCACGGGTGCCAATGCCGGGACGGGGACGGGCGGGAATTTCCCTTGAAGGGTAAGTTACTGCTAACGCACAGAATGGAACGCTAACTGTATAGAAAACCATTGCTTTTGTGAGAAGTACAAACTGCAAGTGCACCGAGGTGGTTATATCCAACGAAATGATTGAGTCAATTAACAGGAACTCGACCAAGGTGCAGTTGGGTCCAGGTGGTCGGTTCGTCCGTATTTGTATCTAGGATTTCAAAAGGACGAGGAAAAACAGTCCAGAGTATGAAAAAAATCCTCACGGATGTGCCATCAGAATGGATGTAGCCGTTCCATGCCAGAATTTAACCAACGTGCCTGGGTTTCTGGACAGCCACGGGCCTCATGGGTGAGTTGATGGGACCAGGGATATGCAATTCTGTGGGCTGGGGGATTTTAGGTTGGCCAAAGGGCTGAACGCAGGCTGATCAAACCCGTCGTTGGACCACATGTAATTTCTATTTAGCTGAAGTTCCATCCGAATGTAAAGCGGGGAACAGACCGGGTGGGTAGCATCCATGCATGGTCTTCGCAGCAGCTACTGCCGAAAATCAAAGCTTAGGAAGAGAAGTGATTGGGATGAGATCACTAGAGCTTGGTGAGTTTGAGGAGGTATCAGATAGAATTAGGTCATCAACAAAAAATAACCAGAAATTTTTCACGGTTGTAGAATCGATAACGAGTTCTTAAATGGTCAAGTATATGAATAAGTCTGCGCTGTGTGAACTAGCAACCAAAAAGTGACCAATACCTTTTGACAAGCACAGAACACATTAGTATAAGTTTTCTCCCATTTTGCGACTAAGGAGGTCAGGCAACTAGCAATGCCTGATACCAGCAACGTTGGTAAATGGGTGCCTCGCGCTTTTTTCACCGAGCATCCGTCGACCGACAGGCGTGAAAACAATGAGTTTGTTTAAATTTTTGGCAGGGTGGGGAGCTAGCCGATGTGGTAACGTACGGAGAGTACGGGCGTTGGCCCGAATACGGTGCGAATAGTCACACGGTGTGTTAAATAGGGAGCGATGTAATCTCGGGCTCTGCTGGAGTCCCTCTAGAATAACTTCGTTGTAGAGAGAGATGATGTGGTAGGGGACGCAAAAAGTAACGACTGAAGTATAACTTCCACAGTAGCGTGCAGCTACCAGTCTCACTGAAGGTTGCCATGTGTGCTGAGCAGTACCATAATTTAAGAGGTAAATTGGAGGTGAGGGTATGGATATGGGTTACCCGTCATTTGGTCATTACTCTCAGGCTTAATCAACATTTTGTGCATCGCGGAAATTCCCATATGCCCTAGCTTTGAGTGCTGGCAGCGAAGGATTAGGAGTGTCATTTCATTTTTCCTGCATTTACTTGAATACCCCCGGGATAACTGGAGAAAAACGCACATGGTTTATCTGGCTGACGAGGTGGACTTAGTTCGTTGCAACCCAGAATAAGACGAAAGTGGCAACGGCTTGGCACGTCGATGAAAGCTATGGGCGTCGCAAGTTATCCTTAGGCTACCTCATACATTTTTTATCAACCGTTGAGATAACAGTTTTTCTCCACCTGTAATTCATAGCGTTACCAGATAAGTAACACAACCGGGACAAGTCCAACCCAGCTACTACAAACAGTCAAAGACGGTATGGTTTTGCGAAATTCCTGAAGCCAGGGCCAGAGCTGGAATCACCAGCAATGGTGAAACATTCGTACTCCTGGAGGAGTTGTGAGTGTACGAACGCACCATGACTAAACTTACAGGGATTCTCCGACCGCAACTGGCGCAGTTGCTGTTGATTGTACCTTCATAAAGCCCAAATGCGAGTCGCTTTACGAATAGCGCTTACGCAGAAAAGAAGGCAATTATATACTTAGGTTTTTGGCCGCATTTTCCCTGCCAAATTCCGTACAGGGGATCCCGGAGAGGGCTGTCAGGATTCAAAAGGCCTACTCAAAAATCAAGCATGTACCCAAGGACCACCATTAGAGGCGCAAAAACACCAGCCCCAGAGGGGAGACGCAAAACAAGCTTTCGCTCAGCAACAGATCAGCCAACGCCAAACCTATGGCCAACCCGATAGTGCTTATGGACCATTGTGCCCCGAAACACGGCGACGCAACTGGCCGCTACTACCCGTGGCAGTTTCTACACAACCTTCGAAGATCACTCAATTACCAAAGAAAGTGATGCTCACAGGGAGGCGAGCCTTGCTTAGACACGTCGTTCAATGTACGTGAAATTGTCGTCGCTTATTTCCTTAGCAGCTGAGAAAGACGCAGCGGAGAAATTCACACACGATTCATAAGTTCTAAGCTGGAGAAAAGCAGCAAGTTCTTTCAGCATATCAACTACAAGCGGTAACCTTGACGCCGGAGACTGCCGCGGGAATACCAAATCCACTGAAAACGCGAAAGCGCCAAACTGCAACTTCACTCCATCAAAATCGGCCTGTCCGACTGTGGTCACAGTCGTCACTCATGACTCCGATAGCCAAAGCCATAAACCTGACAGCAGTGTACCGGAACTTCCTAGGTACGTGTAGTTGGGCACGCTGATTGCAGTCCACGCAAACACAAAAGGAGAGCGACGACGGTCAAATAAGCCATATAAACTCCGCCCAACCGAAAAGCTTCTGGATAGATTCAAGGTGCACTCCTCTGCGGAAAAATGTTTTGAGAATGCTACCTTAAGGAATATTCATTGCTGGTGCCAATCAAAGAACGGGCGACACAATAGGCTCACACAGAGACACCTTGTCGGTCGTTTACAGCTTTCCTAATTGAGCGAAGGTTTCGCCCAAGATTTCCGAGTTGGTTTTGAGCTTATCGTTTAGCGCCGGAAGAGCACAAGCGAAGAAGGGCGAAGCACTGCTCTTAAGGTTCCCAGAGTTGGGCGGTAAGCTTGCCAGCGCGGGGAACTGCATAAAAAAGTGCCTAATAGCGCTTTGAACTAGGCACTAGATGTAGCGTTGACAACAGTCGGAGGAAGATTAACCCACGCAGCAACTACCTGGAAGGAGAAATTTTGCCTTATAAAACTGTGCGCTCTGAGCTAGGAAATCCTACCATGTCCCCACCCTGAGTTAGCTGGATCAACTGCAAAAAACCTGTTGGCTAAGTATCTTCCAAACGGGGCATAAGTTAGCATTAGGTCCTATTGTGGGGAAAGCCAAAGAAACCACACCTACGCGTGCTCTCCGCAAATTCTTGAACAGCAAGAATCCCAGCCGTTCAGAGAGTGAAATCGCGCAAGCTACAAGTGGTTGCTGTCAAAATTTTTAACCAACAAACTACGTACTCTAAAGACGACGCCCGCACAAACCGGACAATGAATGAGCAGAATTCCTCCTGCAAGCGAACTCCTCGGAGGACAGGAAAAATCAAATAGTCGAAGAAACTCACTCGGAGTTTTGGACTCAAGCCCGGCGTACAGCTATTAAGTCTTCTAACCTCTCTGGTGGCACGGCCATTGGCTTCCCACTTTCAGGCTCAGGACAGTATTTAAATGCTTATTCAAAACCTGTCTCAGTCTTCTCAACAGACTTGGGGATGTTCAAAATTCAGCTTACCTTGAACAGCAGCCCATGATGGCACTTATAGAGATCTGGGTCACACCGAATGTCTCTGACGCGGAGAACCTGATAGGCGGCCATTCCATTTTTTGAGCTGATTCGAAACACAAGAGGGCAGGTGCGATTGATTTATACCGACGTGCTCTCATTTCTATCCTAATTGTCCCGTCTGACAACACTCCTGCACTTTAGTTGGTGCACTGTATATTAAGGCCCCCTGAGTGGGACCGATTCTCTTCTCAGCGTGAGCTTTCATTGTTCCTCGGGCTCACTGGGGGATAACCAAGTACCTCCTATAAACCACTGAGCGACTCTTCTCTAGACACTAATTAACCAATTTCCTGCTTATAGACAGTCCTAACGCTCAAAAGATCTTGTGAATGGAACTTTAGCACACCGGGTCCGGTGGTCACTACATTAGCGCTAACGGAAGGCGTTCAGCAGGACGCACAGTCTCAACGTGTCGTCGCCACGTGTTACGCCACTCTACAAAACAGGTGGCCGATTATTGCTCGGCCGCCGCAGGCCTGTTAATCTCATTAGCAAGGCGACGGGACGCGTTCTGAAGCGGGACATCTTAATTCACCTCACCAACAACAACTTGATATATTCAGCGCAACGCGGACTCTTCCCAACCTGCTCTTGCGTAGCCAACGTGCTCGTACTTATATACAGCTTAACCCAAGCTAAAAACGAGGACTCGTATCGGATGCCATATTGTTCGACCTCTCAAAAGCATTCGATCGAACCCCACACTTTACGCTACTCCGCAAGCTTGGGTCCTAGGCGTTTGAAGCGGGAGTTATGCGCCAGATCAAAGCGCTCCTTTCAGATTGACCACTCGGAGTGAAAGCGGACTCGTCCCGCTCTTCTTCGGCACCGGTCCCCAGTGGAGTTCCTCAAGGCTCCGAGGTGGGACCACTGAGGTTTCTGATCTAGGTAAACAATGTTCCAGATATGCTTTTAAGTGCAGGTCTACATTTTGCGGACGACTTGCGATCCTGGAGTTTCAACGCCAATTCTTGCCAACTGGATGTACACGCTGCAAAGCAGTTGTCGTGTATTTTAAGAATGCACCAGAAGACACTACCAGGATAGATGCCAAAAAGGATTTAGGTATCTGGCTCTCTTTAAACATATGCTTCCCACTACACCATGAAAAGTCGGCTTACAAGGCGGTCGCCGTTCAGTGGATGATTAGGCGCACCTTCCTCCGTATTATTCGCATTGACTTCCAGATATTCTATTGAGTCTACATCAGACCCTTTCTCGAATGTGCCGACCAAGTTGTTTACTCAGGACGCATGCAAGACAAACCCCATTGACAGTGTCCAACGGGCTCCTTTGAAAATGGTTGTCCACCTCATATCTGTGAACTGTGAAACACGTCGTTGGGCCAATCCACAGACGCACATCCAAAATTTCTCTGAAACCGTAGTTCGACGGATGGGGACTTTAACATGAAGTTTCAGCATCCAGCGTTATTTGTTCAAACACTTAAGATCCCTAATGCGGCCGCACCTTTGTTGGAATTTGTTTCAACGTACTCAAGGCCCACTATGGGTGTGGGATTCATATTTTTAAAGTATAACGCAATTAAAACTCGACCGTAACTCCTTGCACGTTTATCGTATGGGCTTATGTGTGCTCCTTCTCTCACCCTATTTCAGGTACCTCGGGCGAGCCACCGCGAGCTCCGGACAGGAAGACGTAGCCCGCAGCGACCTTGACCTATTTTTGTACCGCACTTGACTTGTGCCCTTGGTGTTGGTTTTATTTTACGCAAGTTCTTGCTCCGCTCCGACCTTCTTTCCTACGTCACCCAATCTGCGCAATTTTGCGCTCTGTGTGCCTTGTGGTTGCATTAACATCAACCTCCATATGTGTACATTTTAGAACCGGTGTGTGCCATTGCCACGTCCTCGCGAACGTCGAATAAAAACGTGCGCATTTAAACTGCATTTGCTCACAAGCCATGGAAAGAACTGGTTAAATTGTTAAAGTGCATAACTCAAGGAAAGATAGACTGTCAGTCCAGGCGATAAAGTAATACGGAACAATGTAAAGAATTTATTTCAGGGAATCCCTGCTTGTCAGATTGCATTATGCATAATTTGACGTTTATAAAATGAATACGCAAACTTAATTTCACGAAACATTTTTTCGTACCTCAAGATGCTCTCCGCTAACTTCTCTTTCTTTCCACAATCCGTTTCTGACTACCCACATCAATTCCAATGAAAGTTTGGCAGGAAGTAGACATTCGTGTTTTCGGAAATCCCGATTCAAACTCGGCTACATATATATTCAAGACTTTTTGAACCCGGAACTTTAGATTGCTGTCATCTTAGTTAATCATATTTTTATGCTGTATACGACTGTCAGCAGAAGCAATGGTGCCTATGAAGATACGTTTGGACGTGGAAGTCGAAAAGGAGTCCGACGACGTCTCCCGGATTTGAACCGCGGACGCGCTGGCTTCTGCGCCCAAGTTTATCCCACTTGCCAACCTAGCCACGAGCAGCTATCAATGAAAATATTTGTTAAGCGGCCAAGCCGTCAGCTAAGCAGCCGTATGTTCGGGTACGGATCACGTGAGTCGGTTCAGCCAACTACTTGCTTGAATCGGCTAACCAGAGGATATCTTTTTCGTGAAGGCGGTAAATGATTTTGTGAAGAATTTAGCTTGTCTTTGTTTGTTTCATTTTAGTGCATCTCAAACCGCTTGGGAAAAAGTACATAATCAATGACTTTGTCCTCACAAACCCCAAATAGATAGGATATTCGATTTTTGTATATGGAAAGGCATCTTACGGTTGTACATGGCGTCTCTGCAGACATAGTCAAGGTAGTGGAATTCGTCGCAGTTAGTAAGTTTATCGTTATTTGTTTGTTACAACAAATAGCGTACGTTGTACTGGGTGCCCGATCAGATCAGATCGGTATTTTCTGATGTGCACTTCTCGTTGCTTTGAGCTGAGAGTATTGGCTCACTGACTGGTGGCCCGTGCCCCTATCTTACTGTTCAGTTCATGTGGTGGATTCCAGTCAAACTAGTCCTTATCCACCATTCTCCACTTTGCTCTGTCACATTAATGACCAGCTTGCACTGAGTATTCCCCCTGATGAGGCTCTGTAACGGAGATAAATTTATCACCTTTTTGCGCCTAACCCACACTTCAATTACCTTTACTAACTAGTCTAACAGCTGGTCAGCTTGCTTGTCACCACATCGGCTACCGCCCTTCCCTGTCAAAGCTGCGCGTTTCCTCTTAGGCTGGCGTTACTTCTATTGATTGACGCTTAGTGCAAAGCGCGACAGCCCACTTTTACCCCCATTACTAGCTTCTTGCATGGCCACATGAATATATCGAAAATCCGCCAAGCAAGAGCAGACTTATAGTGGTTTACTCCATGCATCTTATATCATATCAGCAGGCCCGGCCGACCGTTGATTGCTAAGTCACCCGACACAAATTTATCTGTATTTAGGGAATTCTAAGAACTTGTTTTCACCCCTTTAAGTTTTTTATTAACCGATTTAATCTCATCTGATACCTCCCTGCACTCACCTGGCCCACCTGGTCCCATCTAATTGCCTCTTTCGCTCATGCTTTAACCTTTGGCACTGGTTGCCCAGAACGCACTGTATGCCCATTATCTATTCTGCCTAGCCCCAGCCTCACATGAAGGTGGATTTTCGACTTGATCAAAAGTATCTGTGAGTTTGCATTGTGATTCAACCATTACTGATCGCTTGAGTTCTCCATGGGAATGGCTAAACAGGGGAATGCGCATCTCCTTTTTCCTCTGGCCCTCTCATATACTTATTTTGGGTACGATCAAACCGCTTATCTAGCCCCAACGAGGAGTTTGTTCTGATCCGCTAGACCCTTCCCACGGATTAAACTCCACCGGCATTACTCAATAACTTCAGTTTTTCTCGTCCTGAAGTTCTACTGTTTTATTTACCGTGCTCGTTCGGTCCCATGATTTGGCACTTCCACTTTTCTCAAAAAACTTTTACACCTGTCTCACTTTTAACCGTGATACCAGCGACTCTATCTGGTTTCAGTTTACACAATACGCCCGAGCTACAGCTTGCAATCTATCTTTACTTCGTTACTCACCAACGCACCATCGACACGTAAGCTTTTGCATGGCCATTAACTGATCCAGCCTAGGTTGTCCGCCGTCAGCACCAGTTCTCAGTTTCAGTTCAGATAAACCGGCCTCACTACGAAAGCATGTGTGCCTCTTGTCTCACGTTCTAGTCGTTGTTCTCCACAGTTTAAAATATATCATGATAAACACGTCCCCTTGGTCTTGCCTCCCCCTCTTTTGTGCTGTTTTCCACAGCGCTCAGACTGTAACGGCTCTACCACGGCATGCTCCCTACAAGTCGGGAAAAAGCTCTTATTTGTTGCTGAGTGCTTCTTTTTCAAAATCGATGGATGCATAATTTTGCGGTGCAAAACACTGTGTGCGTTTCGCCTAAGTTGTTTTCTCGGCTTATGTGGAAAGCTTGAGTGATAATACCAAAAACCTCAATCACACGGCTATCATGGTAGTGCAAGTGTGAGTGTTACCCAGAGTTCACTTACTTCATCGAAGTCTTAACTTCAGTTTGATTCGTGAAATAACGCACCTGGAATTCTTCGCTTTCTTCGTGAATTGCTGGGGCCCACGTGTCCCCCTAGCGGCGCCCCTCTGGCCTTAAAATTGATATTTTGTACTGTGGTTCTTCGTTGGTCCGCCGCTTGTATTTCACATTCCATTTTTCCACATGCACACTCTTCAAGATTTTATTTAGCAAAAGAGCAGCTAAACTATTCCCCGAATTGTTCAGTCTATTCGTTTTACCCGGTGTTTTTCGAATAAATTACTGATCCTCTTTCCACTCATGGATCTGCTAACAATTGCTCTCATTTGACCCGTCGTGTTAATTGCTATAGGACACGACCGTCTCCGGTTGCAGAAGCGTTCTTCAGCTCCATAGTTCTCTCTCCACCAGAGCTCACGTTCTTTAGGCTATTCGCACTTTGGCGTTGCAGGGTATTGCGTGAGCTGTCGTACGCAACTCCTGCTGGTATGGATTTCCGGACAGCGCCCAAAACTAGCAGTCTTGAGTATATCTGGTTTTCACTTCATCGTATTGAAGAAGCCAGCTGGGAGTAGTCTTTAATGCCGATAACATATTTTCCCCTATTTCTGGCTAGACTACACTCTCTTGATGGTTTCCAGCGCACTGTTCGTTTACTGTAGGTAGAGGTTTAGCTAGCTCAAATCGATACGGCTGAGCTGTGGTAGTTCTATGAAACTAACTGACTACCATGCTTTTTGCTGATTGGATGACCTAGAGGAGATCAAATTGTCTGGCGTGACCAGAATCCGGTCTTGGTCAACATGGAACGGGGGGTTGATTAGTAGCACGCCACCAGCAGCTGAGAGCCAGGTGACCCAGATAATTCCACCGTTTTATTGCACTTGGTGGCAGCTAGGTTACGCGGAGTGCGCCTCTATATTGGAACTGTGTGTGGGCAAGTAACAATCAACGCCAGGCACACATCTGGAGGTGTTGCCTCTTGTCGCCACTGCCACCAGCTGTAACTTCTTATAGACCGCTCAGGGTTTCAGACAGTCGACTGAAGCACACTGACCGCTGATGTGGATGTCAGCACCTGTTGCTTGATGAATGAGCCTGCATAAATCGTTACCGGAAGTGCCCCATTCTGCGTCAGAATTACAGTCTGTTGGAGAATTCGACGACGCTGCAACCAAACAGCGTTTTGTATCAGAGTAGCAGTGGAACGGGGAAGAGTCTACTGCTCGGTGGGATCCAATCCAGCAAAGCGCGCACGGCACTGTAGCCAAGTGAAACATTCATGTCATACGTTCCATCAGCGAGATCTCCAAGGCACTCGAGCAATCGCTCGGGAGTAATCTGAAGCAGCTGAGTTCCCCTGCATATTATAATGTCTATAAGTTTGCAGGCCGCCAGAGATTCGTATTCTTTGAGTTACGAGGGAACAAAGCTCAGCCACCAGATAAATTTTTCTTTCTGGTAAACTTCACGGTAGTGACACAACCCACTCGAATAGAACAATCATACAGCATACAACTGTATCTTGTGGGAAGGCACGTGGGTAGCGCCCCATATGAGCGAGTTTCATGGCCACAGAATAATACTGGACCCGGGGACTTAGTGATAAAAAATCTCGGCGTTGTACTCCACTACTTGGGGTTGGTTGAAATGATAAATGTTCCCAGAAATTTAGCTGGAAGAGCCTTCAATGCATCTCCAAATGATT
Source organism: Clonorchis sinensis (assembly GCA_003604175.2). Classification (NCBI taxonomy): domain Eukaryota; kingdom Metazoa; phylum Platyhelminthes; class Trematoda; order Opisthorchiida; family Opisthorchiidae; genus Clonorchis; species Clonorchis sinensis. The sequence continues at coordinate 31,073,932 of CM030373.1, read as the reverse complement.
GATTTCAATGACTACTGAGGCATATGATTTGCGGATGCTTAGACATGCACCCAAAATATCTTATAAAATGTAGCGGAATTCAAGAAAAATGTTTTGTAAAATCGTAGAGTTTGGCGGTATTTATTTGAAACCCCAAAGCACCCCTAACAACAACCAGTTTGGTGAATATTGCCCAGTCGTAGAGAGCCCACTTTGCGCACAAAATTTGACTTTGCAGGAATATCACTTCCGGCAGGATTGAGCTATTGCCGCGGATGTAGATTTTGCATTGCTTGCAAACGCAATACTCGCGCGGATTTCTTGATTTCGTTTGGGGCTCACTTTAAACCGTTTCTTGAATACACCAAACAAATTTTCTGCCCAGGATGCAATTGGGGCTTAACACTTGCTGGGCGCGCCAATATTTTTGCAGCAAAGCTCGTTGCCAATCCGAAATCTGCTGTTTTCATAGAACAGTGCTACGCCCTTTTCCGATCGAGCCCTCCAGGTGAACTGATGCCGCTGAACCCAAAGGACGAATCGACTCGGGAATCTTGGGCAATAGCGTAGTGATTGGTGAATCCCTGAATCCGAGGAAGTTAGCTTCTTCACAATTTTTCTCGCATGATGCTTTTGAAAAATGTACAATATATAACAGGAGGAATTATTACATGTTATCTGGCTTGTAGCTTCCAAGAAGACCAGGAGCCTGCGGGCAGTCTAGATAAAATTGTTCCAAGTTTGAAACAGGCCTCCAAACGGGGTGCGCTAGAACCAGGAGAGAACTTGCTCACAGAAATCACCCACATAGCTATCACATCATTAGAGCTTGGTGACAAGTGCGGGTGGCTTGTAAACATCAGCCACATCAAAAAATAACAGTCCTCACCGGTGCTTTGTTGCTGTTGCTACTTGCTGCGGCCAGCAAGTAGGAATAGGATTATTACCAAAATAAAAAATAACGCAAGGAAAAAATTAAAACGCGTGAGCTCACAGATCAACGGGAGAATGGTTTGGGAGCCATTCCCCAATGGCACTCATCGGTGGGCATATCTTGCAGCAAACCAGAGAATCTTAGTAAATCCAGCCATGGCGGTCCAGAGCGCCCTCTGATCCTAAGCTCCGAAATGCAAGGGAAGACCCCAGGTAGTCCAATCGCATCGGACTATAAGAGTTTGGACGGCACTAATAATGAGAACGCATGGGTTGCTATACAATTTTATTCACACCCGCACTAACTTGCCCGACGACTCCCTATAATGCCACACAAACAAGATGTAGCTGAAGTGCTTACCTCAAAATAAGTGTGAAAGCAGGGGCGATCAAGTAGTAACTACAACTCTCTAATCCCAACGCTTCTAGGCACTCCTTCAGACAACTAAAGTCCGATAACCTCGGTGAACAACCATACCTTCCAGCGTCCTCAAGCGCACACAAGGAGATCACTCGAACCAATTTTAAACATCAATGGAGGGTGGGTCTCGCGCATTAGAGAAGGCAACACGAGCCTTCACAAGTGGTGTGATCACCTCGTTCTCATGCTGGTTAAAGGCCCTCGGAATCACCTATGGATGCTCGGATCAGGAGAAAAAGCAATAACACTTCACATCACCAATTCCGAACTCCAACGATCCATCCATCGGCAAGAAATCCGTGACATTAAATTGGTTTATTTTATTATTTCAGGGCTTTTGCATTGACATTCGTCGCCGAAGAAACGGAACGTCGTCACCAAGCGGCAAATTCGACATGTTTTCTTAGGTTAGTTAGCCGTGGTTTTCCGCCGAATATTCTTTAAAATAAATCCAGATTGGCTGTGTAAGGGGGACGAAGGGCCGTCAAAGAGCCATTAGATTAGGCTACCTTTCGTAGGGGATCAGAGTCAGAATCAGAGTTTCGCACAAATACGCCGTCAATGGTCACGACTAGCCATAAAGATCATGAAAATTGAGCCATTAATCCATTAGCACACCCAGCAGCTTCATTGATGGTTTTATGACAAACGCACACTGCTTTTCTTATTTTATTTCCTTCCATCTCGTCGGTCGGCACTTGTTTGTTTTTGCTGCGCGATCAAGAATCCGTGTGGGCCTCAACATCGCTCAGCCGGGGGTAAAAAATCCACATACAATTTATCTGGCAAAAGTGCGTTGTGCTCCGAACTACTGAGGACAACTGAACTGAGAATTTGGTGACGGACGTGCCCTGTTGCTCGAATACTGCATCGTTCAAGAAGTGTTACTTATATGTTACGCCTAGTCAAGCGTGGGCGGTGTACTACATTTGGTCTTGGAAAATCACTGAATCAGTTTATCGACCTTTTAACCCAAACGACTAAAATAGACCCAAAAATTAATTGTGTACAAAAACAAGTGGGATACGCATTGAGAATTACTTGCGCGTTACCACACATTTTAAGCACATCGTCATTATACACGTTTTGTATATCCTTTTTATTGATAAACTGTTGGTTATATTCAATTTTGAGGTGCCGAATGATATTAAAGTTTCATTCACTTGAGTGAACAAAAGTCAAGAGATCACTGAAACCCATAGCCATGAAAATGCAACTTACAAATAAATCCTGTAGGTGGAAAACGCTGTGATTTCAGATGAATAAACTTCGCTTAACACCTAGCGGTCATCAATTTATTTAGAGATAATGTTTTTAGAATACCACAAGCAACACACGTGGGTACTATATGTGGG
>CM030373.1:30640623-31070979 GCA_003604175.2 Clonorchis sinensis | reverse complement strand
GGGTAGTTGCTGTGTGGAATAACCTTCCTGAGACGGTTGTCCACGCTCCCTCTAGAACTCAGTTCAAAACACTATTAGACACTTATTTACGCGAGTCCTCGCGCTGGCAAACATACTGCCCCGCGCTGAGAACTTAAAGAGCAGTGCTACACCCTTTTTTCACTTGTGCCTTTCAGGTGAACGACAGCTGCTGAACGACAAGAACAAAACCGACCCGGGAAACTTGGGCAAAAGCCTCGATCCTGTGTATCAATCCGTGAATCCGTGAAAAAACACACGTGGGTACTATATGTGGGCGGTGGTTTCCTTCCTTTAAGCTCTCCGATGACATAGTTTTATCGCAACAAATGCTGGTGAATAGTTGAATGCCTTAATGCTGCTGGTATTAAGATATGGGCGGTAACACATTCTGATTCGTGCTTGGTAGGCAATCTAGTGTTTGCTCAACCAGTGTAGCGAGTTGTCCATCCATCCACCGGTCTTCAGTATTCTGCTCCGTTATTCCTGTTACCGCACCGAAGGAATCAGCCGGCTAAATTTTTTCCCCTCCATAGCGCAATAAAGCGACACTACATTGGACTGAGCTTACTTGCTTTCAGCCGGCCTCTGGCCTACGTACGAAGAGGGTGAATTAATTGGCTGATTAGAGGCCGAGCGTTGATTGGTCGGGAACTGACAAAACAACCAATCGCATTTTAGTATACTCTCTGTGTCAGTTGCCCCATATCGCGCGCAGCTGGCGTTGTGCCTCCCAGTGCATTCTGATGCAAAATCTGTTTTTTGCCCATTTAATGCATTCACCACGCCCTTGATGATTGGTTTGCTGAAAACGTCGGTTTGTAATGACTGGCTTGTAATCCGTTTCCTCAGCGGAATTCCTCCACCGATGCAGCATTATTACCATCATCAAAGACAGACAGATGTTCATGGATTCACGCATCGATACGCAGGATCGAGGCCGTCGCTAATGCTTCACTGCCGCTGCAGTTAAAAATAAACATCACTCTGAACACCACAGTACACCGGAGATTATGTTGGCTAAAATCTCAGAACCACAGCCTCGCAGCTACCTTTCGGCAGCAACAAGACGATCATCCAAATCTGTCGATGCTGTCTGTCTTAATTTCGATAGATTCTGACAGAGTAGTTCGTAATTTTCTCGCGTAAGGAAAACCTACATCTGGTGCGAATCGATCAGCACTAGATTAACTCTCCAACTACATAAGCGAAGGGACCTTCATATTTCTAGTTTGTCGTCCGCTATCAACACCATAGTACATATTGGTGAACCTCAAAACTCAATTCTGGCCCGCGAGGTGTCTAATTCATAACTAAGTGGCTTATGACACCACTGATTCTTCGTCTTCTTGCGGCGTACCCGAATCATTGACCCGTGAGCATCAAGCGGGATTTCGATCGGCTAGTGGTTGCGTTGGGTGTTAGAGCAACGCCATATGTACGGACGGCTGACAGTCATGGTGTTCCTTAACTTCAAGATGCGTGCGATTCCGTCGTTTGGCCGATGCTGTTAATCACTTTTCCCCAGAAGTTTTCGGAGGTAATTCGGTCATTATATTCACGTATTTCTGGGCTATCTAAAGGCCTCCCTACAAAAGGTGCTATCTGGCAAGCATGCCTACTCTCTCCCGTTCTTGTTCACGCATTCACGGGTAGATACACCGAGTGAAGGCTTTCGCCCAAGTTTCCTGAGTTGGTTTAGTTCTTGTTGTTCGTCATTGGTGAGATAATGAGGCGAACGCTGGAAGGTCTTCAAAACTCCGATGTCTAGGTCACTGCTGGTGGGAACCTTGTCCATCTGGAGTAGGTAGGCAACATCGTCCTCATCTTTGAAGGCAAAGACTAAGGTCAAGCACCTGAATAAAGTTACCACCGTCATGCCATCTTTCGGCATTTGCTTTGCACTTTCAGGGTGCAAAATCACGCTTCGAGAACATGCCCATCGAAATTCATGGAACACTGGAGGTTTTGGAGAATTTTTATGCCTCGATAGTTTTATTATCTCTGACGGAATGGTGTCTTGTAAGGTCAGTGTACGAATCTCAAGGGCCCGAATCTCGTTTGTTAGTCTGAATCACTTGTGATGTCAAAAAGACCTATCACTAGGTCTCAAAAGTCGTGTCCACCAGGCCAAAGGAAGACCTGTTTGCCAGAAGGGTGCTGTTGTGTTGGTACACCTCGGACTGGGTCCCTGTTACTCCTGCCTGTATCCAGATTGGAGAAGGATCCAGGAACATACATCCTCTCTCATAAGTCAGGACAGACTCTAGAAGTCACTTCCCCAGCTCAAATTACTTCAGTGTAATCTAGGTCCATTCCAGAAGATTTATTTTCAACTTATTTGCACGACTAGCTTTTGTGGCTGATTGATGAACGGAGCACCAGTGAGGCGTCCATGTTTTTCAAAACAACTATCCATTTGATGGAGTCCACTCAAAGTGTCTAACAATGGATTGTAGACGATTCACTTCGGAACTGTTTGGCGCACGCCGGGAGATCTTCAGCTTGTTTATCCCATAGCATCAAAACGGATAGAGTTAGTTGATCAATTTTCATGAAGTCCCAATCAGTTAGTCATCCATATCGACTCGTGTTTGACTTGTCAGCATTCGCAGCTGAGAGGTTATCCATCGGCTATAAGCGCAGTCGACTGCTGTTTATAAGGGAATTTTCTCCATTTGTTTCATATCCAGTTTGCAGTGTACCCTCAAATACCGAAATCGCAGCCCAGGACAAATGCTTCCAAGTAAAAGCTGGACGGATAGTTCACGACATATTTACAACAGAACTGCATTAACTGAAGAACCACCAGATTTCCAGTGGACACTAAACCTTCGGTCGTCACCCGTATCCCGCCAAGTGCTACATCTAATCTATTGACTATTCTAAGTCTCCTATCATGTTCTACACTTCCCCATCCGAAACAAACGAAAAAAGCTGAATGGTTAGAGGAAATGCGAAAGTAAGTAATGCAAAGGAAGAAGTTGAAAGGTAGCACCGAGGAAATGTGAATTCTCCCATCACCAATATACGACTCACACACATCGTGCTAGGCTTACGTCTCACGGAATCTGCAGAATTCCACAATCCCATGTCTTTCCGGAAATGGTTATCTCAGCGGGCTATGGGTTCTTTGGAACGGCAGGAAAGCCTTGATTACCGGGTTAGAAAGACTAGCGTTTTTGCCTCTGTGGCATCGTGGACTGAGATCCCGTAGAAGTCTACAAGCTTGCCTGCAGTTTATCAGGGATACCAATGGGTAGGTGAAGTATCCCAGAGTTCTTCGAAACAAGCGATGTTTACTTGAGCGTCCTGATGGTTTTTGGACGCACCCAATGCTGAGCCCATGCAGCATCCCAGTGAGGTTATGGAGGCTTCATCTCTCGACGTTCTCAGAGTGAGAACAGACGAGTATGGGGCAGGTTGCTTCACATGCTTTTTCAGCGTGTCTCACTCAGCAAGCGAAAAGTGCTATTTAACGAGGGTTTGTTTTTTCATGTCGGGCGTACTCGGCAACTGATGACTCCCTCTCTATCACTTTATTAGAACACATGTTGACGTGTCTTTGTTTTTCGACTCTCTAGCGTCGATCTCCTGCGAGTTTAGTATGAGTATGTTGGGTGTGGGGGCGAATTCTCCCAATGGTCAGCTACCTTGTGCTTCCTATTGTCACCTCCGGAACCTAATACAAGTGTCACGCATCACCCTGAGTTTGCAGCGGTGTAGTCCGCATTAGGTCACCCACATTCTCCTGGATTATTTTAGATTTTTGGTCATCCTGAGACTCATTACGACGACACCCCGTTAATCTAGCCTCCTCAATGTCTTCCTCTGAAAAAGCTTAGAGAAGAGGCTTGCGCTTGCCTACACACTGGACCCTCTCTTTTGGTGAATGGTTGTCAGTAACTCAATGTACTAAATTGTAAATAGGTCCGATATATCCTGTCATTCAAGAAGTCCGTGTTTAGCGCACGGACTTGCTCATCATGGCCGTACGGATACTCGTAATAGATGGTGGCAGTTTTGCCTTTTGACCATCCGTTACTTCCTTAGAGTATACTGACCTCATGGAAGATCAGCTGAAGCCCCCAGAATGTTGACAGTCAGCTCAGGTAGGATTGATCCCTTCTGAGTGGAACAGATGATCGTCACTCCGCGTCACAAGGGCGATGCTGGGAAATCGGCAATAAACTACCGTCCCGAGAGTTTCATATGTCCCACTTAAAATCATAGAGATTTTGTTGAAACCGCCTTACTCAAGCTCCTTCAGGCTCTCAACTAGCATACAACATCATCGACAGCATTACAGCAGTGTTCAGCACCGATGCTTCACTCCCATACAAAAGCCTTATGGTGAAGAAAAGAATATAGGGGTACAGGGAAGGGACTTAGTGTTAGCTTAATATTATCGTTTATTTTTGAAGAGCATGGTCACAGACATAAAAAGTGAATGCAAGCGATGAATGCGAAAGGGTTACAGGAGAATATGAGATAAAAGAAAGAAATGTCTCATTCGAAGTCATGCAACCAACAGTTCCAGTCAGATAGGATGAATCCCAACGCACGTAAGAATTTTGGTAAGGAAACATGCGTGTAAAGTCTAACAACCGAAGAAAGGACAAACAATGCTGAATGCTCTTCAAGGCGCGGTAAGCGCTAGCACAGGCAAGACTCGCACATCAAGCACAAAGTGTCCGTCATACTGGGTCTGGCGTGAGATTCAATGGCAAGAATATACACTCAAGGCCATGTGTCACGCATAAAAGTGTCATACGTACGCAGAGAACCCACAATGGCGAGCAAACACAAGTCACTGACCGTGACTTTAGAAAGTCCCAGTCCAATAACAGCTTTGGCGGATTGAGGAAAGCAGATCCCTCGATAAGAGATGATCATCGGTTGGTGGACCAAAAAGTCCACATCACAACCAATAGCACGTAGAGCTGAGATTATGGCGAGGGAAAATTCATCAACACCATACTTCTGCTTTTTCTCATTCCACACAGTCACTCCGCGCCCATCCGAGACTATGCTGACGTCTATTACAGTCGCTCGGCGCTCCCGAACGGCGATCAGGTCAGGCTTGATGAAGGACGTCGAAGTTGGTGCTCTCAACTCCTCAAAGACGGTGTATCCCAGGCGACGGAGGCGTTTTGCGAGTTCCCTTGCAACCCGATTATGACGAGCACATCTGGCGTCATGCGTGATCCAGCAGGACTGCAAAATATGCACCAAACTCTCTGGTTGGCCACAGTTTCCACGACATAAGATCGTCTGGCCACCGTGACCATGTCGAGCGCTTCTAACTCTCGTCCTGAGCAGGTTGCATCGGAGCTGGATACCGCGGATAAATATCCGAGGAAACACTCGTTCTGGAAATACAAGCCATCGATTAGAAAGAGGCGAAGCGACCAACTCTCGTAAACCGCGACCGTCAACGCTGTTGTGCAGGCTATCACCCCAAGCAGCCACCAGTTCTTCCTTGGTGTTTACGCATGAACCATGGACACGGATCGGAAGGCTGAGATCCCGAACAACCTTGCCAAATGCGGAATCGTTGACCACATTGCGTAGTACACGGCACTGAGTAGAAAGCAGCTTTTCCATACGCACTCTCCGCTGCATCGGGATTGTTGCACTCAGACTTGGGATACCAAGTCCCCCATGTTGTTTACCGGCATGGATGTAGCTGATCGGGGTATCCTTCGGTAGACGTAGCCAGCCGCGAATAGATTGCCTGATGTAGTTGTCCAACCTTTTGAGCGTGTTTCGGTGGACTTGGCCAAGCACGAGCGAATATGTCAGCCTCGGTATCAGGTAGTTCCTTGTGATCTCCATTCTTTGATGCGGCTTCAACGGGGCACGCGTCACCTCGTCGAACAGTTTGAGCAGATGCTGTCGATGGTTGAAGACTCCTTTCCCCTTGAAAGTAAAGGGGATGCCCAAATATGTTACTGTGTCTGTCGGACCCAGAGGAGTGATGAGTTCCTCGGCGAAGCAAAATGGTTCGACTGAGACTGCTGTCGCCCGATGTTTCCTGTCCCCACAGATCACCATCGCTTTCGTCTTCCGGGCGTTTATCTTCATACCAGCTCTTCCCAACTCAACCGCGGCAGCTTCAAGCTTCTCTTTGAGGCGAGCTTGACTTTCTGCACACACGACCCAGTCGTCAGCGAAGGCAAAACCATCTACTAGGGTGTCATGGAACTGGTATCCCAGTTGCGGCATCGACAATCCAAGAACCTCATCCATTGCCATGATGAACAATAATGGGGAGAGTGGATCTCCTTGCCTCACACCTCTGTGGCAGTGAACCTCGGAACTGGGGAAAACTGCTACAGCATTCTCATAGGACTGTGCGATGTATCGAACTAGAGGTGACGGTGCTCCAAACGCCTCGGCAGATCTGACGATTGTGTCATGCGAAACCGAATCAAATGCTTTCGAGATATCGACGAACGCCAAGCTGAGGTTAGAAGCAGTCGCTGAAGAGTGACGAAGCAGGGCATGTAACAGCGATGTAGCTTCCAAACAGCCGTCCCGATGTAGAAATGCAAACTGGAGTGAAGGCAGTTGCAATCTACGACTCCAGCGATCAGCAAGCACCTTGTGAAAGCATCGGACAAGAATGGATGATACGGAGATCGGTCTCAGTTGATCCGGTGAAGTCGGATTAGGGACCTTCGGAACTAGAGTAATACGAGCACGACACAGGTGTGGGGGACAACCCCCAGATAATAAAAGTAAGTTGAAATACCCAGCAAGTACGTTCGCATTGAACCGGCGGAGCATCCTGGGTGTGAGCTTGTCCAGGCCTGGGGACGAATTGCCCATTGAACGGACCGTACGGCCGACTTCCTCTCCTGTGATGGGCTCAATCAAGCTCCAATCGGATGGTACTACTACGCGACTGGGCCGGCTGTCCACGTGTTTTGGGGCTGAGAGCACCTGTTTCCAGTACTGCTCGGCGTCTGGAGGTAGGCCGCAGTTGCCTTTGTACAGATCTTTCCATGACCCATCGAGCACAGCAGACGCTGCATCTTTCCATCTTTGGTGGTATAGGGTCTGGATGGCGGCGTAGTTGGCTCGGCGGATCTGCTTTCGGTTGACCGGCATCCGATGGGCTAACTGACGACGGCGTCGGGATACGGTTTTCCAGGTGTGTGGAAATGTCCTGGAGGCGTGGAGGTCCAGAAGCGAGAGGACTTGTTCCGGTGTCATGATGCCAGACTGCAACCCTCGGGCAAATGCCAGAAGGTCAACACTAGCAAGTGAACTGTCAGCATGGGATTCTAAGAGTGACACGGCGCAATCCACGGTTTGTTTAAACCAGACGCTATAGTCATCGGCTTCTGACGAGTAGGCCGCTATTTGACCGATGGTTTGGTCAGGTCCACCAGATGATGATTCGTCCTGTTGTGCTTGCCAGTTAAGCACCCGTAACCTGGTTTTGATGCTGATAGCCGATCGACCAGGAAAATACTGCTCCAGTCTCGCGAACAGCGCGGTTTGCGTTTCACAAGACGGATATAAATTGTTAGCCAGGCGCAAGAGCGATTGTGACTCTTGTTGGGACCAGCGGGCACCGGAATGCTTCACTCGGCTGAGCTTATCTGCATTATGCTGGGTGGGGTGTGCGTGCCGGCGATGTTGACTCAGGCCAATCTTCGTCGGAAAAAGGCGGGAACAATCAGCACAGGCCAATTGGGCGACCATGTTCGTACCAACACTATCATTGTCGTGAACTCGATGGTGGGCTACCAAGCCAGCTTTCGATTTACACCACTTGCCACATTCCTCACACGTGAGCCCCACGAATCTCTCCTGTGTACTGGTTGGAACTGGTGCGGAGGCGCCAGATGTTTTGTAGTGTACATTGTCGAAAGTAACCAGCACATTGAAACCAAACAGGGTGGTTAGCCCTGTCTGGAGTTGCTGAACTCTTAGCTCACCCAGACTGGCGTCCAGGCTACCCAGTCGGAACCACGAAGAGGCGATTCAGCACGCCGACAAAATGCCTCGCGCCCCTGGGTGGGCTCGAACCACCAACCTTTCGGTTAACAGCCGAACGCGCTAACCGATTGCGCCACAAGGGCACGACAAGTGCCTACATCTGCAGATAGTCATCTGCAGGCAATCCGACAACCGACAACAAGCGCAACATTAACATCGATCAGCAACTATAGCTTACAGCGTGCCAGGCGCAACCAGGCGCAACGGGGATCACGGAGACCTCTTCCTGGAAGACATTTCGCACAGACAGTACTACCCAGAATCGTCTAAATCTGTTTCATAACATTCTGCCAGGTCAAATGTTGGCCACATTTCTGTCTGAATCCCTCGTTTTGACGAAACACAATTCGGCATGAACAATACGTGGTGCGCACACCACAGGTTTTGCTACTGGACACATTTTTCGACGGCAATCTTCGAGGAAAATTGACCGTCGGCCTCCGCTTTTACTCTTAGCGCACACATGCACACGATATTATGTGTTGTTTCAAAATACAACCTCCTAGCGGTGGTTTCATCTTGCTTCTGATCTGATATCTCTGCAGCGCACACTGAAGCCTAAAGCCATAAAAACTTTCCTATGAAAAGAAAGCAAATCAAATACTGCCAAATGGACTACTCAGAAAACTTTGTGGTAATACGGCCAAGCCTTGAGTTTTACACAACAGCTTGAATGTTGCAGCCTCTACTCTTGAATTTATTTGACCACTATATTAGTTAAAGTGCTATTAGTTCACGACGGCCACATTCGAACATGTCATACCGGTGTCGAAATGAAGCGAGGCTATTCTCTGGTAAAGAGCACATGGTTTTTGTAAAGTCGGTTTTCATTTGACTTCTTGATGCGGGCTTACACGGACTATTCAGCGCGTAGTCTTCGACGTGCAACTTTGCTTTTAATCCTATCAACTTGCTAAAATACTAAAATGTATGCTTAGTTTAGTACTCTGTTATCAGACTAGTGAATCGCATGGGGGATAGGTTAGCCCTACTTATCAGTGCGTGGTCAGAATAAATCACTTGTCATTACAGTGACACCGGCACATAAATGATCTTGATTTCGCTCTGGCTCACAATTCGCCCCTCTTATATTGAACCTTGTAAAGAAGACTGCTTCTTTTCGAGGACATTTGTAATCGAATCGATTGGTAAGCGGTGGTTTTCTGAGAAACTAACCAACTATGCAGTCATAAACCTCTGAGGCCGTAGGTGGTTCCACGTTCACCGTCCAGGGTCATACGTCCTCTCTGGGCTACAGATGATTGCCAGCTGGTGGCCACGACAGTTGTTCAAAATATTCAGCCCACCGATCGAGTCGTTCTTCTTTATTCGAGATGGTCGTTCCATTCTGATGCTAATGGTTTCGCTCACAGGTGGTTTTCGGAGACCGGTCGCAGGGATCAACTGAAATAATCTTCGGGCATTACCGGCTTTCCGGGCCTCTTCTATTCCTTTGGTTTTCCTCATTCATAACATACTTCACGCTCGCACGCTCACTTTCACTTGACGTCTGCTAATTTGTCGCATCAAGTTATGTTCGTGACCGGCTGGGATATTTCTCCGATATTTAAGCAATGCCAGTGTTCGGTCTGATATCCAGTGCTTGCGTGCGCCTGGTGGTGCCGTGCCACAGGCAAAATTCCCAGCACTATGCAAAGAGGTGGTAATCTCGTCCCAGTATTACTTTACATCTGATGGTGAGGCATTTGGAAGACTCTAGAAGACGATTGTGGTAAATTCGTCTGACATCCGGATCTGCCAGTCTCTCAGTTGCTAAGCGATTTCTCCGCACCTTACGCGGCCCAGAGAAACGTAGGGAGAAGCGACTCCGGACGAGTGCGTGGTCGGAATCCACTACCTACATACAGAATAGGCAGATCATGTGTGACCAGCTTGCTGCTGACTCGGGAACTTAATGCGGAGTCTAATGGTATCAGATATCCAGCAGACTTCGTTTGCATTGGCTTTTGGTGGGAGGGGGGCACCAATCGGATCTATATGGTACGTTTATCAAGGAGTCCCTCGACGGAAGGACAGTTTCTGTACTAGTCCGAGGAGTTCTCACGTCAAGGCTGGATGTTAATAATAAATAATGATAATCGTTCAGTTGTAACACCCTACCGGTGAGGAAAAAGGGTGGAACTACTAGACTGCCATGTCACCCGAAGGAAGCTCGAGGACTGGGCTAATGCCAGGTTGCCCAAACCTAGACAGGATAGGTCGATGTTCAGATCCGATATTCCCACCTTACCGACCAATGCTCTGGAGACATCGATGATCAAACTTTGGCACCTTTCCTATATCCTCTGCCCGTAGAGGTCATATCTCTGGCCAGGGCGAGCTAGCTCAGTGGTTAGAGCACGAATTTACTGACCGAAAGGTCCCTGGTCCAAACCCGACCTCTGCCTCTCAATTACTTATGTCTAGGCTTGGTTAACCAGGCATTATCCCACTCCTCGTGCTTCCTTCGGGTAGCATGGCAGTTAGGCACCGAAAGGGTGCTACAGATAGACACTTTTTTCCATAAAGTGGTAGATATGCATTGCCACAGTGTAAACTCTACCTTAGGCGGACAAACTGGCGTCACGTCGGCGCCATAGGCGTCGAAATTTGGCAAAAGCTGCCCTGGCCTTCCCGATTCGAGGAATAATCTCATCTCCAGTCAGTTCGCCGGAACCACCAGACAACCGCAAAGCGCAAAGACGACTGTTTACTGGGATCCAACCCAGTAAGGCGCTTTCAGCCTTGAGGTTGATTGCAACTCCCACGATCCTTTGCGTCAGGATCACCGGATACCCGAAAAGTGAAATGTGGAGCATCTGAGCTCGTCCTAAGCGACTTGAGAAGCACGTAATCCATGCACCTAAAACACGATCGCTGTAAACCACGAAACCTGCAATAACTCTTAGTCAGAGAGAGAGAGAGGGAAAGCAAGGTTTCAGCAAGGGATGACTTTTGCCCAATTCGGCATAGAGTACGGACATGGAAGGCTGCAACGTGGGTCAGATCTTTTGAGGTTAGTAAGCAATTACTTCGGTTTATTTCTCTGGGCCTAGGTTTAAACACAATAATGGCTAGGAAATTGGTAGATGGGTTGATTGCACTGCATTGTGCGATGGGTGGGGAGGGGATGTGGGAGAAGGCCGGGAAGCGAATGGCTATAAGGGCAAATGATACTTCCCGATTGCCCTGGTCTAAGAAAGGGGCTTTGTTGAGGTACCTCACCTTGAGCCTTTGACTCGAAATTCCGACCCACAAAGCGATGGCAGGATGTAGGGTCTTGTTTGGGGACCTTGCCCTTAGCCTCCCATCCATTTGGCTACGTGTGGCCGGCCTGGCCCGAGGATGTAGGGAGTAAGGCAATACTGTCTCACTTCCAATGCAGCTGCGCACAGCCGATGCTTTCTGAGCAGCGTTCACAGGACAGTATAGCTTTACCTCCATACCGTCTCGTAATACGGTTCCTCACAGTACGCGGACTAACTGTTTTTCGTTGGGCTACTCCGTTTCGACCTTCCTGGCATGGATGAACATTAGGCAACTGATTTCCAGCTAATATAGCCCGCAGGATCATTGTAGCACAAAAGTCCGACCACCACGACATCTTTGGGTTGCGATTCAGTCGCATTGATTTTACTTGAACCAGACAACTGTATAGCATAAAGGTGACAGTTTAATGGAATCCAAACGAATAATGCACTTTCAACCCTGAAAGTGAGTAAAACTCCTACGTCGTAGATATCACGGGTCGTTGCATCATTTCTCATTTCATTTTGGTGTTGCCGATGAAACAAAGTAAAAAGATGCACTGGTCCGTGATATCCATGACGTGGGGCTTGCAATTCGTCCCAGAGCTGATGCTCTTTATTGCATTGGATTGCAGCAAAGTCGTTTTGGCGTTATACAGCTGTCTGGTTCAATTAAGACCAATTTACCTTGATGCAGTAGGCGGTGCCTGTTGGTCGTATGAACACACGCCAAGACAGAATACAGTTCAAGAACCGGGAATAATAAGTTTTGTGGAGACTTTCGCAACTGCTTTGGTCAGAAAAAAGACATATTGTCACCCTGATGTGAACGTCCTATTGGGAGCTGTCCCTTTCATTTTTGCGGTGAGTGACACCTGTTCCTAGCCAATGTGGACCTTCGGTACGTACGCCCCCCTTCAACACCTTACCGAGAGGCCACCACTCGCAAACTGACCATGTGTTTCGTTGGATCAATTGGTCATCGGTTATCAGTGTAGTGCCCCAGTTGAAGATGACTGTTCATTCTGGGTTACACAACATTCGGTCATATCATTTCGTGGGCTTGGTCATAAATTCACTTTGCTTCAGCTGGTGGGGCGAAGCAGAGCCACTCAGTCCATCGATTTCAACGTTTTTTTTTAGCTCAACAGTATCGAACTGATCTGGCTAGAAGGCTGCCGGAAACGTTCATTCACGCTGATCTTCGTCATCACGATTACACAACATAGTGCCCAACACGCGTTGTTTGCTGCCTTACCACCATAAACCGGTTGGAAAACGTATTATGAAAAAAGATTCAGATGATAAGGAAAGGATCAGCTGCTAGCCCACGGCAGTTGTTTCACGGTGCCCACATCTCCAGTTGGACAAACATTTTGGATAGAAATTGACGACAAGACCGCTTTTGACCCCTCTGCCAGGTCAAGGGTTGGTCACTTCTCTGCTTACGCCACTCTGAATTGGGCATGGAAAACGGCATTCTCTTCGGCAAACGATGGTTGGGCATACGCAATACTTGTCCCAACCAACGCAGCTTCCGTTGCTGGACGCATCCTTGAATGGAAGTACCCGTTGAACAACTGAAAACCCACTTTCTAATTGTCTCGTTACGGATTCGCCGACACCCACACGAGCTATGTTTGTGAGACAACAGTTATCGAAGACCTTAAGACGTTTCAGTCCCGCTGCTCGAACAGGCCAATTCTCACAGCCGTACAACAAAATAGCCCGCACTGTAGCTTGATACACACGTCCCTGGAGATTCAGGGATAAACCACTTTGACGCCATAGGTGTCTGAAATTAGCAAACGCGACCCAAGCCTTGGAGATTCGTGCACTAACCCCATCTGTCACACTGCAGTCTGGGCTAATACAACGTCCAAGCTACGTAGAATGCTTCACAAATTTGAGTACCTCTCCCTGGGTGGTAAGTGGCGTGTTCGTTGACTTTATTTCCAGGAGCATGACCTTACTCTTTGTGGGTGCAAAGTGCATACCACACGACTTGATGACCTTGCTCAGCTCGTCCAAAAACAGCTTCAGCTTTCCCTCTTCCAAGTCGAGAACGATTTCACCTGCATATTCCAATCTGAAGGTTTAAGTCTGCTGCTGTTTGAATACCAGCGTTTTGAAGACCTCCCAGCGTTCACCTTATTGTCTTGCTGATGGCGGAATAGAGTAGGACTGGGGGCAGTGGCATCCTTTTCAGACTCCATTTTGTGTACGAAAGCTTTTGAAAGAAAAAGTGACCGCAAAACTCTTGTTACAACCGGAGCCAAGCTGATCTGATGGTTATCGCTTCCAATATGAGTTCCTTTTTAAGTAGGACTATTACCGTTTCACCCCAGTTATCGTGGACAGTTCCGTCTTCCTAAATGGGGGTAAACCAGTCAAACCCACGCTGACTGGGGACTTCATCTATTTCTTCAGTGTGCGTTGGAGGCGCCCGGACCAGGAGCTCCGTGACGCTCGTGGGAATATATGCAAGCATAAACCTCCGGAGCCGCAGAGGTTTCCAGGTTCACCACTCGGAGTTCCAGTGCAGTTCTAGAATCCAAGTGAATGGCAACTGATGGCCACAAGAATTGTTGTTCGAAATCCTTGGTCCAGCAGTCGAAGCGTTTTCCTTTATCAAAGGTGGTTGTGCCAGTTTGATCATTGGCTGTTTCACTCACGGCGCTTATCGGGGACCAGTCGTATGGGTCGACTAGAATTGTCTTCTGACATTCCGGGAATTCTACGCTTCTTTGCTTCTTCTTCCGGGTCTGCGGCTTCCCTCTTTGGAGAGACTACTCTCAGGAGTGGTCGTGTTTCATTAGAGACCACCTAGGGGCGAGGTGGTCCAAGTGGTTAGAGCGCGAATTTACTAACCGGACCGTCCGTGGTTCGAACCCGACCTCTGCCTCTCGACTTCCCCTGTCTAGGCTTGGGCAACCTGACAGTATCCCAGCCCTCGTGCAACCTTCAGGTGGCGTGGCAGTTAGGCACCGGAAGGGTGCTACAGCTGAACGAGAGACCACTTTGGGCTGGTCCGTTGATACGTATTTTAATGGGCACCCCCTATCTATTTATTTACGGGCTTCCTTATCCCACTAATCTCAGTTTGATACGAACTTGTTGTCCCTTCTTACATTGGGTACCTCCAGTTTATCGACAGTCTTGAAGCTGTTCTTACCATTGTCTATTTGTCTTTCACACAAAAACCAGCTCTGTCCTGAATATTCAAATCCAATAAATCTGCTGCTGCTCAGATGCCGAATTAACAGGTGAGATAGCTACGGACAGCCGCATCCGCACCGACACAAAACTGTCATTTTACCAGGCCCTCTCTATAGTAGCTGTCTCAAGAAACGAAAGTTTTTGCATTTTTCGATTTTTCCTACATTATAACTCCGATAAAACACGGTTCGCGGTTCTTGTTAGTTACAGTGTAAATCTTCTGTGCTAACAGACCCACGTAATGGGTGGGCTGGAAACAATTCACCTCAACAGAGGAACAGTTCGCCACAAATAGGACAACAGTTGCACGTATGGTTGAAGGTTGCTTTTTGCTACCTTGACGTGATTTCGGCCCGAACTAGAGCGCAACAAACCAAGTTTTGCCCATACAAAACAAGTAGGTAATGGCAAACGATCCTTTGTTTTTCAGGTGGCTTACGCCATTTCCATAACTGTCCCACTACGGCAGAGTAGTTTTTTTCGCGGACTTTCGATCCCTCATTCGGAAAGATCAAAAGTGCACTTTTTAGAGAAGCAGTCAAACGACTGGACTTATAGGTTGCTTTATAAACTGATTGTACGGCAGTGAGGCATTAGTGTCGACACTGATGTTGCTGTCTTTGATGATGATGATGATGATGATGATTATAAGCTGATTGAGGTAGTAGACAAATTTGTGTACCTGAGCAGCTGTATCTACCCGGTGTTTTAGCGAAAGACGATATTTATATCATGATTGGAGAGACGAGAGCAGCTTTTTAAACATGGATCAACTCCGGTGTAGGCGTGAAACCAGCTTCTGTCAATGGTCAGTGCTGCGGTGTGTTCCATATTTGTCAGAAACCTAGCCACTGCGCGCTGAGGATATTAAAAAAACTTTCGGAGCATTGCCCGAATCTGGTGGGAACATCATATCAGTAATGCCGAAGTACGTTGAATGATTTTCGGAAGAAATAACTCGCTCACGGTGGATGAACTGATCGCACTGCATAGGTTGCACTGGCTTCGTTACGTGCTTCGCATGCCAGTCGACTTCCTCGTATTGTTCATTTGGCACAACCACGCGACGGCCGGAAACGAGTCAGGAGTGGTCAAACAATGACTCGGCAGTTGTGTATGAAAACCACTACTAGCAAACTCAGCTACACTGGTCATTGCCGTGTCCTTGGATGGGTACTCCAATGGTTAGAGACATTGTCAGACGTGGCCCAATCGTACCCTCAACGGAGCTCATGAATCCAGGCTGTTGTCTTCAGTGCATAGCTTCCCACCCCGACCTCCCAATGAGAATCCCACTGGCACCCCTGATTATGTGACAATGATTACAATACTAGTATCAAAATACAAAGCAGTTTGAATACTTCGGAATGGAATTTCTTATCAAGTACAACATTTAGCTCTGGTATGTTAGCGGAGCTAAGAAAATCTCAGGCTAGTCGACTTTCTTGCGGGGTTCGCTATAAAAAGCGAGTGGATGAGCAAATTATTGGCTGTAAAGCTTTCAGAGCTGTTGTTCAAACATGTATCAAACGCATAGCGTTGAAGAGATGCTCACTTCACTGATCGCCCGAAATGTCCTTCTCTTGCTTTCTTCCGTATTCTCACTGCTGATGAGTACGTTATACTATATTAGGGGATGTGACCTTTTGAGAAAAGGACCCTGATCTCTTTGAACCCAAAGAGAGCAGATGGTAACAATCTTTTGGGGGGGTTCTATATTCAGCTCTCTATCTTAGAACAGCGAAGTCATAGTACATTCATTTGCAAACCTTAGGGCAGCCTGGGTCGTAGAGTATCAAATGCTGGACAACAGTTTGCCATTCCACAGTTCCATCACACTTCATCGCGGCCAGTTCTCCCACAAATCCCACGTACACCGGCCTCACACGCACTGGCTTTGATAACATAGATGCGAAGTTCTCCGATTTCCTTCACCTAGGTTAGTCCACCAGTAGAATTCGTTCATGAGGTGGAGAACGACAACTGTTTCATGTCACAGTGCCTGGTGGAAATTGGTGGTTGCGCTTCCCTGTGTGACCATGGCAGACGTACCATGCAAGATCACCAGCTTTCCCAAGTTACCTTGTACGACCGATAACCGTCATCTGAAGGCAATGTAGCATACTGTGTTGCATACTGCGCCAAAACGAAAGGTACCTTATAGGGGTTGCATTTGCTGTCCTACTGAAGCATCTGCTGTCAAAAGCGCGCTCACTATACTGAAAAATGACCCGTAGGGCCGAGTACTTTGGTGGCAACTTCGCGGAATCTTCTCGAGACGTTCCACTTAGCTTAGCACTGTCTACTTAGTTCTACTCCAGTATGGTTCTCTAAACTGGCTCATCACCTTTCAGCTTGGGATGGATCGATTTCGTGTAGAAGACCTCTGCGTGTAATGTTCGGAAGTGGATCGTAGTGATGGAGCAAGAGTCGCCTCCGGTGGATGCAGACCCTCCAGTACCTCCAATTCGTTCGTCAAGCACTTTGTAATTTGTTCATTCATCGATGATCATGCACGTTACAGCCGATATGCAGATTTTGTACCCACGAAGCCTCTTCCTGACTTGCCAAAAAAATCTGGCCGTGGTAGAAGTAAGTGTTTTTTATCATTTCGCATGGTCCCGAACGTTTTATCTCCATCCAATTTTTTTTTGGTTTGAAAAAGTTTCGATTCACACCTGTATTTGAAACTGTTCCTGCTAATTATAGACCTCTTGATGGTACAAGTTCCCTGCTCTAGGAAAACTAAGACGGACTGGCCAGAAGCGGTCTCTTCCGAAAACTGGCCCCTTTTCTGGGGGGATCACTGAAGCAGGATGTGAAAGGAAGGTGATTTTACTCTTTGGTGTGTTTCTCCTCCTCGAATGGTTGGATTGTATGTCTGGTTCAACCAAGTTACAGCGTCCCACTCCAAGAAATGCGACCGTGGTAACTAAGTTGCCTAGGAAAGATCATGGGACATTTCGCACATTGTGGCGATGATCCCGTTTTAAACGCTTCACGAAGTGAGAACGGATGTTACCAGATGACCACATGTACTGATTTGAATACCCGTAGATAAACTATATTCACGTGACATGGCCTGACCACAAGTTGAATGGATCGTCTAGGACAGGACCTGGTCAACACACACTTGACCACGTAGATATGTGTATGCATATGACTGCCTTCTGGCCAGCCGAATACCTTTTTGTTCGACCAGGTTGATAGTAACTCGATTTCTTCGGAGATTTGCAGGTGGATGGACTCACCTGGAATGCCGTGGTTGACAACTCAGATATACTTGATAGGACACTTACATGAATCGTTTGTTTTTTTTGGTTTGAAAGGGTTTCTATTCACATCTGTATTTGAAATTTTTCCTGCTAATTATAGGCCTCTGTTCTAGAGGAACTAAGACGGGCTAGCCAGAAGCGGTCTCTTCCGAAAAGTGGTCCTTTTCTGGGGGGATCACTGAAGCAGGATGTGAAAGGAAGGTGATTTTACTCTTTGGTGTGTTTCTCCTCCTCGAATGGTTGGATTGTATGTCTGGTTCAACCAAGTTACAGCGTCCCACTCCAAGAAATGCGACCGTGGTAACTAAGTTGACTAGGAAAGATCATGGGACATTTCGCACATTGTGGCGATGATCCCGTTTTAAACGCTTCACGAAGTGAGAACGGATGTTACCAGATGACCACATGTACTGATTTGAATACCCGTAGATAAACTATATTCACGTGACATGGCCTGACCACAAGTTGAATGGATCGTCTAGGACAGGACCTGGTCAACACACACTTGACCACGTAGATATGTGTATGCATATGACTGCCTTCTGGCCAGCCGAATACCTTTTTGTTCGACCAGGTTGATAGTAACTCGATTTCTTCGGAGATTTGCAGGTGGATGGACTCACCTGGAATGCCGTGGTTGACAACTCAGATATACTTGATAGGACACTTACATGAATCGTTTGTCCTGATGTCTATGCCTGGTGGGCGTGGTCTGGTCTAGGCAATGTGTCGCATCTCTTCATTGTTTGCAATGCAACTTGCGTATAGGATTGCCTCAATGTTTGGATATCCTTCCGGTACCCAGGTCCTTTTGAAGCCGCGAAATATCGCCACATAGCCCGGATTATCCAGATGCCGGTCCATCTTGAGCGCGAGGCACTCATTGGTTAAGGCCGGAAAGTCCACGGTTCGAACCCAACTCGGATATCTCGACTTTCATTGTCTAGGCTTGGCAGCCTGGCACTACCCCGGCCTCTGTGTTTCCTTCGAGTGGCGTGGCATGTAGGCATCCAACAGATGTTACGGATAAACTGTTTTTTCTGGAAAATATGACATCTGGGTGGCGATCAAGAAATGCCTCTACTGGCGAGGTTGTATTTGGCACTGTAACCTTTGGTGTAGAGTCTTTTTAAACGTGTCAAGGCGGTGTTTCCACAAAACTACTCGAGAGCAATTGCGAAATGCCGCAAGCCAAAAGTGTCCTGGTGAGTCCACATCTGAGGGACTTGTGTTTTGCTCTTATTGGAGCTCATCATCGGTGCGTGTGTTTAGAGCTTCACTGCAGTCCGAATTCCGTACATCTGACGTTGCAGGCACCTGAACTTTCATGTCTGAACAGACGAACATGTTCCGGCTTGTTTGATGTGTTTGTTTCACCTGACTGGGATTCGCTTGAGCAGCTCGATGTACTGTGCTGGAATTGATCGACTTTTTGGAGACAGATTGCGTGAATAACTGGTTCAAGTTGCTATCGGTCTCAACTGGTGAAATCACCGCATCCTCGTCGCAGCAGCTGGATTTTTGTGTTTGAGAAGTTTGGATTTGCATGGACTCGAAATTCTGGCAGATAAGCAGGATGACCTGCCGTTGAAGTCGGTTAAAATTGTGAATAAATAAGCCTTTTGCAAGAGGCGAGTGGCGTTTTTGATCTGTGCACAGGGTGCAGCGGCGTGCATGCAACTCCTCGAACTCATAACCTGAAGACAAACCGTTTTCTGTCTGGCTGTACCACTCCGAAACTGATGCAAATTAGGCGAAAAATTGTCTTAGTAATTCACAAGTCCCATGAATTATTGTGACTGTGTTTGATCTGTTCGGCTGTTACACACCCTTTCGGTACCTAGCTGCCATGCCACCCGAAGGAAGCACGAGTTGCCCAAGCTTAGACAGGGGAAGTCGAGAGACAGAGGTCGGGTTCGAACCACGGACCTTTCGGTCAGTAAATTCGCGCTCTAACCACTTGAGCCATCTCGCCCCCCGTGTTTGATCACTGTATATAGAGGCTTGGATCCAAATAATGGCCACTTGGTCCAAGGAACTTGGTTCGTACCTTCAGGTCGAATTCGCATGGAGAATATCATGCCCCATTCATTGTGGTCTGGCAAAAGGGCTCCATCTCAGGAGAGTGTGGGATCGAGCTCCAGATGACTTAGCAATTAAGGCGCGAAATTTCTACCGGAAGGTCCCTGGTTCGAACCCTACCTCTGCATATTGACCGCTTCTCTCTAGGATTGGGCAACCTGACAGTATCTCGACCCTCGTGCTTCCCGGGGAGGGGGGCTACAACTGGACCATCGATGAGTTCGTCTAAGCACTTACTATGACCAATGGAAGTATGAGCACAAATCCCTGTTAACTGCCATAGTGTAACTTTGATCTCCATGCCCTGTCCAGTGCCTCTCTTCTGGAAGGGTGAAGTTCGTTTACATCCAGTACAGGGTGTGCCTGTTTGGACCAGTCCCATGATTGAATGGGATGTTTCACATTCATACTGTCGAGCGATTCATGGGCCTAAGTTGCGCCGGGTAAAAACTTTCTGCAATTTTTTGTTGGCTGGGAGAGTTCACAATAGGATTTTCGGTGAAGCCATGCCTTGAGATCGGTTTATTGGATTAAAAAGGTACATCTGTTTTTTTAGGAAGCATTTCGTCCAAAGCATATGAGAAAGGCTGTTTTTGAGAATACTACATGGAGCCGCGGGATTGTTCTACCACTTAACTATGTTTTGAAAGTTGATGAACTACTGAACTTGCCTTTGAAGGCACAATGTCCGCCGACAAAATTCGTTTGAAACAACGTTCAGTTGTTTTGCCGTTTCGGCCCCTAGTCGCCGTGCAACTCGATGGATACAAACGGTGTAGAATCAACTTTCGAATGATTGTTTACGATGAAGGCTTAGAAGAATGAGTGTGTTTTGTTTTTGTATTGCCGTTCCACGGATTCCCAGGGTAACTTACCTTTTGACATCGACAACAGTTTCACATGTTCCAGTCGCCTAAATGTGCATTGTAGTCCCCACGTTGCGACAATGAATAGTTAGTTCACTGTGAGCAGACAGCTACCTTTGTTCTAGACTAGTCCAGACAATGCACTGCCACATCTTGAATACCGTACCAACTGAAGTGTGACGTGATCGTTATGCACCACATTCCCTTGAAGAAGATCATCATATGCGACAGATTCAACTGGGATTCAGTCCAGTGTCCCTTTAAAACCAGATTAGCTTGCAGGCGAATGTAACTCGCAAATTGCGTCTAATTCGGATTCAAGTAGAACGTGAGGTTGAGGGAAGCTCGGGGGGCTGCGGTGATCCCCAAAAAGAACAAAACCGGTCGTGTATTGTCTCGGAAATTTCAGCGACCTTATGAGTAGCGTGTGCTATCTGTATTGTGGTTTTTCTCATTCAGTAGAAGTCTGAAAACTGCGCTCATTTTCCACTTTTTTCTCGCACTGCACACTCTGAAGTTTCGTCATTTCTGCAGCCTGTATGAATGGACTTATTTGAATTCGTAGTTTGTGCTCAAGGAAAACAAGTCTTCCGAACGTTTGCAAGTATGCTAGATCATCGCACTGTCAATTCTTTGTATACTATTCCGAGCCAGTCAACACCACAGCAGCTAAACCTGAAAAGTCGTCAATGCCAATAGTCCAATTAGTAGTTCTGCCATTCCGAAATTTCTGATTCTCAAAGCATTAGGGTTGATTTTTTTAATAAAAAAGAACTAATTCGTTGCGAATAGGGTACCTTTAGTCTTGTGAATGCAAACGGCAGGTGACCACATTTACTTGCTCAGTAAACACGCACAAACAGAGGACATAAAATCGTTAAGAGTACAAGCCGGTTGATTCATCTTGGACGTCGACTGCAGATGCGCGTCGTCTAACAGACGTCAACCTGAAACTATTTCATTCCAAGTCGATCAACCTTAAAATTGATCTCGAGAAAACCAGTCTTAGCTTAGAAGGAATGGGATACTAGCTGTGGACTGCGTGTGTTCAACATCCCGTTAACGTGAGTGACCTTCAACGGTGTACTGCTCAAAGTCTCCGAAAAAGAGAACACAAGAAGGATGAACCTACCGACATTTGTCCTATTGTGGGGTCGAAATTTGAAAGGGTTTTGGTTGGTTAGCCTTAAATAGACGTATCAATGAGTTGTAACCGAGGTCAACTACTTGTAGTGTTGGTTGGTGCTGTTCGTTGGTCTATTCGATCACAAACCACATAGTCGTTCAGCTGTAGCTCGAGGACCGGGATACTGCCAGGTTGCCCAAACATAAGCAGGAGCATTTAAGATGCAGAGGTCGGGTTCGAACCACGGACCTTCCGGTCAGTCAGTTCGCGTTCTAACAACTGAGGCATCTCGCCTCCTGATCGATACAGGTGAGCTGAGCGTGAATTACCTGAGCCTCTGTGTACCACCATTGTGCATGCTTAGATAGACCTTTGTAGTTAGCGTGCACTCCTGCAGGAGAGTGCAAACAATAGGTAGGTTTCGGTATTGCAGAGGGTTTCTAAGTGAAAAAGCTCGTGTGTCCTTCGCATCATTCAACTCCTGCTTTATTTTGCTGCTGTCCTCTACAATACAGCTGGCACCCAAGTCCCCACGATAGGTTTTTCGTACACACCTTCAGTTTGTTCACATTTGGTAGTGGGACCGAGTGGAGTCCACTCGGTAGCTGCTTGATTGCTATCGAGTTCAGGAACTGTATACTGGTAAAACCGCCTGATATGAAATATGAGAGGTGGATGACTTGTTTTTTGTTTTCCGCGATCCATCCTACCGTCATCTGATTGATTGCCTTGACGATCGTTCATCTGTAGCACCCTTCTGGCGCTTAACTGCCATGCCACCCGAAGGAAGCACGAGGGCTGGGATACTGTCAGGTTGCTCAAGCCTAGACAGGGCAAGTCGAGATGCAGAGGTCGGGTTCGAACCACGGACCTTCCGGCCAGTAAATTCGCGCTCTAACAACTGAGCCATCTCGCCCCTTGACAATGGGTGTGGTTTGATGAAAACTCCAGGTGTATTGAGAATAATCATATCAGGGACGTGCTACATCGAATCGACTGTCCCGCACTTTCATTGAGGAGGACGTGGCCGTTCATTCGGAGGCAAGACGGATCCCATAAAAACCATCTTATTAGCTATCTGTACCCCATGTCGTACACAAACTACCGAGCGGTTTTTGTCTGAAATTCAACACCATTAACATACTCCTGGTGCCCTCCCTTCCGATGACGGTACTATCCAGGTTAATCGAACTCATTGTGTTTACGAAACCTGTTGTGGGGATTTCACTACCACCTACATTGAGAAGACGACTGGGTAATGGAAGTACGCGTGGAACACAAAACAACTGCAAGCTGCCATCCGTACCCAAAGCCTGACCATTAATCTGCTCTCCATCGCATAGATAGAGGCAGAATTCGGTTGATCCTGACACAATCCACTTGAGATTCATTGGTTGGATCTAACGTCGGTGGCCCGTCTAGTTGGTGCTTAGGCAAGCGCCAGAAACTATTCACCGAAGAGACACGATCGATCCCTTTACATCCATTTGCCGTGTCCAATTTCGCTAGAAACTCTTTAGTGGGGCCGCCTTTTAGCATGGTCACACATCTAGACTCCATTGTTCACATCTTCGATTCTCACCTGGTCTTGATGCAAATCGTGATAGTGGTATGAATACCAATTCGACTGCTTCAAATGATCAAAGCTCCTACCATTCTTATCGCATGAATTTAAACAAGAAACTATGTCAAAAAGATTGAGTGCCATGTGCTGTTTGATATGGAATTTTTTAAAGTCAAAACACGACGTATTGGAACAAGATGTCGTAATCCGACGTTTCGGTTGCCGTGGGCAACCTTGTTCCAAAGATTTCTTAGAAAACGGTTGCCTAGGGCAACCGAAACGTCGGATTCCAACATCTTATTCCGCTACAGTGATTTTTTACTTTGAAAAAATTTCATAAGAAACAATGTTTTATTTGGCTAAACTCAGTCACCTCAAAAAGCCTGCGTGCAGCACGGTGCTATGGAGAAGCTCAGACAATTCAGTACAACCTATCTGTATCACTTGGGATTTCAGTCAATATATATCAGTCAGTCAACTAGTCAATTGATCAGTCAATCATCGTTCAACTGTAGCACCCTATTGGTGCGTAGCTGATTTGCCACCCCAAGAAAGCACGAGGGCTGGGATACTGCCATGTTGCCCAATCCTAGACAGGAGAAGTTGAGATGCGGAGGTCGGGTTCGAACCACGTTCAGAAATTTTGCGCCTTAGTCACAGCTATCCCAGGAGGGAGTTATCTCTCGAGTCAACCAGGCTTATACGCAGTATCAGCCGAAAACAGCGTGACTAGTTGACCAGCGTTTCAGCCCACAGATATGACTGTCTCAGATTGACGGATCAAACACCCGGTTTGAATGTTGATCTCACAGTGGTAGGTGGCGTTCGACACCTGTTCTTATGTTTTCTTTTCCCCGTGACCCCGATCATTTTGTTGCCAGCCCATCGTCATGATTCGTAAGATGTTGCAGCTGTTTTTGTTCCATGACTGTCCAGCCAAAAACATTTCATCCATACAATTCGCCCATACCGTTTCAATTTGGAATTTTAAAACCCGAGATGATAGCTCAGCGGTTGGGGCGCGAACTTACCAATCGGAAGGCTTGTGATTCTAACCCGGCCCCGGCATCTCGACAGCTCTAGTCTAGGCTTGGGCAACCTGGCAGTATCTCAGCCCTCGTGCTTTATTCCGGTGGCCGGGCAGCTGGGACAGCTGAACCTGTGTGTCACGTCGTCTGATTCCATTGATTTCTGCAGCGGTCCTCAGCACAGCGAACTTCGAGTAGAAGTTCGTCGTAGAGCGCCACGTGTTTCGCATTTGTTTCGACAAAAAAGCCATGAAATGAAAAAGGCAAAAAGATAGATGGTAATGCTGGCGCGATGTTTCGGTCGGACTTCTTCGTGCACTGTGGCGAAACAAAATAAGTCAGACACACCACAGCGTGGTGCTATCGTTCCACTATCGACCATTTCGTACATGCGTCGATACCGTTTCGTCTTGCCCGGGACCAACTCTATATGCCGCCAACTGGACACCGTCGCTATTAACGACGTGTTATCAAGCAAACACACACGCACACTCCACCTGCTTGGTATTGCCGTCGTCGGTTGCGTAATTGATTACCTACACTTTTAGAGCAATAAAAACCTCCCATGTTATTGGAATCGTAGAACGACAATAGACAAACAAAACAGAACTGTGTTGGTTACCTCATTTTTGGCTGATACTGTCAATTCGGACGCTGTCGATTTTGTCCGCGACTGTTCAGTTGTTAACAAACGGGGTTTTGTCCCCTACCCACAGAATACGTGGTTTGGTTCCTGATCCCCGAATTCGAACCCGGTCGGTTTACTGATCAACACCGCGTAATGCACGAGTCCGAGTTCTCGGTCGATTTGCGCACCGAGTCCGATTTAACAGTCAACACACTCGTTCGTTTGCACAACTGTGGAGTATAATGTTGTGTCAGAGTTCTTCTGGTTCGCTATTCAAAAGCATCATCAAGGACAGCAACATCAGTGTGGACACCGATGCTTCACTGCCGTACAACCATAAAGTTCGCCTAATTTCATATATATTTATATATATATATATATATTAAAAGCCTTAGAGTGAAAAGAAAAGAAAAAGAGTGGGTGAGGGAGGGGACCTAGTGCTGGCCTATGTCAAGCATTCTGAGGTGCCTACACCTCCAACCGCTCAATCAGACAATCTGGAAAGAAACTGACAGCATGAACGCCACTGACATCGATTAGCCGCCATTTCTTGCAACGTATCCAGCCAAGCACAGGCGGGGTCACGGAGACCCCATCCTGGAAGGCGTACAACACCAACAACACCCAAACTCTTCGTAATCTCTTTCACACCTGTCTGCCAAGTCATGCGCTGTCCACCTCGCGGTTTGCGCCATGCTGAAGGAGGCACGGATAACAACACTCGTCTCGGTAGACGGTGTTTCGGCATGCGTAGCATATGACCGAGTCATCGTAGTCGGTGGTGCTGGATTACTTCCCCAATTGAAGTACCTGCAGCACAACCAAATACCCGTTTTCTAATGGTCTCTTTACTAACATGCTTACGCCATCCAAAACCAGCCACGTTTCTGAGGCAACGATGGTCGAAAACCTGGAGATGCCTCACATCATCTGTCCGTAGGGGCACCCATTCAAAATCGTAAGATTGTCTATCATATGGCACCGTCAGTGAACTTTACCAACTCTTCGTATACTACTACTTATACTACTTACGGCGTTAGTATTCTCGTGATCGGAAAACCACAGTCCAGTATTGCCGTGTATCCGCCACGCCATTGAAGGTATCACTGATGTGGTTGACCTCGCGATGGCGTCCTACTGTTGGATGAGCCCGACCTAGCTCAGAACCTACTAACCTGAAGGTCCGAACCCGACCTCTGCCTCTCGACTTCCCCTGTCTCGGCAACTCGGCCCTTGTATTTCCTTCGGGTGACATAGTGGCCATACACCGAAAGGGTGTTACAGCTGAGCGACCATTTTATTCACTGGTAAATGATAAGCAATTGTGATTCGGCTGCAACAACGTCGCAACAAACGTCTGTGGCAGCTTGGGCGTCAAATCAGTTGTCCATAGACAAGTACCACGTACGTTTTAAAAAAATCCACAGTTAAATATTTTGAATATTGTTCTTCTTCTTGTTAAGGAACGTTGATACTGTTGGCAGGCTAATAATCTGCAAACCTTCGGCCAATCAGAGGTAGAAGTGGAAAAACCAATCGGTCAGCTGTAGTACCCTTTCGGTGCATACCTGCCATAGCATCCGAAAGAAGTATGAGGGCTGAGATACTACCAGATTGTTCAAATCTAAACTGGCGCGGTTCAGATCCCGGGGTGGTGTTCGAACCGCGGATCAGTAAGTTCGTGCCACGTGCTGCATGATATCTCAAAGAGTGTACAAAAAAACAATGAATGAACATCGAACCGATCTAACTCAGTCGCTGTGCCATCGCTGCGCTCCACTCCGCTCCCTAACATCGCACTGATTATGTCATCTCGATTAGTGATGAAACGTTTGCAATCAATTCTCCCAGCGAGATGGCTCAAGTGGTTAGAGCGCGAATTTACTGACCGGAAGGTCCGTGGTTCGATCCCGACCTCTGCCTCTCGACTTCCCCTGTCTAGGTTTGGGCAACCTGGCAGTATCTCAGCCCTCGTGCTTCCTTCAGGTGGCATGGCAGCTAGGCATCGGAAGGGCGTTACAGCTGAACGATAACATAATTTTCCCAGCTCAGTGAATAAACCACGACCATCCACGCTACTTCAGCTACCAACATTATCCTCAATAGCATACTTAGAGGTCCCGCTTGAGTGCGCACACTTTTTTGATAAGTTTATCGTATGGCGCGAACCAAACAATGGCTTCAATTCGTTTGACCACGCACGTCAGTGGCAATTGTCAATATGGTGTTAGCATCAAGGGTGACAACAGTTAACGAAAGCGTCTTGTATCGGACTCTGCGGCTGCTAAGCGAAACCCATGTTTCCTCGAACCGAATACCTTCTGCCTCCTGCAGCTTAACCTCAACAGTTAAAGGGAGATTTTGGAAACGCGTTCCCACCCTCTATTCCCCTATCATGTGAATAAAGTTTTTCAGTGTTTCCAGTCAAATTTCTGTCAATAACATTTGAGAAGCTAGGGGGTTGATTTGAGCCGCATCTATTTGGGGAGTTTCTCAAGTTTGCTTCCTTATTTCTAGACTATTTGCGCCCCGAACTATGCGAGCGTCCTATCTTTCGAGTTCCAAACATCCACTAAAAGCACACACGAATTAGTTTCGATGCGTTCAGTAGTTCACCGGTTGGTGCACGCCATTCATTTGAGTCATCTGTTTATCTCTCCTCTGCTTATCCTCTG
Organism: Clonorchis sinensis; assembly: GCA_003604175.2. Classification (NCBI taxonomy): domain Eukaryota; kingdom Metazoa; phylum Platyhelminthes; class Trematoda; order Opisthorchiida; family Opisthorchiidae; genus Clonorchis; species Clonorchis sinensis. The sequence goes on along the minus strand of CM030373.1, from coordinate 31,043,237 downwards.
CTTACCCCGATCCTCAGTTCGTCTATTTCGACTACCCAAATTGTCGAATGATCCGAAGATTTCCTCACCCACTTGTGTCAGCCATGATATTCACGTTGTCTTCGATGCAAACACTGGCGAATTTCGCGTGAGTCTCCGCAATTGTTTTGTCTGCCGAGTGGTTGTGTGTGTGTGTGTGTATCGGCCTTTCGTCCTCAATTATGCATTGCCACTATGTCTGTTTATCCGAGTCAACTGTCTGATGTGCGGTGTTTTTCTGTTTCTTCGGGTTTGAAACGGGACAATTACTTTATGCATAATCTTCGATTTGGTTTGATCGAAGTTGGTAACTACGCTAGTGAATGCACTGCATCCCCCCCCCGCTGTTGCTCTGCTGCGGTGCTGAATGAGCGCTCTTCGGATGGGTACAATGACCCTTCAAATACTTGGTCCGGTCTTTGAGTTAACTGAGTGTTTCATGGAGTTGGTTGATCTAGTACTCGTACACGCTGTGTTTATTTCCATTCTGTTCGCTGCAAAACTTGGAAAGCTTGCAAACAATGAGGTCCATCATGTTGCAAAAGTGGATACGGTTTGTTAGAAGCTCTAAGCTGGTCCTCTTGTCTCAGACGCGGAAGAACTGTGCTTTTGTTAACCAGATGCTTACATGTCATGCATGCATTGAAGATTCTGCCCGTTGATTGGACCGCACTGTAGCCCAACTTGGAGAGTCACAGTCACCGCATCGTGGTTTATCTGAGGGCGCTGAACTGCTGCAACATGGGCTCACAAATAAATCGCCCTGTCGTCAACCGATCTCCTCGTGTTCCACAGAGTGTCTCGTCATCATCATCATCATCGGAGACAGCAACATCAGTGTTGACACTGATGTTTCACTGTCCTACTGCCTCTCGTCAGACATTCGTGGCTAAGTTGCGGACGTCTCCGTCAACGATGGCGGTGGCATGTTGTGACAGTCATCAAAAATGTCAAATATCCAACGGCCTACCTAGTCCTGGATTTGCCGTTCTAACAGAAGTCAAGTGGTACGCAGATTCATGGGCTCAAATGCGTCTTGCCAGAAGGCGACGTCGATGCCTCACTGAAATCGATCGCGAAAGCCTCAACTCATATCGGATGACTTGCAAACCTGAGTACATGCCAATATAGACAGATCGAACGAACGATTTCTTAACGGCAGGCTGATAACCGCGAAGAACGCTTGTCAGGTCCTCGAGAGCATGAGCGACATGCTTCCAACGGCTTATCAGGTCTGAAAATGAGCGAAACTTCCTCGCCAGATGGTTGAACCGAACTTCATCGTTTACCGCAAACGTAGTCGTGTCCCCTATAGGTCTGGCAGTGTGAACAGTGTAAGACTGAATTTGCATTTCATAGACACACTCGCAACAGAGGAGTGTTTCGGTGACTACTCAAAGGGGTCGTTCACTGATGCTCTGCTGACTGCGAGGCACTTTAGACAAGCTGAAGCAGAAGGTCAAGCTCCGACAGCAATAACTTGCTGTGTTGCACACGTTCGGAGAAAAACCCGTCTATGGAAGAACAGGCACAGGGGATTCGTTCGTAAGCTCGAGTCCATGTTCTTCGGTCCTATCTAGAATGTTTGACATGTGAGTAATTCTCCAGTGAATAATTGAAAACGCATCTTGATGAACTCCTGGTTGGCGTTACCCTGACCAAGACGGCCGGAAAGTTATCTGTGAAAGTGATCCCCAGAGTAGCGTATAGTGATGTGAGTATTTTGGCCGTAAACACTTGAATCGAAATATTCGTATCCATTATACTAAGTGCTTAGGGAAGAATAAGACACTTTGGTCAGCGAAATACCCAGCTGAATCATAAACGAGTGATTCAGCCGAGTTCTATGTGAGTCTCTCGCAAACCCAAATTTGTTTGCAACTGAGTGCATTTCGCTAATTTCGTGCAATTTGGTTTCAAGTAGAACATAAGGTTGACGGAAACTCTGGGACTGCGCCTACCTGATGAGCCCCAAGAAGGGCGAAACCGGTCGTGGGCTGTCGAAGAGTTTTCAGCAACCTGAGTAGTGTATTACGTCTATACGCGCTTTGGTCACATTTTCCCCTTGCTTCTGATAATCAGTTGCATGACAAACATAATTCATGGTGAGTAGGAACACGAGCAACGTCAAAAAGAAATTCTCAAAAACAACTCAACCACTGAAACGCGCGCACACACACACACGCAGTCACACGTTAGCACATGGATCCACACCGGTAACTGGTGTTTTCCTAGCCTGTTCCTTCCTGAGGCTTTCTTGTTTTCGGCGAAGAGCATTACCATAGGAAGCGGAAGGTTTTTTTTGCAGATCACTTTTGTCGCATTACTTCTTGATGCGCGTAGTTTCTCCCGTAAAAACGGAAGGACGGTTCCCTGTGTGGGGCACGTTTCCCTCGTAATCATTTTGGCCTTGTAACGGGACCCCGTTGCATGAGTCCCAAAGAGCTTTCCCTATTTGATTGATCATGCTGTGATGGGCACCTGATCGCACTTGGTTTCAAAACAAGCCCTACAATTCACCGTGCCACCTGTGTCATTCGAGTGCTGTCCAATTTCGGCGTGTAGCGACGGACATGGGTATGTCTGTTTGGGAAGATAAACGTGCTGGTCGTTCCGCCTGAATTTTATCCGCTTTTAGCTCCTTCACGTGACAGCACATATGTAGTAACGGTATTTTTCACAGCTTAGTTCTCGACCTGAGTCTCCCAAGCTAGCGTTCACGTCAAACCAACAACCAAAGGTGCACAAGGTATATTAACGCCCCAAACGAAGTCAAGAACACTGGTACAGCGCTTCATTTATATAGGGTAAGCGGCAATAACTTTCTGGAAATTCTGACGCGTTCTGGATGCAACATTGGCAACCGGCAATCGGCCAATACTGGGTCGTGATTGTCTGTTGGGTCCAGATTTTCGACCAATCAGATCTGGGCTTGATGCCGGACCGGCAAGCGTCCCGAATTCCTGGCCAATTTTGCGTGGGATAGGCTTTTCGGCCGAAGCAGCACCCGACTGCGGGCGGTAAAGCGGGATCTGTGTGGAATTCCGCCTAACAACATATGTGTGGTACGCGTTCTTCCCGTCCCAGCTAACAGAGAACGTGAATGCTGTCTTTTCTTGTCAGCTAGGTTCGTCTTCTGGACAGCTGAATGTAACTGACATCAACCGCTCACCTTTCTCCCCAGACTATCTGCCTTGCTGCAGGTGTGCATCACTCTGCTGAGCAACATGAATCAATGTAGTCCGGCATACCAATGTCACATTTGGAACTCTTTGGTTGATGTCTTCGTCGTCATCGTAGAAAGCACCACTGCGCTGTAACACCTCAGCCAGATATTCCGGATGAAAAGCGACGGAAATTATAACTTTTTCGTATAACTTCGGGGTCGCATTTTGTGTTTTAAAGGACGGAACTCCTGTACTTCATCCTTCGTCTATGGGGTTACTTCTGGTAGTCTCCAAGTTTTCGGCAGACTATGACCCGACCTACGTAGCATATTTCCGGCACACCGCAACTTGCGGTCCAATTAAGTCCGTTTTGTCACCCAACGAATGAGTACTAAATTGAAACTAAACTGGACCAGTCTTGTGAACAATCTTATGTTTTATCTAAGGTGTATATTGCCTTTTGGATACTTCATGCAGTTAGACTCCTTGATAATCTGTTCACCAAATGCAGGGCGTCAGTTTGCCACATGGATCCTGTTTGACTCTCCAGCACCCCTTTTTCCTCTTTCTGTTTAGGGCATGCCAGAAGAATGGCTACAGTGGTTGCGTGCCGCAAACATTCCATTTCACGAACGGGAGCGAAATCCGGAACTGGTGATTGAAGTCTTGCAATGCTACGATGCGGCCACTCATCACGCGCAGAGGCAGAAGTTTCTCACTACGAATCGAAGCAAGTGGGGTGTGTTGCAAGCTCTGCTGTAACGTTTCGCTGGAGGGTTCTTGTTGTTTTGTGGTTTGCATGTTTTTTTTTCTCAACACCTGAAGGTTTCGGTTTACTTTAATTTTGATGGCTGTTTGAAGGGATTGTTTGATTTTTTGTAGAAAGGTATCCTCCTGTAATTGAAGCCAACCCAGGCTGAGAAGCGCTGTCCTTATTGGGCATCATCAGCAGAGCGCATCTCACGAAACTCCGAACTCGCGGCCTCCCAGCTTGTAGTTTGAGCACTCAGCCGTCAGGTCACGAGCGGCTGATCAGCAATGTGATTAGGTCTCCCGTTACTTACGTTGTTGTTTGCTGCGTGTTTGCGTTCTATGTTTCGCGGAGCTGTGTAAAATAACTTGAGTTGTCTTGTCCGGTAGATCCGTTGTGGAAGAACTTTTCAGTTGCCTTTTTTGGGACTCTACTGGAAGAAAGGATTCATACAAGCTTGAACAAACCGCTGCTAACGTCTCCCAACCAGTTGTGGAATGAGCAGTCATCGACTCCGGGGAAACAAATCGCAAATATGGCGGATGATTTTTTAGGGTTTCCAAAGTCCACTACCTTTGTCGGCTTGCTTTTCCCGTGTACGACATTGTTAGAATGATCGAACTAAGCAGTTTTGTTCAATAATAAGGACCCCAAATTCTGTACCTCTCGCCTTATTGTTGAGATACAACAAGAAAGCCATTACGATCAACTTGGACAGCTGCACCCAGTGGATCCAACCAACCTATGACATTTCAAATCGGACTTAGTCAATTGCTGCTATCCATAAACTCGTTATACAGTCAGCCATCAGTACTTGGTAACAAAGAAGCTGTTGAATTCATTGAGCGAGCGACATACTCAAGATGACCTCATAATCAACCACCCCGACAAAGGGACCGAAACGGTCGTGATGAATAAAACTGATTATGTACACAAAATGACCGACGTTGTGGCGGACACAACCAAGTTCAGTCAGACAGCCAACGACAAGGATAAAACCCTCGTAGTAGAGCAACAACTGGTAACATGCCCAAAACGCAGACGGTTTGATTTCGAAGACAACCTACGAGAAAGTCAAACCCACAGGGTCAACAGCGCCTCGCCTATAAGTCCACAAACCCAACTGCCCAATGAGACCGATCCTAGACATGTATAACTCGCCCCATCGCAAAATCGCACAGTGGCTCGTCAAAATGCCGGAGCCAATACGGCAACAAATGTATCAGTACAGTTTTTGAGTGATTCATTTCGATTCGTAAACTCAATAAGGGACCTTGAACTGAGAGATTCATTGGACGTGACTTCATTGTTCACTAACGCGTCCGCTTAGCCGAAACGGTTGGTTATGTAACTACATAGAAGCAAACAACCTTCAGCTGTCAGTTCCAGTCAACGAACTGGGTGACCTCCTCTTGCGATACACATTGCGTGCGCAACTATTGTTCAGTGGCACGATCTACCGTCAAACTGATGGCGTCAACACTGGGTCCGATGCTAACCGATATTTTCATGAACAAACTTGAAAATATCCCCTTAAAAGCTAGCGTAGTGAAGACACAATACTACTGCTGATAGGTGGATGACATTTTCACGGTTGTGAACAATAAAACGGAGATGGAATTGCCACATCGACAGTTCAGTAAGGCCTACACTGCCATCTAATTCATCTCGGAAAGAGTTGTTGGCCTTGAACGACGTCAAGATAGTATCCTGAAACGATCGGTGTGCCGAAAGCCTACGTGGTCCGGGCAATACACAAACTTTATCAGCTTCGTGCCAGTAAAGCAGAAACGGAATCTGATCCACGGCCTAACTAACAGAGCGACGAAAATGTGCTCTGATGAGGCGATGGAACAAGAAATCCCAACTCTCACTAACGATCTGAGAGAACGGGTTCCCTGACAATTTCGTCATAAAGCATTCGAGCAGGCGAGAAGCCAACATTGTGACCGCCACAATTCAAAGAAAACCCGTTTACATTAGCCTCCCGTTCAAGGACAATATACCCGCCAACCTACTGAACAGAACGTTTTATACCAGTTTGATGAACGTTTTCCCGGCCACAACACTCCGAACCCTTAGTCTCAAACCTATGGAGCATGTTCACGCCCAATGTTTGTTAGTATACTCATTCTTTTGCTGCTGTGTAGCGGCATATATCGGACGGACGTCTAGGCAACTCAGCCAAAGTTTGAAGGAACACAACTCATTCTGGCTAGCTTCTGGAACCAGGAGCACGTGACAGTTAAGTTCCACTATTCGCAGCCGGTGTTGATGATATATTGTTGAATAGGTTGGGGGTAATACAAGTGCGCATGAACCTCGTTCGAAAAGTCGTGTTCGTGTCCTGCTACAATTATTCTGCCAAATGTGGAGGCACTGGAATCGAATTTAGCTCCTATTCAAACCCATCTGCAGAGCGAAACTTGAGTCCAGTGCTCGCCCCCTTATGGCGCGAACTCATCAGAATATTTTTGTCACGAGGAGCATCTTTACGTTTGGACTGAAGTTCATGTGCTTCGGACCATGAATGGGCAGATCGAGGCATCTTGTTTCTTTGCGGTTCAAAAACAAACCGCGGTAGTCTCTCCCTTAACGTCTTTTGCGGTTCGAAGGGTGATCTACTACGCGATAACAATTTCGCGGCAAATATCACGGAACAAGCGTAATTAAAACAGCGTCATACGTATATGCCACTCACAATCATAGTATTCCTGGACTTTCAAGTTGCCTTTGGCTCTACTAATCAGCCTATTCCTGGTACGCTTGCTCAGTAAGGAACGTCCAGGAAGTTTATCCGTGTAATCCTTTCTTTGTGTTCTCGGACTTACCGGCGTGTAGCAATGTACGGAGATCTCTCCAAAGCTACTATATGCAAAGTGGTGTCCCACAATGACGTCAACTTTCTCCAGTTCTCCTCGATTTCCTGTTCGACGAACTAGTAAGACCGACGCTGGAACATCTTCAACATCATGGTGTTCCAATAGATGCTGATGAGATCTTTGTAGATCTGGAATCTACAGATGACATCGTTCTGAAAAGGGCGCAGTTGTTTTGGATTAACTGATCCAAGTCATCTCGTACTTTGGCATGCACTTTGCTCCGGACGCTCCTGGACATGCAGGCACTCAACACGTCGCTTTCAGTCCTGGCAGAGGTACTGTAGCATTTTGCGTACCGTGGAAGTTGTATTAGTTCCGATTGTGGTGTGACAGTTCAGGTCAATCGACTTATCTCTAAGGCTCCGGTCGCGTTTGCTAATTTGAGACACTCATTTCGACAGCGCGAACATCAAGGGACGTGTGTATCAGGCTACAGTATGGGCTGTTTTCCAGTGTGGTTTTGAAATGTGACCTCTGCGGGCAGCCGGACAGAAACAGGTCGTCGATTACCGTGCAGGCTGGCGTCGGCGAATTCGCGAAGACACAATTGGAGACCGAGTTTTCGGTTGTGCAACGGGGACTTCCATTGGAGAATGTGTCCAACATCAGAAACTGCGTCGTGTCGGCCATGTACTGCATATGCCGAACCATCGTTTGCCGAAAAGTGTTGTTTTTCGCTCGGTGTGGCGGAAGTAGAGAGGTGGTCAACCTTTAGCCTGACAGAAGGATTTGAAATCGTTTACGAAAAGTTTGGATGCTGTCGATGCGACTCCACTTCCAGGATGTAGTCTCTGGAACCAACCTTCATGTGTATGTATGGCGGGTAATCGTTTTCAATGGCACTTGTTGCCAGCGTCTATCAAGAGGGTCTGGATGTCTAGGCTTCTTGGAATGATCCTGGTAGGCTAGCACCATGTCCGTTCGCATGTCCGTTCTTCAAACAGTACAGTTGTACGATGACGATGCATCGGTGTTGAACGCTGATGTTCCATGGATGATGACAAGAGACCACTCTGAATGTCTTTGTAGAGTACTTCGACGTATTCGGGAAAGCCCACTTGAGTGACGCGCAAAATCACAAGCCACAAGTTGTGGATTCTTGAGATTTATCAATAAACTGCGGTACTACATGTATAAAATACGTAACAGAAAGGGGTACAAACCTCAAATTACGGGGGTTTCCGTCTGAATTGTTGCACAAAGTAATGCAAGTCCAAAGCAAGCCCGGAGAAGACGGTAAATCGATCTTGGTTAGCGATACACGTCTGCGCACAACACGCGGTAACGCAAAATGGTCAAAAAGCGCGCGTAAAAGATGGTTGGCCAAATTGGTTCGACATGTCAAGGGTTAAAATTTCATGAGGGATTACAAATGTATATCGAGTCTATGAGGTAGACGCAGTAAACTGCAGGCTCAGACAAGGGAAGGGTTGCCCGGGGGAAAGGAAGTACAATCTTCGTGGCGCGAAGACTCCCCCGTGCAAAAAAAAACCAGGAAGAGGAATCTTTCCATGGTACTTTCGTGTATTCTCGTCTCAATTAACCATCCTGCCAGTGATGAGAAACGAAACGTGCTCGTCTGGGTGATTCGGATCATTTCAGTCCACATGGTACCAAGTACTTTAATTTCCACTTTGTAGGGCCCATCTTCCACGTAAGACCATGCAGCCCGCCAAAAGCTACAGTGTAAGAAGAGAGTCACTGCCAGAATACATCGTTGTCGGTATGGCAAACTTCATGTGTGCAAACATTTTCCCGGTTGTAAAAAATAGTTACTTTAGGATCACTCCAAAATTCCACCCCAAACGAGACTCTGTAGCTGGCGTTGATTTGATGTTTGTAAACTCGAGCGTGGTTTTTTCCTAACTTTTACCATGATGAATACATTCATCGAAAATGGGGATAGTCTATACTAGTAAAAAAAAAGCTGTTCAGCTGTAACACACCCCTTCGGTGCCTAGCTGCCATGCCACCCGAAGGAAGCACGAGGGCTAGGATTCTGCCAGGTTGCCCAAGCCTAGACAGGGGAAATCGAGAGGCAGAGGTCGGGTTCGAGCCACGGACTTTTCGTGTTTTAACCACTTGAGCTATCTCGCCCCCGTCTATACTAGTGAGTGTTTATTGCGCCGTAATTGTTACAAGATAGGTTCACGCACTAGCCACACTGTACTGTTGTATTCTTGTGATCAACATTGAAATTCTATTTGGTTGCACGGAATTCACCCTCCCCACCCCAACCATGATCTGCTGAGACTTTGTTTGCGGGAGGTGGGGGGTTCTCAGGGCTGAAGATGCCCCATTTGAATGGAACATCAGTGGACCATTTCATTCAGATCCCCTGTCGTTTTGCGCTCACTGTGAGTTTGGAACGATTAGTGTGAGAGGTGGCTAGCAGCACTGAGGTGATAGACGAACAGTTCTGTGTTCCGGAGTCCACAGTTTAGATTGCGGTTACCAAAACACCGAAATTGAATCTCTGCTGGTTTTGAGTCACACGTATCTCCGTTCCTGAGTAGGGAGTACGTTCTCATCATGATTCTGCTGGATGACGTAAACCGCTGATTTGTATCCTCACCACGGCATGTCATTTGCTCACAGCTGTTCGAAAATAACTACCGACTCGGTCATTCCTTCCGAATTTACCGATTATGGTTGCTTGCTTCGGTTGTCTTCCATTTTAGTGAATGATTATCAGAAAACTTTGTGAACACAGATTTTGACAGGGAAAACGGCAAACTTCCAGAAATTTGTTTCCAATAAGCGTTTTGTTCAGCCGTCTACTTGTACCGGTTTGTTTGCTTTTCGTCCGGCTCAACTGTCCTCACCGTCAATTAAAATTTAACTTTTAATTAACTGGAGAACTAGCAATCCGATCGTAACATTCCTATTTGGCAGTGAGAAATGCAACACAACCAACAGAAGGCGCATACTGAAGCGACAACGCACCACCCCAGAACACACAAACATTGATGTTCCTGCTTTTGTTATTGTTCAACTTGTTTTGATGGGACCAGTGTGGTTCAGTTAGTCTGGCTGAAACCCTGGAACAGGTTACTGTGCGTCGATCTGTTTGCCAATGAAGCGCAAAACTGCGCGCGCAGCAGGAGGTGAATTTCAGCAACCGCCTAATCAATTATTGGTCATTCTCAGCAAAACGAACCTATTAGGCAAAATACACTCATTTGAAAACTAATTCGGTTCAACGGGAGACTGAGTCTCTCGTTTATAATATTGTTCAACTGACTGTGCTTCACAAAGCTGGTATGACATTCGAGACACTACTCATGAAGTTGCTGAAAGCTTTTCGACGGTCCACAACCGATTTCGCTCATCTTGGGGTGAAATTATTTGACCAATGAGTGTATTTCTCTATGGCAAACAATTTGGGTCCAAGTCGAACTTCGGGGACTGCGCCTACCTGATGTGCCCCAAGAAGTTTTGAGCAACCTTATGCTTAATGTCCGGTCGGCCTTATTAGGCCTTCATGTCATCTTAAATGTTTGAACCAAACGCCTGAGGGGATATCCGGACCCAATACGTAGTTTACCGCCAAACGCTTAGCCATATGACGGATATGCTTCAGCCCTGAAACTAAGTCGGTGCTGGCATACAGTCGAACGCCCAAGGAACGTCGAAATCAGGCCAAATTTCATCGTTGTGTGGTTGTTAGGCTTGGCTTGGGACTGAAACATCTTGACGTTTTCGCTAACGGTTGTCTCAGCGCGGTACCGCATGCAGGTCGGTGCGAAGGAATCTCTGAAGAATACCCTTGAAGACTTATCTTGCAGCAGTCAAAAAACTGCATCACCATCACCAGAGACTGCGGTGACTTGGTGCCGGTTTAATGCGCGTGCCGTCCTACCTAATTCAGGATGGTACGAGTTAAGATGTGGTCACCGGTCTGGGTGCGCAGAACGGTGTAAAACTGATAATGAATGATCCGACTGACATTGCGGCCTGCTTTTCCGGATGGTATCTGCATAGTCCTCTTTGTGCTTGGTTAGAAACACTGCTAGGTTTGTTGATCAGTATCAGTGACGTTAGCTTGGTCAGTTTCTATCCAGGTCATTTGAGTGGGTTAGGCTTGTAATGCGTCCTCTCCCTCTCTCCTTTTTTGGAGTCTCGCATCCTTACAGATCGCGCTGTCCTTAAGTTAGTGTCACACTGGCACCGCATTTGGGGGGTAGAGAAGCGTAACTGACTCGGATAAGCATGCAGCTACAGTGTTTCTGTTTAGTCCGTCAGAAGTGCTCCTATCAGCTTGTAAGAATGAAAACTTCGGTGCCGTAAACCTGATACACCTCAGTGACTATTTTTGTGTATGACTCCAGCAATGCTCTCCATGTATCATTCATACGACCATTGAAGATCCCTTCCACTGCCGGCTTCGTCTGAGATTGGCGGTTTTTATCCTAGTTTCGCACCGTCCTGATCAATGCATTCCACTAAAGCTGAATGCTTCAAGTCACTTTGGAAAGCACAACACAGCAAGATTCGAAATCCGCCCACTTCCTTCCTTCCTTTGCATTAAACTCCAGTCTTTCCGTCCCACTGTTGTTTCGTGACGCAAGTAACCTTGGATAACTTTTCGAATCGTTGATCTGGCAATTCCTGAAACAGAATCTATTCGTATATACGTAGTACACTACTCATAAGGTTGCTGAAAACTCTTGGACAGCCCACGAGCAGTTTCGCCCTTCTCAGGGCTCATCAGGTAGGCGCAGTCCCCGAGTTTCCGTCAACCTTATGTTCTACTTGAACCCAAATTGGACTGATTTCGATAAATATACTCATTTGCAAATCAATCAATTTGGTTTTTGCCAGAGACTCACCTGGAACCCAGCTGTATCTACTCGTGGTACATGTAGTGGCTTTCGTACCTTCAGTGTATAACCAGGCCGCAACCTTCCCCCCAGACTTCTTGTCAATAATTAAGCAGAAGCTCAATGATCATGTGATCGCAATCTAATTCACACCTATCTCCCGCTTCTAGCGTCACCACTGGTGAAGCTGTGCGCATCCATAGACTAGGTTCAACTGGCTGACTGCAGCCGATATCAGTCATCTCCAGTTAGTCTAATTAGCGCATTGTGATCGTTCCAAAGCATGGAAACCGTTGGACCGCACACAACAATCACGTCTACTCCATGGAGGACTCCAGAAACTGTCATCCCAACTTGCTGCGATCAGGAGCAAGTCAATAAACCCATAATACTGATAACTAGGGAAGGTCTCCGAGACTGAGTTACTCCCTCCTGTTCTCGTTCCTGAAGTGTCGTGTTTGTTTGTGTCGTTTGGCACATGTCGGAACACCGTTATTACACAGGGCAGAAATTTTCCGTAGTTTTATGCTTATTTCCAAATTTCACCATTTTTACTGGCCTTTAACTAAAGCTGCGTTTGCTTCAACTCGATACTACTCATAAGGCTCGTGAAAATTCAGAACAGCCTTTACCCGTTTTGTTCTCTTCTGGGCTCATCATGTCCTCCTAATTCCCGCATTTCAAAATGTCTTATCCTATTTCCTATCTAAGATGGCTCAGTGGTCAGGACGCGAATTTACTGACCCGAAGGTCCGTGGTTCGAACCCGACCTCTGCATCTCGACTTGCCCTGTCTAGGCTTGGGCAACCTGGCAGTAGCCCAGCCCTCGTGCTTCCTTCTGGTGGCATGGCAGTTAGGCGCCAGAAGGGTGCTACAGATGAACGATCGTCAAGGCAGGCAGTCAGATGACGGTAGGATGGATCGCGGAAAACAAAAACAAGTCATCCACCTCTCATATTTCATATCAGGCGGTTTTACCAGTATACAGTTCCTGAACTCGAGAGCAATCCAAGCAGCTACCGAGTGGACTCCACTCGGTCCCACTACCAAATGTGAACAAACTGAAGGTGTGTACGAAAAACCTATCGTGGGGACTTGGGTGCCAGCTGTATTGTAGAGGACAGCAGCAAAATAAAGCAGGAGTTGAATGATGCGAAGGACACACGAGCTTTTTCACTTAGAAACCCTCTGCAATACCGAAACCTACCTATTGTTTGCACTCTCCTGCAGGAGTGCACGCTAACTACAAAAGGTCTATCTAAGCATGCACAATGGTGGTACACAGAGGCTCGGGTAATTCACGCTCAGCTCACCTGTATCGATCAGAATGCGAGATACTTAAGTGGTTAGAGCGCGAATATACTGACCGGAAGGTCCGTGGTTCGAACCCGACCTCTGCATCTTAAATGCTCCTGCTTATGTTTGGGCATCCTGGCAGTATCCCGGTCCTCGAGCTACAGCTGAACGACTATGTGGTTTGTGATCGAATAGACCAACGAACAGCACCAACCAACACTACAAGTAGTTGACCTAGGTTACAACTCATTGATACGTCTATTTAAGGCTAACCAACCAAAACCCTTTCAAATTTCGACCCCACAATAGGACAAATGTCGGTAGGTTCATCCTTCTTATGTTCTCTTTTTCGGAGACTTTGAGCAGTACACCGTTGAAGGTCACTCACGTTAACGGGATGTTGAACACACGCAGTCCACAGCTAGTATCCCATTCCTTCTAAGCTAAGACTGGTTTTCTCGAGATCAATTTTAAGGTTGATCGACTTGGAATGAAATAGTTTCAGGTTGACGTCTGTTAGACGACGTGCATCTGCAGTCGACGTCCCAGATGAATCAACCGGCTTGTACTCTTAACGATTTTATGTCCTCTGTTTGTGCGTGTTTACTGAGCAAGTAAATGTGGTCACCTGCCGTTTGCATTCACAAGACTAAAGGTACCCTATTCGCAACGAATTAGTTCTTTTTTATTAAAAAAATCAACCCTAATGCTTTGAGAATCAGAAATTTCGGAATGGCAGAACTACTAAGAGATCAATTTTAAGGTTGATCGACTTGGACGACTTACATATGCAGTCGACATCGCAGATGAATCAACCGGCTTGTACTCTTAACGATTTTATGTCAAAGGGGTGTCCTCTGTTTATGAGTGTTTACTAAACAAGTGAATATGGTCACGTGATGTTTGCATTCACAAGACTAAAGGTCCCTTATTCGCAACGAATTAGATTTTTTATTAAAAAAAATTCAACCCTCATACTTTGAGAATTAGAACTCCTAGTTGGACAATTGGCATTGACGACTTTTCAGGTTTAGCTGCTGTGGTGTTGACTTGGCTGGCAGTATCCCAGACCTCGTGCTTCCTTCGGTGGAATGGCAGGTAGGCAATGAAAGGTGCTGCATTTGAAAGATACGATTCCCTGTCTGAACACCAAATTAGACGTGTGTAGAAACAGACACTAATTTGCAGGTTACATTTATGTTATCGATAGGTTCAGCTGAGTCGTTTCTCCAACTAAATATGATGTTCTTGCTATTATTCGACTATAACTGATGTCCGGCTCGTGTTTCGGTTTGAACGATCTTGAGAATATCGAATTACTTCCCTTAGTACGCTTTTGTAAAGTTTCTTTTACCGGTCCTCCTACCATTAACCGGTTGCTTTACCCGGAAGGCCAACCTGTCTTTGTCCTTTTTCCCCACGTGCACATTTCTCGTAATTCCTCATTTTCATGCACTTTTATATTTTTCCGTTATCCCGGACTGCTTTCCGGGTTTGATTCAGCTGCCATAGCATGCATGTGTTTGGTGGCGGCAGGGACGAAGCGGACAACTAACGACTGCGCACACGCAGCTGCCCATCTTTCATCCACGCTACTCACAGATGAATGCTTAGATCTATGTGTGTGTGTCCTGGATTTCAGGCATGAAACACCACCCGCATGTTGGCTATCGAATGCAGTTAGGCAAAATGGGCTGTCCATTATCTCAACCGATCCTGCTCACCCGTGATGCAGTTTACTTTGATTAGCAACTGATACGGGCCTATGAAGCCCCTGAGAGTGGAAGGTCCCGAGTGGAGAGAGTTTGCTTCCATGTTTTGATCCACAAATCCATCATAAGAACAAGTGGAAAATCCCACGCCTTTGAGCCCCTCCCCTTGATTGATGGTGAAGGTTGCTGAATCCGTACTTTTCCCCTTTTGATAAACAGTTGTTTGCTCGCAGAAAGTGTTATGCACTTAGTTGCCCCTTCAAGTCATATATATATATATATATATATATATATATATAGCGCAATTTACTGACCAAAGGTCCGTGGTTCGAACCCGACCTCTGTCTTTCGACCTACCCTGTCTAGGCTTGGACAACCTGGCAGTATCCCAGCCCTCGTCCCCGGGTGGCATGGCAGCTAGGCACCGAAAGTGTGCTACAGCAGAACAGTTTACACTACTTTCGTGGACACTGCAGATCTCTTCCGGCATCACAGGCTCAAACTCGGACGGTAAATTTTTCACTGATTGGTGCAGCTGGCTTCCCATTGGTAATCCGGATAAGAGTTTACTGGTTCTGAGTGTCGATGATTCAACTGGTGAGCGCTCCACTCTGCCTCACCACTTGTGTTTGTCATCCCTGTTTACGATAGAACCAGAATTGCACGTGACCAGTGACTTCGTGAAATCCGTGAGCGAAAAACGCGATCCAGGCTTCTAGTTCATGGTTTGTTATTTATGGTGTCTGGTGTAAGCACCGTTGTCATGCTTAGCTAAATAACCAAGCCGTCCTAGGGTAGCACACTTGTTCGTATGGTACATCAGACACGCAAAATTGTTAGCATCAACCTGGTGAAATGCACGTAATGTAGAAAGAGTTGTCCGGACCACGCTCCTCTTTAAGTGTTTCATACCTACTTCACTCTACTAACCACTATCTTGACATAGTAAAACTTTCGTCGTCTGTCTATTTCATGCATTGACCACGGTGGTTTGTGTGCTCCTGATCCCAGGCAGTTCCATACAATCTGAGCCACAGCAACTTTCAACATTAATCGCCAACAGTAAACATCAAGAGAGCGCCGGCAGTGTCTTCCGTTTCACAAACCGACCTCAAGACCCGCCTGGTTTTGTCACCTGGTCTTCCACTGGCCCTGAGCCACAACTGTTGCGCTCGGAATCACTCTCTGAAGGGGCCCAAAGGCTGCGATTGTCATCACCGCCACCACCTCCCATTCCACCGCACTATGTGACTCTGGGTCGTCGTCCTGGTGGTCATTCCGACCAACCCGAACAAAATGTTCATGTAAGCTAACCACCTCTTTTTCCATTAAGTGCACGATGTTTGGTCTACTCCGTTTGGCTTTTCTTCAGTTTGCAAGTCTGTCTTTTATCGGGTTTCGTAAACCATCCCTTGGCGTTGTTTTACACATCTGCTACTAATCAAAATCAACCGCAATTTGTTTTGTAGAGGGGGAATTTTTTTCAGTGGAAAGTGTAGTTACCTTTTGTTGAATGGCTATAGAGCTCATTCAGTATCCGTTGCCTGAGTACGAGATAGTTCGATGATTAAGGCACGAACTTATTGACCGGAAGGTCTTTGGCTCGAACCCAGCTTCTTCATCTCGATTGCTCCTGTCTAGGCGTGGATAACCTGACAGTGTGTTAGCTCTCTTGCTTCCTTCGGATGGCATGGCACCGCTACACATGAACGACTGTCTGAGAACGATGGAGATCCCCCCGAAAGTGGCGCTCTCTCTCTCTCTGGAAGCAAGCTCTGAGTCACCCAGTCGTGAAATCCATTTCCATATAGCCTAGACAAGCGCTGAATCGCTTGTCAGTTTCTTGCTTATTTACCGGAAATCGAATCCCGGGCAAGCTAACCAACATACACACCACACGTACTTTTCGGACTTCAAAACATTATGAATATTGATCTGTTTCCGGAAACCTACCGTCGAAAAATTTACGGTTTGTCGGGAAATAAAAACTCACTTGCCTGAACTTTCGAAAGTTTGCAGCACATTTATTTCTGTTTTTGGCAGACTATCGAAAGATTCATGTGACACCTCATTTGCATAGTGGGTGGATTTCCGGTTTTTCTCCACCACCACCTCCTTGTTTCCACCTTGACATTTCATCAACGACCAAAACAGCAACGCAGTTTTTGTTCCGATTAGTCGAGCGTGAAACTCGTGTTGCACATAGATCCGAACACATGGCATATGTGGTCAAGTAAGTTTCAACTGCTTACCTCCCTAGGTCACATGCGTTTACCTTTTCGGATGTCCCTTCAACTTGTGGTTCTCACTGGCCAACTTCAATCAGTGACTTTTGGTTACGCCCTACTCCATACTTAAGTTGGAGAATCAAACACAATAGGCATTAATATTCTCGTCACCCTGAACACCGTCATAAAATTGTCTTATACGTCTGCATCACCCGCAAACGAACTGGTCCAAATCTGATAAAAACGACTTCTCCACGTGAGAGCGAATCAGTCGAATGCTCTCAAATTGCGTTCAGCTGCAACGTAGCTGCCATGCCACCCAAAGGAAGCACGAGGGCTGGGATACTGCCAGGTTGCTCAAGCCTAGACAGGGGAAGTCGAGAGGCAGAGCTCGGGTTCGAACCATGGACCTTCCGTGGTTCGGCCAGTGTTTTTTGGATCATAGCCGTTGGGTCACTTTGGAAGTTGTGTTCAAGTCGTTTCTTGAGCACCACACGGCTTTTTAGAGGATACACTCCCATGGTTTACACTGCCTAGGCTACAGGAAATCTCTGGAGAGCAGAACCTTCTGTTGCGGATATCACTGTCTCCAAAAACCGTTTACTTGTTGAGTTATTGCGAAAATTTGAATTTTCGCACCATTTCCGCCATGTTGGACATTTTTTCCGAAAGGACTGCGCTTCTCTTCTATCGACCAGTTGTACTTTGTGTGTGCTAGCGCATTTATTGTTTTCCAAGGTCGTTCAAAATGTGCGTATATTCGACGTTGCTCCCGCTGTGCTGTGACTTCGATTGAGACAGTCTAAGCTCTACCGAAGGTCCGGTCTTCTGTCTGCTCTAGGACTGGTTGGGGCTTGTGCGCTCGTTGATTGTACCCCTGTCAGATCGTAAGACTTTCAACTCAATGGATGTTGATTTGATCTAATCCGGCGACTCACGGTTTCTGGTGGTTGTCCGAGTTGGCTTCTCTAGCCCTTCCACACCCAAGTGCGTTCCGCAGGACTGGAGGGTTTTGGCATTGTCCACGACCAATTGGGTGACGCTAGGTATTGACCCATAATAAAAAAGGCGTGGGCTTAACACAGGAACTTTAATTAATGTACGTAGTACACTACTCACAAGGTTGCTGAAAATTCTTCGACAGCCCACGACCGGTTTCGCTTTTCTTGCGGCTCGTCAGGTCCCCGAGTTCTACTTGAATCCAAATTGGACTGATTTCGATAAATACACTCATTTGCAAATCAATTTGGTTTTCCGAGAGACTCACCTGGAACTCACTGAATCTTCCGTTTGTGATGTTTCCAGGCAACTGAATGTGCTGCAATCGAAATCAGTCCATTTGGGTTCAAGTAGAACATAAGGTTGACGGAAACTCGGGGACTGCGCCTACCTGATGAGCCCGAAGTGGAAGCGCGAAACCGGTTGTGGGCTGTCGACGAATTTTCAGCAACCTTATGAGTACTACGTATGTACATGTATCGAGATATCTCGAAATCGTAGCAACTGGAACATGAGGCGGCCCGGTGCAGCACATTCAGTTGCCTGGAAACATCACAAACGGGAGATTCAGCTGGGTTCCAGGTGAGTCTCTCGCAAAACCAAATTGATCTGCAAATGAGTGTGTTTATCGAAACTTTAATTAATCTTTGTTCAAATGCGATACTTTGATGTTTTAGTGAAAACTCCGTATCTGTAACGCGGTTTTTTTTAAAATCAACCATTCCCACTTTCACCCAACCCGTTTTTTTCGCTCCCGTTTATCATCGTGTACAATCAGAATTTGACTTTAAACAACCCGCCACGCCGTCCCTTCGTTCACATGTCAGCCGACTGACACGGGATAGATTTATTGCTCTTTGGGGACGGATTGATTTCGTGCCCTTCTCAACTGTGCGGTTCAAGTGCCGGTGTATTATCAGGGTACATTTATCATCTCCACACCATTTTAAGTCTGGGTTCGGTTATCAGTTAAGCTGTAATTGCATCTTAAAAGTGAAGTCCATCTTTCCCGGACAACTGCTTCATGTTTGTTTGGAGTCATTCGCAATGCGTATATCATAAACAAGTGAGTAAACTGGAAATCGCTTCTTCCAGTCAGTATCCGAACACTGCAGCATGTGATATGAACATCATGCAACCGGCTGGTGTGATATCCAACTACTAACCAGCACGTTGCACAGGGGGAGTGATGGTTCAGTGGTTAGAGCGCGAATTTACTGACCGTAAGGTCCGTGGTTCGAACCCGTCCTCTGCCTCTCGCCTTCCCCTGTCTAGACTTGGGCAACCTGGCAGTAGCTCAGCCCTCGTGCTTCCTTCTGGTGTAATGGCAGCTAGTCACCGATAGGGTGTTATAGCTGAGCGACTATCTCCGTCGCACGTTTCGATTACCCTAAAGACTCACATCCGATGATTTGTAAAAAGCACTAGAACAATTTTACTGTTTCTACTGGGACAGATTGACTCCATTTGCAATCTTTGCAACTCTCAAAACCTCCTCGCTGCTTGCAACTATTCAGATTTGCTTCTTCCCGCAGTAGACTACTTTCTTGAAAAATAGTCCGAGTAAGTCATTGCGAAATTCACACAAGTCTCGAGTGAGGTTTTTCGATCGAACGTGAGGCTCCCCCCCCCATGCCAGAAAGTAACTTCTGTTGTTGTTTACTATAATTTCAACACGTCCCATGGACAAATGGTGGCTTGTGTGGCATGACCTTGTGTAGTTTTCCATGCATTCAGATTTAACTTAAACAAAGTCTATTAGTGTTGCAGAATATGGGTAGCTCGGGTGCGGTGAGTGGTTGTTGGTCTGTCCACGGAGCGTGGCAGTTAGATTGCAAAAGTCTCATCTCCAAACGAGTTGACATCGTCAGTGCTGGGTTGAGTTCTTTTGAAGGATGTCAACTTCATGAATGTTAGGCTCCAAATGAGGCTGGCTCTTGGGGTATTAACGCTTAATTGGAGCTTTGGCGAATCAGTAATGTCCGACCATGCTGCACATCAACATAATTGGTTGGCGGTGGCGATACGGAAAATGTTGACCACTGCGAAGTAATTTAACGTTAGCGATCGGTTCCTCTGATCCATTGGCTTTTAAACAATGGTTAGCGCACCGAGAAAACTAATCAAACTACGTAGACCTCACAATATTCTCCTTAATAGGAAATCTTTTCGGGAGTGCAAAGCAGAAGGAATTGGGAATTTCCCGCCTCGAACGAAACAACCAAGCCACATTCTAATGAAGGATATGAGACGTCGTGGAGGTGAAAAAGGGACTACACCTCTTGGGCTGATTTAGATTTAATCAACTCTATGGAATTCCAGTTTAGTCGCTGTGCGCAGCTGTCTCAGACCCACTCTACTCCCTAAGAAGGCAATTCCGCTATTCAGTGCTAGTCCAGTTGTATAACTCTACCCTTAGGTTGCGCGTACAATTTTACTTCAACGTTCTAAACAATCGCTCGCCTCGGGAGAGCGTTGGTCGAGTGGGCTGTACTTTTGTTCTAATACTACCCCCGTTGCAAATCAAAACGTACGGCAGCGAAGCGTCAGTGTTGAACACTGATGTCATGCTGTCGATGACCATGATGATGATGAAATCGAAACACACCCTCCAATGAGCTACTAAGATACACGGTGTTGTTTTGCTCGAAAATAACACCAGTCTCATGTGTTCTGTTCGAACGGTCGGATGGAAACAATATTCCTTCGCCATTTTGTTGTCGTACTATGTCCGGTTGTACTTTTCTAAAACTATACTATCCAATATCATAGTCTGCTCTTGCCTCTCTCATCAGCTAACCGGAAACTCAATCTTGGCTCTGTTCCAGAAACCAGACGTATCCACAACATCGATACCCACTAGTCAATCAATGCATGATCGACGTTCATTGGAAGTCGCTACCGGGAACCAGTGTTTCGTCTCCCAGCGCAGCAATTCACCCCATGCGGTGGAGAAAGATCGGAAGAATATATCACATGCGGAGTTTTTGCCTGATGACTTCATTGATTGTGAATCGTCCAGCAGTTTCTCAAACATTTATTACGGAAGTAGCAGCTTCACGTCCGGGCAGCTCAATGACAGTTCGATGCCCGAAGAAACCTATCCCGTCGAACTGCTGTTTGAACCGAACGAACTGATGACTGAAGAACCGTATGGAGTAGAGGAGATTCTGACCAATCGCAGGCCTAGACTTAGCCCTGTCGCTGCTGCAACGGATCGATACAATACGGTCAGTAGAGCTGGAGATATCCATCTTGAAAAGTTTCAAGTGAGCTTACCGTGTTTTCGTCATTATTATGCTAGGTTCCAGTGGTCTCATCGGTTGCAGTCTCGCCACGTGCCTCCGCTTTGCAAGAGTTCAGCTCTTCTTCAAATACTACGCCGTAGTTATTTTGTAAACTGAAGGTCCCACAGCTGACCAATCAGACGTTTGATACCTGTCAAATGTGAATTAGTGAGACCAAATGAGAGAAGAGATCACCTGCCAACGCTGCCGAAAATTTGAAATCCCCATCAGTTTATTCCGTCTCGAACCAGCCTGGTCTCACCAGTGTCTTTACAGGTTCTCACTGGTGTAATACGCTATGACGTGTAATCGAACGGCTTTCATAAATCCGCAGCTACGCGTCTTCGCGGCTGTCTCGAATAAGTCAAACCTTATGCTTTTGGTAGGTCGTACTAAATGCCTCCACAGATTCACTGCTCGCTGTTAGGGGAGTGTTCTTGGAAACCTCTAAATGGTTTTTGAACCACGGTACTCCCATTGGAGAAGCATCTTCGTGGGGAAAGGGTTACACGAGATGTCCTCTGAGGGATGAATCTTATGGTCCACCAGGATTCTGTAATCTCCGTGTATACGGCTCCGCTAAACGGTCTTCTTTTGTATACTCAGATATTCTGGCCCGAATACCCAGGTGTCCCATGTTCGCTTCGATCCGTGATTGCCCCAAATTTGTGAATCCAGCATTGGGTCATTATCACAAGGCCGAACTCAAATGGCAGTGCGTCAGCACGGTGGTTGCTCAGTGTATTGGTCCTCGGCTTAACGAAGATCATGCATGCCAATTTAGAAGACTTCGACGCGCGTCCTAGGGCTGATAGCCAGACTAAAAAACAATAGGCCAACTTGAGCAAGACTCACAAATGACCGCAATCATTGAGAACCTGCCAGCTATCGTCCCTTGCCGTAATCCATGTCTCAACCTCATCACTTATTCGGATTGCAACTGTGAAGCATTTCGAATAAATGTTCTTTGCATCATCATCATCATCATCAGCTGTAAGAAACCGTGCACTTGTCGTACAGTGGTTGTAGCTGCCACAGTTTCGTCCGCCGATGATTTGGGGAGGTGAGGTAGGTAGCTGCGCATTGGAGGCGCGAGCTGCGTAAATGCACCACTGTCAATGGGCTGTTACGTCGGGGAATTGGGAAGGGGGCTATGCATTGAAGGCAATAGCTTGGATGCATGAGCGCCATTGAGGGCGCGATTGGGCCATGTCTGACAATGTCTCTAACCATTGATGTGGCCCGTCTCGGGGTCCCCATCCAGGAAGACGGCAGTGACCAGCGCAGCTGAGTTTGCTGGTAATGGCTTTTATACTTCGCTGCCAAGTCATTGTTTGACCGCCTCTGGCTCGTTTCCACCCTTCACGTGGTTGTGCGAAAAGAACCCTTCGAGGAAGTCGGTCGACTGGCATGCGTAGCACGTGGCCAAGCCAGCGCAACCTATGCAGTGTGATCAGTTCATCTATCGAGGGTGAGTTATTCCTCCCGAATACCATTCGACGTACTTCAGCATTGCTGATCCGGTGTTCCCACCAGATTCGGGCAATGCTCCGGAGACATCGGTGGTCAAACACTGAAAGTCTTTTGACGTCCTCGGCGCGCAGCGGCCAGGTTTCTGATCCGTATAGTAATACGGAGCGCACCGCAGCATTATAAACTCGACCCTTGACGGATAAGCTGATGTCACGCCTACGCCACAGGTGACGCAGGTTCACAAAAGCTGCTCGGGCCTTCCCAATTCGGATGGAAATATCATCTTTCGCGAGACCACCGGGACTAATACAGCTGCCCAGGTAGACAAATTTGTCTACTACCTCAATCGGTTCACCCGCAAGCACTAGGCTAGGGTTCGGGCCCACCCAGTCTTGCACTAGCACTTTACACTTTGCAGGTGTGAAGCGCATGCCGAACCGTGAGGCGGAATTAGTTAGATTATTTAATATTCTTTGCATTACCACGGCGTCAGATCCAAGAAGAGCTATGTCGTCTGCATACTCGATATCTGTGAGCGGACGCCCTGGGAGCACTTCGACTCCACAGGCATTAGAGGCTGATAGTGAGTCTTCCATGATCGCATCAATGACGAAGTTGAACAGGAAAGGTGAAAGAGGACAGCCCTGTCTGACACCACTTGATGTGGTGAACTCAGGCGAGAGCTTCCCGTAGACCTTCACACGGCCGCGGGAGTTGGCGTACAGCGCCTTAAGGAGGGTCAAGAATTTAAGGGGGACACCTTTGCTCCACAGACACTGCCATAGTGCCTGGCGGTCTACAGAGTCAAAGGCAGCTTTCAGATCGAGGAATACAACCATTGTTGGTTGCTGGAAGCAGTGTCGCTGTTCAAGAATCTGTCGGAGGGTGAAGATATGATCGATGCATCCTCTTGCAGGACGGAACCCAGCTTGGTTTTCGCGGATCTGTTTCTCCCTGTGTTCAGTCAACCTTCGAAGGATAAGACCAGAGAGCACCTTCGATGCCACAGCTAACAGGCTGATGCCACGGTGGTTTTCGCACAGGGTCCGCGTACCCTTTTTGAAGATTGGGATAACGGTCGACATGCCCCATTCTGCAGGCACCTTCTCTTCGTTCCATATAGCAACAACAAGCTTTGCGCGTATCGTCGGCTAACTTATCAACCAACTCTATCCAAGTTCAGTCGATGGAGCTAAGAAAGTTCTTGATCTGGTCTGCTGAATTCGGGCCAGTGGTGTTGAAGTCTCCAGCTGTGGTGTTTCTTCTTAGGTATCAGCAGGCATTTTGGCTGTCACAGGGCGTCTGCATTTTCGTTCTCGGGGGTGCTGGTTTCCTCGAGAGGTTTCAGTGGCCAAAAAGTTCGTGTCGGCAGACGTTTCTCCCCAGCGCGATGTCCTCATTTGAGGGGCAATACTCCATGAGTGCTCGAACGTCCGCCGCAGCATCCAACCATCCGAAACGACTTTTCAGCCGGTCACGTCAGTGGTGACTGCAGAGATGATACACATAGCCTGTTTACTCAAGGATTATTCCCATGTCGTTTTCGAAGGCATTCGACTTGGTCGCTTCACTTGCGACAAAGACCAGTCTTGAGAACTGGCCAATTTGGCTTTTTCCCACGCTTGATCAATCTGTTTTTAATAGATCTGATTGGCCTAATCGGCTACATTAAGCCGCTGAGTGATATTCAATTAAGAATCCTTAAGAAGGAGAAGAACTGGACAAGGAATTGTGCCAGAAGGGCCTGCCACAAGGCAGTGGAAGGGTGTAGGACTTTGTTTGGGGACACTGTCCCCAGTCTCTGACTCAGAAGTCTGATCCACGAGGCAGCGGGCAGTGTGGTTTTCCTTGGGTACCCTTCCTGGAGCCGATTCCTCAACAGACAGCATCGCTGCTTCCATGAATGACTGCTGGTCGCCTCGGCAAAACGCTTTACTGCCTTCACGCTCTTGTCACAGACCGCCTTGTAGCACGATTATTCGTAGTACGAGGTCTCCCTGCGCTTGGTCTGACTGCTCCCCTTTGGCCTTGCTCGCATGGTTACACCGTGTAGAACGAAGTTCCAGCCAGTGTAGCCCGCGGAATCACTGCAGCACCCGACCACTAAGTCAGGGAAATAGCCCTAGTTCGAGTAGTTAAGGATTAGCCTCTTGTCAGATATTCGTGCTTCTTTAGTCGGAAGTCGAAACCTGAAGACGACTGTTCAGTCCTAGTGATGTGCCGTGTTCCGTTTGCAGCGGCTGTGTCCACATATCTACGTGGATATCCACAGTGGTGAGCAGTAAGGTCTTGGAGATCTTGTCCTCAGGTCAATACGTTTATACTGATTGAAAAAAGGGAAACTAATGAACTAAACAGCTAGGATTGGTTACTAAACTGGAAAGCGTGGACACACGGGCTATTGGTTATCAA
Source organism: Clonorchis sinensis (assembly GCA_003604175.2). NCBI lineage: Eukaryota > Metazoa > Platyhelminthes > Trematoda > Opisthorchiida > Opisthorchiidae > Clonorchis > Clonorchis sinensis. Next base: position 31,018,189 of record CM030373.1, on the reverse strand, counting down.
CGAGGTACGGTGGTCTACAGGGCTGTTGAGCCATTGGGGCCATTGATTTGTGTTACATGACCAAGGCAGATTCGGAGCTTGTACGAGTCGTTTTTGACAACACATTGCCGGATTTCGCTACTGAATTGCGACTGATTCGGCTGTAATCAAGCAACGCCGCCGGGTCGATACTGACAATCTGTTGGGTACCTGCTTTTGATCAATGTTTCCCGAATAAAATGTACAACTGTAGTCCAATCACTCGACTGTGACTGTCGTTTGAAGCGTGATTACCGTGCAGCTATCCTGTCTGCCTTCCACGTCTAGACAGCAGTAATCGAAAAATCAAGGTGGATCGGAACAAAACACGTTTCTGATATGAGCCATTCTCAACGTTTTGTTCTCATTCCCCCATGGAGTCGTTACTCGGATTCGCCGTCTGTCGAGGAAGCAGACGCATTACAGACACCATTTATTAGCATCGATCCACACCAACGACACGTCGTGCACATCGAAATCCGGACGAATTCTGACCTAGGTTAAGCGTAATTCGATATTCTGTCTGATGCTTCTATGCAGATCGAACGATATCGGATTACAAGTGTTTGTCTTCCGTCACCTCGGCCTCATTCCGAAACGATTCTCCGCCATACATGTTGATGACCAAGCGACAAATGTCTGGACAAGGTTGTAGCTTCATTCAGCTGGTTAGTCTTGTGTCAAAACTACTGCTAAGATCAGATTGAGTTGTCCACGAGCAGTCAGTTTATTGACAGTCGATGCACTTTTTTTGTACTTTCGCCTTCGTGATGTCTGATTTTCCGTGGGACGTGTTCAACACCATGATTTATCGGTTTCCGTTCCCTTTCACTTGATAAGTTCACCAACCCTTTCTTTTGATAGTCTACTGATTTAGAAGTTCAACGTGCACGCCGCATGGGAAATTGTGAATTGAGCATTTGGGGACTAGTCACTCAGAATAACCGAACATCGACTGGGCGGCTGTTCTGCGGACTTGTCACGTCCAGATTCAGGTGCGCTCTGATTGGTCAGATCATCGACCAATAATAACCAGCCAGTCGAGTTGCCGCTTTTCCAGCCATCACGAAGGCTAGCTCAAACACACACTCCCTAGATCGCATCTTATCCGATACACATCTACGGTTTTGTTGGCTGATTTTAAATGCCCTCAAAACTTGTAAACATTCCGCACAATCCAAATGACATCGCTATGAGAAGTCGAATGTACAGAGTGACTGAGTGGTTAAGACGCGAACTTACTCGCCGGAAGGTCCTTGGTTCGAACCCAACCCCGGCATCTCTACTGCCCCCGCCTAGATCTAGACAACCTAGCAGTATCCTAGCCCCCATGCTTCCTTCGGGTGGCACGTTAGCTAACCAGTAGGGACGAAACTGCTTCGCGGTGTGTCGTGATTTTTCATCACTGGTAATATTGGCGATACAAGCCAGAAGATGTGATTGCTCGCCATGATCAGTCTTTTGCTCTCCACAAGCTAACTGTGAACCCTTATTTTCATTTTCGCCGTCTTCTTTGGCAGGAGCATGCGGAAGACGTTACAGGTGATGTGGACTTCCGTCGCCACAGCCACTGCGGCATCAGTGAGGCAGCGTTTTTGGCCAGCAAAACCGATTCCCGGTATCCTTCTCACGAGTTCCATGCCCAGCTAGCTGTACCAGGTCAGTAAAGTTCTCAGCAACTTTTTCCGCCGCACGTTAACTTTCTAAACCTAATAAGCAGTACCGTCATCATCATCATCATTATCAAAGACAGCAACATCAGTGTTGACACTGATGCTTCACTGCCGTACAACCATAAAGTTCGTCTAATTTCATATTTATATATATATATATATATATATATATTAAAAGCCCTAGAGTGAAAACAAGAGAAAAAGAGTGGGTGAGGGAGGGGACCTAGTGCTGGCCTATGTCAAGCATTCTGAGGTATCTACACCTCCAACCGTTCAATCAGACAACCTGGAAAGAAACTGACGTCGATTAGCCGCCATTTCTTGCAACGTCTCCAGCCAAGCACAGGCGGGGTCACGGGGACCCCATCCTAGAAGGCGTACAACACCCAAACTCTTCGTGATCTCTTTCACACCTTTCTGCCAAGTCATGCGCTGTCCACCTCACGGTTTGCGCCATTCTGAAGGCAGTACCGTAGCACTCTCCTAAAGATAAAGTCTCGTTAGCTGACCTATCATCCATAAAATTAGCAACAGGCCTCTCGTCACCGCTTCTATGTTCAGAACAGGCTTCGGTTCTTATGATTATCACTTATAAATCTGTCATACAACCACCCGTCTTTTGCACGATAGTTTTCTCGCTTTCTTACGACACAACTCACGAGAAACTCTCTGCTCAAATCGGAAATTTGGAACCTTTAAGGTCATAAACTTCCACTGTTTGTTGGCTCGTACACTTCGGGACTCATGTGGAACGGCATTGGTCCTCAAATTTTTCCCATCCCGAAGGCAGCTAGTGGTAAGCAGTGCTCGCTTACATGAACAAGCCTGTTGATGAATACGTCTCACCGAGCTACGTCGGTTTAGTCCGTGCGATCTCGCTCGAATTGTCGCAACAAAACGAAGGACACTCAATTAATCAGAGTAATGCTAATCATGAAAGTTTGGTAAACTGTCACTTGATTTATTACTGGGTTGCGTTTCGCTTTTGACAAAAAGCTTCCACTTGCCAACGTAGTCAGTTATCGTCATGTCGAGTTTTGAGGCAAACAACGGACAACCGGGCGTTGAGAAAACTCGTTCGTCTACCGCAAAATATGACCTCTTACAACACTGTTCCCAACTGAGTGGTTCACTTGTCACACTTAGTACGTTTTAATAACCGAGAGAACATTTATTTTCTTCCATAAGGTTGCTGGAAACTCCTCGATAGGGAATGACTTGGCATCCATGTGGAAGACGTAGCCCGTGACCTGGCAACCGCGGACGTAGGGCAGTTGTTGCACTTCGAGCATATATGACAAATGACAACGTAGGCGTAGGAAATTTTTTTAAAAAATCGTTCAGCTGTAGCACCCTTTAGGTGCCTAACTGCCGTGCCACCAGAAGGAAGCACGAGGGCTGGGATACTGCCAGGTTGCCCAAGCCTAGACAGGGGAAGTCAGGTTCGAACCACGGACCTTCCAGTCATTAAATTCGCGCTCTAACCGCTGAGCCATCTCGCGTAGCATTCAAGAGGAGTAGTCCTCAACGGAAGCAGTGTGAAACTGAGGTAAAAAGCCGAGACCTATCAAATTCTGTATAGTCTTTCCATCCTGTGATCATACAACCGTGGAACTCACCAAACCACTCAGCTCAACAAATTTGTAGATGAAGATCGATACGATCCGTCAAATTAAGCTTCCGGACCCGGAAGATCATAGCCTCAATGTCTCATCTCAGTTCTCGGTCCGAACCTTCCAAGCTACGGTTTTCAGTGAAGAAACCACCAAAGGTGCACCACATGTAATAAAAATTCAAAGCCAAGTCAAAAACATGTTCAGCGCATCGTATATAAAATGTACGAGAAGATAATATTCTGGAAATTCTGACGCCTTCTGGTCGCGACATTGTTAACCGGCATTCTGCGGACACTGAATCATGATTGGCAATTGGGTCCACACTTTCCGCCAATCAGAGCTCACATTAATGCTGCACCGGTAAGCAGCCCGATCTTCTGGCCACTCGCGTGAGGGTTCAGCTTTCTGCCGTAGCCCCGACCTAAAGATGCTACCTTGACATGGTGATCGGGCTACACTGGCTAGAACTTCGTCCCAAAAAGTGCAACATTCCCAGGCAGGTCACAGAGCAGCGATTAGACCAAGTGCAGCGGACTCCTGCAGTGCTCTGGGGATATAGTCGTACTGTCCTGTGCGATAGGAGTGTGAAAACATCAAGGTGTTCCCTCCAGCCGATCAGAATGTCGATATTCATGGAAGCAGGAAGAACGGGTTAGAAAAGGTCAGCCCCAAAAGCCGCACACTCCGATCGCCCAAATTTATCTACCTGGGCAGCTGCGCCAGTCCCGGTGGGCTCGCGAAAGATGCTATTTCCGTCCGGATTTGTAAGGTCAGAGCAGCCTTCATGAACATGCATCTCCTGGGGCGTAGTAGTGCCATCAGCTTATCCCTCAAAGGTCGGGTTTACAATGCTGCGGTGCGCTCCATATTACTATACTGATCAGAAACCTGGCCGCTGTGCGCCAAGGACGTCAAACGACTTTCAGTGTTTGACCATCGATGTCTTTGGAGCATTGCCCGAATCTGGTGGGAACACTGGATCAGCAATGGTATTCGGGAGAAACAACTCACCCTCGATAGATGAACTGATCACACTGCATAGGTTGCGCGGGCTTGGTCACCTGCTACATATGCCAGTCGACCGGCTTCCTCGAAGGGTTCTTTTCGCACAACCACGTGAGGGGTGGAAGAGAGCCAGAGGTGGTCAAACAATGACTTGGCAGCAGCGAAGTATAAAAGCCATTACCAGGAAACTCAGCTGCGCTGGTCACTGCCGTCTTCCGGGATGGGGACCCAGAGACGGGTCACATCAATGGTTAGAAACATTGCTTTCAATGCATAGCTCCCTTCCCAGTCCCCCCACTTAGCAGTCCATTGACAGTAGTGTATTTACGCACCAGTTTATCAGCTCGCGCCTGCAATGCGCAGCTACCTACCTCACCTCCCCAAATCATCGGTGAACGAAACTGTCATCTACAACCACTGTACAGCAAGTACGAGATTCTTACACCTGATGATGATGGTGGTGATGACATTAGTTGGCCGTAACAGCGCCTAATTGCAAGCGGAAAAACAGTTTTGGTCCGATGTTCCGCCTAACCCGATCATCCGCACCAGCCAGTCTGAGCTTTTAGCCTGCATTCTTCCGTTTCAACGAGATGACAGAGATTCTTTCCTTGTCCTTCGTAGAACTTGCCGGTATATCAAAACGCGGCTTCTACGAAATGAAGGATTTCCACTTTTAGCTAATTGGTGCAGTGTACACAAAAGCATCCTTTAGCGTGTCTGCAGGGCGAAAACTATCAACAGCAAGGATGTAATGCATCCTTGGGGTTATTGCCAGACAGGAAAGGAACCCTCCTCGAAATAGGGTAGATTACCCCCGATGACCGTACTTTACTAGACTGTGCCGTAACACAATTTTAGTGCATACCGACCTCGATTAGAAGAATGAATTGAAGCGTATGTCCCAAGCACCCGTTAAAAGCAAGTGAGCGTAGTTCGCCAGTTGCGTGCACTTTGAGAAACTCAGGAACTTCGCCTACCCGATGAACCCGAAGAAGGGCTTTCGACGAGTTTTCAGCAACCTTATGAGTAGCGTCCCGATTTTGTCATTCATTTTACTGTAAACTAACTATTCTGTGTACTCCAACAGACTATTCGGAAATCCAAATATTCCACAATCGTAGTTGCTATGTCGAAATGTCAACGTTTCAGATCAGCCTACACATTTCGCTCGGATGTGAAGGGTATCGAAAATCAATAACGGATAATAAAATACACATTCTTGTAGGTGGGAGCAAGTTCGTAGTTGTGTAGCGTCCTAAAACTATCTGATATAACAGTGGCGGAATGTTCGCTTATATCCGTTATAAGTAACGCAAAGAGCCTACTACCGGTCTCGTCCTTTTTTGGGGCTTATCACGTAGGCGTAGTCTCTTATTATAGGTTGTCTGCGGATTTTGGGTACTCGTCCCACAACACTTGTATTGACTTTTTCCGGCCCCCAATGCATCCTGTGTTGCTGCACCTTACTCAGACGAGTATCAACTTACTCCACCGAGTTTCAAGTTCCGGCAATTCAAAATACTTGCGAGCCCGAAAATGATATCCATCTTTTGAAATCCACTGTGTGCTTATGGACAGTAGTGGTTCTCATCGATTGTACCAACTTTCTGTGATCACAATGGTTTTGATCATGCGGGCGAAAAATTCGCCCCAAACGTTTCCTTACCTGTTATCGAAAAACCTCTTATCTCTCAAGTGCTCTTTGTTCTGCCTAAAAGTATTGTTTTCATTCGCGAACTCGCGTGTAACAAATTGTCTGGGTCGCTCGATGCTCTCTCCATTCTTGCATTCTTCTCGGTTTCCTCTCTCACCCGGCTCTTTCCTAGGCCTGTTCACAAACATTCGTTTAACTCTCCGAGAGAAGGCGACCGGTAACAGCTCACATGTCCGACAATAGTCCTAGTGGTTTACTTTCATTTCCCCCCTGTGTTGTCGGAGTGAAAAACAAGAACCTATTAGTTGACTGTACAGTTTTTTGAGCCGAAACCACATTATAAACATAACTGTACTTTCTCCCCAATCGACTGTAGTTAAACTGGACCCTAGGCCACTACTGATCAGAGGGTCCGTGATTCGAACCCAACTCGACATCCCTACTGCTTCTGTCTAGGTTTGGACAATCTGGTGGTATCTCAGCCTTCGTGCTTTCTTTGGGTGGCATGGCAGCTAGGCACCGAAAGGATGTTACAGCTGAGAGATTTTTACCGGTACTTCCGTCCGGTTTTTACATGCACTCTCCAATTCGACGATACTATTCCGTTTATCAAATCATTCCTCCCTTTGTCTTTTCAAGAGGTGTATGATGAAATCTCGTGTAGCATCTCCCCACAAAGTGAAGAGTTGGACATTCCGGGTGGTGGTAGTCACGTGTGTGGGGTTGATGAATCTTCCCCTGACAAACGGCCGGGTGGAGATCAGCTGACTAACCAGGCGCACCCCACACATTCACGTGGCCGCACAGTGATGAAAATTTCCAATGGTCAAAAACGTCATAAACGTGTAAGTTTGCTCTTGGGACCATATCGATGTCGGGCATTTGGATTCGCATTGTTCCCCCGCGGCATGCACGGCCATCTTACACAGTAGTCCCAGAACCCTTGTCCCCCCCCACCCCATGTTGATTGCATTACGTAAGACGGTGAAAACAGATGGAAAACACAAAAAGGCAACAGAAGAAGCCATTTGGTGCGAAACGGTGCCATTTTAAACGTGCAACTTATCATTCCAAATCCAAATTCCAGTAGGAAATCATGTGCTATGCAACCGGGTCACGTGGATAAGGCCTGAGTCAGATGTTGCACCTCACTGGTCTAGTCACGGAACCCGATCCCCTCTGTATTACACATCGTCGTTCATGCATATCCTAAAGCACCACCACCATCATCATCTCCCTCAACGATATTGAGCATTTTCGCTCGTAACATTTCTTGTCGTGGAGTAAATCAGTCTTTAGGAAACTAGAACGTCTTCTCGGGAAAAACGCATTGCCGCTGGGGTTGTCTCCACGATCTAAGTATTCCCTCTTGGAGGGTTACCTCATAAAGATGAGTATCATACTGGGTTGGGCATCAGTTACGTATATATATATATATATATATATATATATATATATATAAAATAAACATGCGCTCCGCCCTGTCACTGTTTCGGTGCGTAGCCACCGTGTCACTCGAAGAAGGTACGAGGGCTGAAATACTGCCGGCTTCTTCAGGTCTAGATAAGAACGATCAAAATATCTCCAGCAGGTTTCCAGCGTCCGTGGCGCTATCTGGCTGCGAATTCCTGACAGATGGGCCAATCGGTCGACACAACCAAGACAGTTACTGGGTCGTCATTCGAGGTTTCTGAGCCAACCATTCACATGACTCAAGCGTGCACATATCCGACTGTTCAAACGTGAAGATTTAAATGCGTCCAGCATACGCTGATGGAATCGTGATAACACACTCGCCTCGCATATCAGATGTGCGAAGTTCGAACCACGACACGACAATGGATATGCACTGCTTTAGAGCTCAAATAAGAGCGAAACTCGAGTGCGTTGCTTCCGTCCTTTAGTGTCTCAGGAAAAGAGGACGGCTGTTCGAACCGGAGTGATGTGAGCCTGAATTCCACAAATCCAGCAACCACCCACAACAACCAGAAATCCAGCTTTGGATTCGAACCATGGTCCTTCCGTGAAATAGCCCACTGGTTAAGTCGTAAAATTACTGAGCGACAGACTCATGGTTCTCGAATGTTCCTGTCTAGGCTTTGACAACGTGCCACTAGCTTGGCCCTCATACTTCCTGCGGGTAGCGTGGTAGCTGTTCTCGTAATTCCGATTCCTTTTAAACACACGAACAAAGGCGCTGCTCATCTGGGAAACGAAGAATTCGTCAAAGTTAGGAAACAGATTGCCAGCACCATCAGATGTATCTGTCCACTTTTCATCGCCGACAGTGGAAAGGAATTCCTCAATTCAGAGCTCCCTTATCTCGTAACCTGCGGGGTTTCCGGGTCACCCAAACCAAACCATTAGAAAAACTCCTTTTATCGTCCGCATGATATGATTCCACACTCCGATGAAGTGCTTTTCTGTCCCTCAGTCTGCAGCTCATCAAGGTCGAATGTCTCCCGATAGCTTGACCGGTCTCACAAACGGGGAGGATGACTCATCCGTTGGGACTCAACAACAACTACCGTCAGACAAAATTCACCGCACACCAAATGGCTCAGACTCAATCAAAGACTTGCCTCACACTCCGCTACTTCTCAGCAGACGTTCACCCAACTTTCGCAGAATGGTCCGACTACGAGACGAACAGATCATCGATCGCATCCGAGCGATAGTGACCAGAGGCGAGTTTCAAGCGAAATACGAAACACTTGGGAGCATTGGACATGGGTAAGTGCATTCCTGTTTCTGAACTTTACTCAACGATGCTCGTCCAATTTTCATCTGAAACATTTTCTGTCAGTAGCATTGATTCAGTCGTGGAGTCTTGAGTGTGATGAATCCTGTAGTTCAGTGGTTAAGACGCAGACTGACTGATCGCAAGGTTCGAACCCAACCCCGGCATCCTGACTGTTCCTGTCTAGGTCTGGGCACCCAGACACCATCCCAGCGCTAGTGCTTCGTTTGGTTAACATGACAGCTAGGCCACGAAAGGTTGTTACAGTTGAACGACTATTGATTATGTTAGATGACCTCCACGCCCTGATGCTATCTCATGGCTTGTTTGCACCCTCAGTGATATGTTTCGTTTCATTCGAACAGATTGATTCGACTACGGAATGGACCGTCATCACGTGCAAACAGGGCGTCTGACTTCTCTCACATTAGGTTGTGTCTGGCAAACAGCACCTTTCTGGACTCCCCAGAGGAGCGTCACGTCTTCGCTGGAGTCCATCTGCGGGAAAGTTATCTTACGAAGTTACGTGGAGACCGTAAAGGACCAGTAGAGGTCAAAATGCTCCCAGGACTTTCCCTCGCCGACATTGAGTATGCGGACGATATTGCTGTCCCTGGCTCAGATCCTTCCGAAATGCAAACGATTTTAAATAACCTAGATAACTCTGCCGCACGGTTTGGCATGCACTTCACACCCGCAAAGTGTAAAGTGCTGCTACAAGACTGGGTGGGATCAAACCCACACCTCATGCTTGCAGGTGAGCCAATCGACGTGGTAGATAAATTTGTTTACCTGCGCAGCTGTATAAGTTCCGGTGGACTGGCTGGAGATAAGATCATTTCTCGAATCCGAAAGGCCAGGGCAGCTTTTGCCAACCTCCGACACCTGTGGCGCCGCCGTGACTTGAGCTTGTCTGTCAAGGGAAGAGTTTACACTGCGGTGGTGCGATCCATACTGCTTTATGGATCAGAAACGTGGCCCCTACGCGCAGAGGACGTACGGAAGTTGTCAATGTTTGATGGTCGATGTCTCCGCAGTATTGGTCAGGTCTGGTGGGAATATCGGATTAGTCATGCTGAGGTACGTCAGATGGTCTTAGGACGAAGGAACTCTCCTGCAATAGATGAATTACTCACGCTCCATAGGCTGCGCTGGTTGGAACATTTACCCCGCATGCCAGAAGACCGTCTGCCCCACAGAGCTCTTTTCGCTCAACTCTGTGCTGAGTGGAAGCAACCGAGAGGTGGACAGTGTATGACCTGGCAACGAAGTACGAAAACGCTGACCAGTAAACTTAGTCGGGCGGGCAACTGCCGCCTCCCTGGATGGGGACCCCGGGACTCAAATCACCGGTCGTTAACGACACTGGCAGAAATGGCCCAATCGCGCAGTTAGTGGCGCTCATGCATCAAAGCTATCGCCTTCAATGCTTAGCTGCCCAATTTCCGAACAAACTGAACACACCTTCGCCTCCAAGGCTTGTTTGTACGTTCCACATTCCCGTTTTCCGGTGATCGAAGCTGTAGCAGCTGGAACCAGTGTGTCTATGGTACATGGTCTATAGCTGATAAATTGATTGATTAAGTAGAGGTCGATCTCTTTCTGAATAGACCTAGTTCGGAGGGGGTACTGTTTTGCGATGTAATGGAGCAAGCCACGTTTTTAGGAACCGACTGCTTGTCACTTGCTGCCACTCGCTTGGTCTGTCCTCGGCGGTTCATTAACCCATATTCCCGTTACATTCTTTCCTCCTTTTCATCGCGTCAACCACATTTAGCGCCTCCGGGATCGTGCATATCGGTCGAAATTTACAATCCGGCTGCCGGGTAGCAATCAAACAAATGAACCTGCGAAAACAGCCAAAGAAGGAGTTGATCCTCAACGAGATTCTCGTTATGCGAGCCTATCGGAACCAGAACATTGTGAACTACTTGGATAGCTATCTGGTAAGTTGCTGTCTCGTTCAACTAATTTGGTGTGTGGGAACCGCTTGCAAGCTCACCTTTACGCTAGCTATAGATAGCACATCGAGATGCCGAAATGGCCCAAGTGGTTAGAGCGCGAATTTACTGACCAGAAGGTCCGTGGTTCGAATCCGACCTCTGCCTGTCGACTTCCCCTGTTTAGGCTTAGCCAACCTGGCAGTATCCCAGCCCTCCATGCTTCCCTCGGGTGGCATGAGTTGGGCACCGAAATGGTGCTACAGCTGAACGATTTTTTCTTTCGATTTCCATAGCACATCGTCCCAACCACGAGGAAATTGCAGTTTTGGTGAAAGTTTGTAGCTCAGGTTGTATAGACGGCCACGGGCTCGGGCGATTTGGTGCACAATCGTTTCGCTACAAATCAAAGCGTTATTCTCCGCGCGTCGTTCTGTAGCAGAATTCAATGATATTCCATTTCCTAAGGGGTTCTTGTACCAACCTTCGACCATCATTGGTTGGTCAACTTCCATGTGATTTTTGAAGCGGGCCTTCAACTTCTATCCATTGACCGGTGCTCAGAGAAGCTTTGCCCTTAAACTGTCCGGGTTCCACACCCTAACCCTAAGTGCTCTCTCTCTCTCTCGTCTGCTCATCCACGATCCGGCCCCATTGGAGGCCTTCAGTGGAATTCCTTGTCCTCTACACATTGCGCTGCGTACTTTGGAGTCACGTGACATACCGGTCCATCGAATTTGTCGCGGAGTACCAAGATCTGTTCTGTGTTCCGTATGCCGAGATTATTTCGAGTTCAACTAATTGCCTCCTTGATCTTCATTTAAAGCGATCCAGTATAGTGGGCCGTGCCTCATGACGATCGCGTTAGATTCCTTTATCCGTTTGCATATTTATTGGTTTCGCAGTTGACCGTGTTTAGAATCCTTCGAATGGTCTCCGATGTCCCTGGTTTATATGGGATAACAGCTGTCCCGAGCCATTCTCGTTCGGACCATTCGAAAGATTCTAAACAACCAACTAAGAGTAGGTTTCAGAGGGGAAACACTCTGCGCTCTGCACTGGTGCAATTGAAGGATCGCCTCCCGGCAAACAGAACTAGGGACTGTGTCTACAAAATCAAGTGTAGCGACTGCATTAAGGTCTATATAGGACAGACGGCCAGGGAGCTTCACACCAGAATCGGAGAGCATAAGAGGAAAATAAACAAGCCGCCGAGAAACGCAGATGAATATCGAGCGCTATTAAAAGACTGGGCAATTGCAAAACATGCAGTGGACACGGGGCACAAAATAGATTTAGAAAATGTTGAGGTTTTCAGGCGAGGACTACGGTCCACATCGCAGAGACTGATGGCCGACCCGGTAGAAATCGCCAAGCATCCCCGTGTTAACAGAATAGAAGGCGTGGAACTGGCAAGCGTGTGGAGAACGGTTTTGGATCAGTCGAGCTGACACGTGTTGGTGTGCGGTCATCAGAAGGAAGAGTAGTCATCATCTGACTCCCACTTGAACTCACCCTCCCAACTAAATCGTCGCAGCACTCACAAGCCCACGAAGACCAGGAAAATCTACCAGTGGCACCCGAGGTGAATCATCAATTAAAGCACCCTGAAGTGGAAGATTAAGGAACAAGAGTTGATCGGAACTAATTTTAAACTCCTCCAACCCATCAATTCAAGATTTTGGCAACCACATAGCCGACAAGAGCCATTAATTGACACTCATCACTGACCGATTGTGATAAACTGAAGAGGACTTCCTGATTGGTGCCCCGTCTGCCTTATAACCTGGCCAACTTGGTGACCTGTTTACTTGGCCTGATGAAGCTTTTGTGTCAAAAGCGAAACGTTGCCCAACTAAAAACTACCGATTGTTTACCAAGCTCTTCTAAAACGATGACTTCTCAATCGGTTCCAAACTTTTTCCAATTGATTGAAAGCAGTATTCAGTTTATTGGCAGCCCTGGAGTCCGGTTTGACGTAGTAATCTCGCTAAGAGTTCATCTATATACCTGATCTGGGGTAATATTATCTTTCTGGCTGCTTGTTTTGCATGAAACTGTTGCCCTCTGGGTGTTTTCATTTTCATCATTTTGATGAAGTTCTTTGGAGCGGTTGAATTTCATTTGAGTCTTTCACTTACGCCGACTTCTTGTTCTGCTAACGAGTGTTACCTCCGTACAAGTTGGTCTCTGAGTACGAAATAGGATTTGATGATACCCAAGCCTCCCTGATGAGCAGTGAAACGGGCAGCGGGCTGTCCAGAGTTGTCGTTGACCTTATGAGTGTGAAGGAGCATCTTTTGGATATTTTTATTGTCATTTTGGGTAGTCTGACCAACTCTTTCTTCTGCTTCCTTTAAGTTAAGTGTGCCTCCACTCGCTTGAGTTCGCTGAGTGGTGGCTGGTGTTTGGTCTTCTTCCGGTACACGCAGATTTCGAAAGTCCGATTCACCCTTATGCTTACTAAAGCGTCGAAGACTGTTAGTGATTTCCAGTTCGATTTGATACCCTTAAAGGTGGCTTCCGAGCTGTTCGTGCGCATGAGTGTCTATGACAGTCGAGAGGCAGAGGTCGGGTTCGAACCACGGACCTTCCGGTCAGTAAGCTCGCGCTCTAACCACTTGAGCCATCTCGCCCCCCACGGTGGTGAGGGTTAGCTGAGAAATGAATTTTATCAAGGTCGACAACCCACCGTACTCGTCTCTTCTGAGATGCACTGCCATTATTGGAGGCGATAGAGTAGACGACGTTTCAGGCAGATGGGAAATGTGGGTTGTGTTTAACCGTTAGGAAAACAGGCGTTTCACTCAGAGGGAAAGGAAAAGGGACTACGAGCGAACCAACTGCACCAACAGTCATAGAACTGAGTAGATGTCTCTTGAAATTTGGAGGTCCAGTCCCCAAATGAGCGCCATGAAAGTGGCCGTCGGCTCTAGAAGATATTTCCCCTCGAAGGGGAAGGTGGTATGTGATGAAGAGTCGAAAAGCACTGCAATGGTGTTTTGCATCCAATAAAAAAAAAGCGCATCTTGCCTCTGTACAAGCCGGTCTGGACTGAAACCTTCAAAGTCTCCAGTCGTTCCTGTAGACTCTAAGTGGTACTTTGGAGGTGAAGGGGTGGATACGTTGAGAACCCGAATTGCTTCTATCAGGAAGGTCAGATTCTTGAAAGCAACCACTGAATGCCCGAAATCTACTGAGGCCCTCAGCTCTGCTAGATGTTGACCAGACAGACAACGCCCCCTCAATATACAGCGTTTCACAGCCTTGTATCAAACCCAGACCCGCAATGTGCAGCGCGTCGCAGCCTGTACCAAGGCCAGACCGCGTGCGTCAGCATTGGACCAAGTTAGACAGTGTCCCTCCAATAAATACCTTGAGACCGTTGTATTCTCGCACTCGCTTGTTCGGAATATAGCTGTTGTGTTCCCTTTCTGTGAGTCTTTTTTTCCGGCATTAGGCACTGGAGCGGATCAGCAATCAGATACAGCAGATTAGCGAATCAGCAGACATAACAGATTCATTTCAAGCTAGGTTGACCTGCATGAAGGGGATTTCCTTCCTCGCCAAACCGGCCGTAACATAGCGAAGTGATTGGTTTCCCGTCCCGGCATCGATTGATACACATCTGTATGAGACAAATTGTTTTTCATGGTCTACGGCGAATGGCAGAAGTGCGTCAACAAAGCCAGCCCTTCCATCGGACTAATTACGACAATTACATGAGATGTGACAGTCGACCAACATTCGTAATTGTTTAGGCGATCATAAATCGGACGACAACCAGTCAAACAGCCCGAAGAAAGACGAACTGGTGTGTGATGATTTACAGCAGACCATGAGAAAAGTTGCACAATAACTGCTACAGCTGATGAGGAATTGTAGGAAGAGTTGGATATTTAGGGGCATATTAGCGTCCCGTGTTTGTTGCCCGTTGTGCGGGAACTTCAATTCAAACAGGATCAAAATGATAGAGGATACAAACAAACAACAGATTTTTCCACGCGATGATTTAGTTCGGCTGTCGCAAAGCTCGGGGGTTTATTCGATAGCCCAGGAAAGGAGACCTGCTATGAGAAGGAACTACATTGAACAGGCTACGGGACATCAATCCGGAGGACACTTTTGTCATCGTATAAGGACACTCACCACCGTGGGGGGCGAGATGGCTCAAGTGGTTAGAGCACGAATGTACCGACCGGAAGGTCCGTGGTTCGAACCCGACCTCTGCCTCTCGACTTCCCCTGTCTAGGCTTTGGCAACCTGACAGTATCCCAGCCCTCGTGCAACCTTCGGGTGGCATGGCAGTTAAGCACCGAAAGGGTGCTACAGCTGAACGATTTTTTTTCACCACCGTGGTTTGAGCATTTACCAACCCGGGTATACCTCGTTAATCATATCTGTTGTTCAGTTCATATTTCTTCGCAAGTTTTCCTCTGGTGCCTCGTATGTCTTCTGCGTACTGACGATGGGAGTATTCAACGCCGCGCAATCCAAGTCCTAAACAGCCAACCGATTAATACCCCTTGCTAAATTCAGCTGTCCTCGTGGCACTGATTACAGCACGGACGACCTGTTCAGAAGTAACGCCCGGATCGGACAGGACGCGGTTCAGTCGTTCCTGCCAGACAGATTTTTGCGTCATCGCCTGCTTCGCAGCATCTGAGTAGTCTGTAGTTGGATCAACCTCCACCACCCGTGTTTTCTTCACGTAGACTGGTGCACTATAAGGCCCTATCTAACCACATCCGTTTCACTTTAGGATAGCCTTCAGGACCAATTTGCCGTGGTTGGTTTTTAGTTCAGCCGCATTGACGACATCCCTAAAGTCCGCGAAAAAGCCCCGAACGTTTTCATCATTAAGGCTCTCCGGCTACCTTTGTCCCAATCTTGGCACCAAGTGTAACGGGAAGTCAGTCGGGTGCAGAATGTTGGACGTAGACATGTGTGCGGTCTCGCTGATTCGACAAATGCCTGTGCATGAGTCCACCGACTGAATGAAGTGGGTGGCCCCCCGCATTAGCTAAGGCGATTGATTCGAAAGCGGTTCCTCATTCCAGTTAAGTGCTTTGGCACCTTAGACCCCCCAACAGGGAGACCTCCGAAGAGAAACCACCCTCGTGAAGAGTCCAAAATAGCTGTTCCCCGGAAGAGAATGTCTTCCAGCTTTTGACAGGTTATTTTAATTAAAAAGTTAATCAGCAGTCGTACGGCCCACATGGTAGATTGGAATTCTCTGCCGAGGAATCTCGTTTAACAATACTCGAACGTGCGCTGTCTATCCATATTCGAACGTGGACACTGTTTAAAATGCCACATATCAAGTAAATCGTCACTTAAATTTATAGAGGCGATTGCCATCGCAAAGCAGCGTTTCAGACTGCACCGGCGGAGTCAGTTGTTCCTCTCGGTGGCATTACCCTGTAGACTTGAGTGGTGAACCATTGGGTGTTTATCGTGTGGAACAACTGAGCATTTAACGTCCTACATTCGATCTGGAGAAGCTAAACCTGTCCAATTACAAACCGCCTGATCATTAGGAACCGCCAAAGCAATCGAATCAAGTTGTTCAACGTGATATATATCGAGAGTCGTCTGATCGTTTGAAGGTCATCGGCGAAGCGGCAGTGGCGATTGCAGTCAATTTTTGTCACTGGGCACTTCACTCTCAAAAAGGTACCTGAAAGCACCGACCTTGCCTACCCTAACTAACCAAGGAGAGAAATCTATCTGTGGTCCCAAAACTGAGTTATTTTGTGCCCTGAAACACGTATACTGGGGCCGAAGTGGGTAGAATTATCTTGACGTGCTTTCTAGGAGCGAAAAGCTAGCGGGACCTTTGTCAACAAGAGCACACAACAATATCGTTACATACTTTTTGTCACAGGTTATCCCTTTTATCATATCACGTGCTCCACCATCTTTTCGCCTAGCTAGGCGCAAATAATAACTGAGCATCCTTTCTCTAGGATGGTGTTTGGCGGCTCAAAGTATCATGCCTCTTTACTGCATGTCCCCTTACAGCGCGGAGATGAACTCTGGGTCGTGATGGAGTACCTAGATGGTGGTTCGCTTACAGATGTCCTCACGGAGACATGCATGTCCGAGTCACATATTGCCACGGTTTGTCGTGAGGTACGTCTCGTTTTTTTGGTTCATCAGTATGAATCACTTTGAAACAGCATCGGGGCACGATCGCTGCACGAAATAAACCCAATTGGGTTATAATAAGGTGGGATTTTTCTATAGGTTATCCTCTTGAAATGATTGTTTGGGCTTTTTCTCATGTGATCTTCACCTGCCTTCTTTATTGAAAACACAGACCCTCCAGGCTCTGGAATTTTTACATTCCAAACAAGTCATCCATCGTGATATCAAATCCGACAACATCCTTCTCGGCTTGGACGGTTCGGTGAAGCTCACCGACTTTGGTTTCTGTGCCCAGCTCAGTTCCGACTCTGGATTGAAACGGAACACTATGGTGGGAACTCCGTACTGGATGGCTCCGGAAATTGTCAGCCGAAAACCTTACGGGAACAAGGTGGATATTTGGTCTCTGGGTATCATGACTCTGGAGATGATCGAAGGAGAGCCGCCGTATTTGAGTGAAAATCCGTTGAAAGTGAGTTCCACGCGGTAGTTATAGTTCCATGCGTCATCGAGAGGTACTCACACAACTAGTTCCTCTCCGAAGTACCGAGTTTACATGTTCACTGGTTATGATCACATAAATAGAGGGAAGTTACATGACAAAGGTCGACTTTTGGTGGTTCAAGGGTCTTCTCCAGAGCATTCTGGCGTCCAGTTCCGCATCTGGCCTATAACACCGAACCATACTGGCACGTTTCGAGTAAGTGATTTGTGATATAGAACCATAAAAACACCTAGTTACCCGTTGAACTAAGACCGGAAGGCGCCCAGAAGGAAGATAGTTCTGACGCTATGAGCACTGCTAAAGTGTGGCTCGCGCTTTTGGAACCAGACAGGGACAACTACGTACAATATCCTCTTTTCCAACGAATGAAAAACAATCTTCAACTGCCAAGTATTCCCGTGGCTCAAAAGAGACTCCAAACCTGAACCAAGGTGTGTAATTCTTGCAATGAGACTTACATGTATTCCGACATCCCTCCTATCCAAGTGATTGTGGGTCCTGTGACGATTTTCGTTTGTATAGCACACAACTACTGTTACATTCTCCTCTATAAAGACCAATCCCCAGGTTGGACCACTTGGTTTTGGTCCTTTACCAATTATTTCTCTAATGGTCAAGTCCCATCTTGAATAGATCACCCTTGGTGAGTTTTTGCATCCGTTCTCTCGGTAGGAAACAAACGTCTCACTTCTTCCTCTGGGAAGACCATTTGAAAAAAAATATCAGTAATAAGTGATCTGTCGTAAAAGCGAATTTCTTTAGGCAGACATTGTACATTCGTCCTGTTTCAACGGACAAAATGAAACCAATCTGTTGTGAGGGGCTCTCATTTTGGGGGAGCCTGGCTTTGGGTAAATGCCTTTAGAGATCAAGTGTCCCTTTCTCTCCTACTGCAGGCGCTCTATTTGATTGCCACGAATGGCAAACCGGATTTTTGCAAAGACAATCTCAGCCCCGAGCTTCTGAACTTTTTGGATCGATGTCTCGAGGTAGATGTACAGTTACGTGCCTCAGCAGCAAACCTTTTGAAGGTAAGCATCATGGTAGGTTCTAGCTACCGGTAAATCTTGATTACTAATGGTATCGGTGGGTTGTTATACGGATTGCTTGCTGTGGATGTATTGGTGGGCTCCTCGAGTCAGTAGGGGCGCCGACGTATATCTCTTGAACCAGACAGTTCGTTTCCATTTTGAAACGTCACTACAGTTGGTTTCTCCAGATGCTCTCAGCTGTGGTATCCACCAGAGGATCATTCGGTCACAAGTGAGCTTGTTCATGCATGGTTCAAGGCATTGGGAGGGTTCAATCAAGCTCGTCAATGTGTCACTTCAAACGCACACAATGAATAACAAAGTCGACGATTGGCCGTTAATTGCGCTTGTCTTAGCAGGCAACCATGGTTCAACTGGAGCACCCCTTTGCTGCATAGCTGCCGTGCATCTTGAAGGAAGCCAACATGCTGCTAAGTTGTCCGAATCCAGACACGAGCCGGAGTTGGGTTTGAACCATAGATCTTCACCGAGCCATCTCGAGCTCAAGGAAGACGCCCCCTAGTCGTACAGTTTATCCCTGAGTGCTACGAGTCCATAGACTTGAACCATATAGCTACCCGCTGGCTTGTCTGGTTAGCTGAACAACTCCATCATCAGATAAGTTGACTCATCCACTTGTCCTTCAGCTTGTGGTGATGTTATGTCTGCTCACCCAGATTGGCCCTGCTTCGCTTGGATTCCTGGCCCATCCTGTTGTTTAGCACTCCAATTAGAAGCTCAGCTCATTAGTGGCCTCTTCGTCGGCCAAAAGAGAATTTCCAGTGAGTTGCTCAACTCTAAATTGGTCGCCATAGATAGCTAGCTGATCGAGTAAGTGAAACCCGACAATAAACGTTGCATAGTCAGCTATTCGTCATCTTTTTAGTGACTTCTCACTGACCCTCGCCGATTACTTGATGGTTCTATGAATTCGTGGGAAATGTTTTCATTCCTCATTGTTTCACAGCATCCTCTCATCCTGACCAAAAGCAAACACGTTCAAAGTCTAATCCCTTTGATTCTCCTCGCTCGGGAACAAATACGAGCTGCAATGCCGTCTTCTTAGCCTTGTCCGCCAATTGTGATTGCCCAAATTCGAGTAGAGCTGATCGACCGATCGATTGTTCACCCTCGATCGGCGCGGATTCCGCGGGCGTGCGTCCTAGTCAACAATTCCCGTGTACTATACTCCTGTCGCAAGTTAACCCGGACACTCCCGGTTCAGACAATCCACTTTTCACACCGATTTCGTTTCATCTATCTCATTTTATTTATTTCGTTGGACACTTGAAAGCCACTGCATAATACCTAGGAGTACCTCCACACACACACGTGCACACCAGTTCGCCAAATTGTTGTCTATACCGAGAAGATTCGCGCCTAATTTTTTCTAATTTCATTATCGTCGCACTAGATTTGAGTTTTCTTGTTTTGTTTTTTTTGTTGACTCCCTCCTTCAAAATCGCGCCGACCGAGATTCTATGAAACGAAACATTTTGGTCTGGTCTGTTGGATTTTGCTAAGTAAACCTATTCTTGCATCGCTTATCTTCAGAATGTGATATTTTTTGATGGACTGAACTACGCTGTTCGGGATCTTGTCTCACTGCGAACACATGACCATGGTTCGAGGGTAAATCGGTAGAGTGACATACCTGCAGGTCAACGAAGGTGGCAGATAAACGGAACTGCATTCGCGGAGGGAAGCTGGTATGGTTCTGTGGCATGTTCGCCTCATTGTAGGTACGCCATCCGCGATGTGGTCAGGACTGACCTCCATTAGCATGAGTTGAACAAGCGTCCAAACTTCCGTAGACGTCTACACGCGGATGAAAGCATCAACATGTAACCCCGTCTTCTTCCGACGCATAGATGTCACGCAACTATTGGGCTGGCGAGATTAAATACGACGGTCTCATACGAGAGCATACAGTCCAGAACTCGGACTCAGGAACATGCGTTTTATTCTCCACGTTGTTCGGAACCGTTGTTCTGCTAATTTCCATGGTGAGAGGTGAACCGACACATTAGGATCGTGGTGCAGTGTCACTGTAACACTGCCATTGTACGACCCAGTGCTTATTTGGAACAGCTAGTAATCACAGTATGATGTCCCTTATCATTCATTTTCAGGGTGGATGCTTATTCAAAAGACGACTGCCGCAAAGCAAGAAGGGTGGGTGTTGGCAACACAGTGTAGACGTAATACGCTACTCATAAGGTTGCTGAAATCCCTCTGGCAGACCACAACTTGTTTCGCATTTCTTGGGGCTCATCAGGTACCAAATCAAACATAAGGTGCCAGGTGATTCTCTCATGAAAACTAAATTTGGATGCGGATGAGTGTAATAGTTGAATTTCGTGCAGTTTGGGTTCAGATGGAACATATGATTGCCACAAACTCGGGAACTGGACCTGCATGATGAGCCCAAGAAGGGTAGAACAGATCATGCACCATCGAAGAGTTTTCAGCATAGCATACTACGTCTTTGCAGCGTTCAGTTGCGTTGTGCGTTGCATTTCATCGAACAAGTTCGGGCAAACATATGTCCAGATTTGCTGAATCGTGTTCAAGTTAAGTGTATCGTAAATTTAAGGATTTCTGACGACAAATGCACGCGTCGTCATATGAGAACGATGGTCACGTGTCCACCAGGCTTCCTTCTCGAATAGCACACAGTTTTTCCGGGTTTTCAGGTGACGCTTAAGCCTTTAAAAGTCCAATTGATGTGATCCAGCTGAGATCACCCGCGGTAGTCGCATTGGTCGTTACGAGCTGAAGACTACTTTAGAAAGCAAGAACTTCTCGAACAACTTATTGTTACTCGTGTTCAAATAAAGTGCATCCATTCGAATTTACGAAGTGGCTCTACCGGTGCAAGCAAATGGACAGAGCGCGAGTTGATTCTATGTATGTTCAAGGTCATTTGGGATACCCGAGGCTACGAGATGACCCAAGTGAGTAGAGCGCGACTTTACTGACCGGAAGGTCCGTGGTCTGAACCCGACCTCTGCATCTCGACTTCCCTTGTCTAGGCTTTGGCAACCTGCCAGCCCTCGTGCTCCCTCCGGTGGCCATGGCAAATAGACACCGAAAGAGTGTTACAGCTGAGCGATTACCTTCTCTCGAATGCAGCTGTTCCATTATTGTCCGGAAGCATTCTTCAATCCTGGACCGGGGGGATTCGAATCGCAATGCTGAAGTTGGCAATTTTGCTGCTGAGCCGAGAGGTGAGTAACTATCAGTTATACATTATCATCATCATCATCGACCTTATCCAAGGATAGTCCACCATTAAAAGTGCAATACGCGTGTCTTTGACTAATTCGGATGTCAGAAAAAATTGAAGATAAATGGAAAGGGACAGAGAGAGAGAGAGAGAGAGAAGAGAAGAGAGAAATTATGAACCATGTCCAAACAACGGGTGATTCGTGTACGAACAAATCTGGCGACAAGGGGAGAATGATCAAGCATAACTATGGAAGGCAGAAAAACGTCATAGCAACAGACAATCCGGAGAATGAACATGGCGAAAAAGGCGCGTTTGGTCAATCAAAGGCGGTCGTGCTTTTTGTGTGTGTTTCTAACTGGTTCATTCGGTGGTGGTGGTGGTCGTGGAACAAACGGGGGAGGGAAGAGATCGGAATCAGCCTCCGAACCGAACCGAACCGTGAACAAACAGAGGTAGGTAGACAAAGCAGGGAATCGGAACACAACAACATCACAAACACCGATTGGAAGCCAGTGGTGCGGGCAGAATGCAAAAATACAGGGTACATAGAAAAAAGAATACTGTGCAATCCTCTCTGCTTTGACCACCGTGTTCTTCGAGCGCGCACACACACTCAAACGTCCGCACCAACAGTGCTGATCACGCTGAGAAAGCCGGATACTAGAGTAATTGAGTTTGTGAGAAAACCTTAAAAATAAAATGCAAAATTTCGAGTAAAGTGTTTAGGGGGGGCATTGCCCTCTGGCCACCGAACGCCATCGTTAATGGGGAAATAAATAGTAATGGACCGAAAAAATGTTGGGCCGAGGCTCAAAGGTAGAAAAATGTCAGGTGAAAATATCGTTGTGCGCGCGACAAAGGAAGGATAGAATGTGAGCAGCTATACAATGCATTCACATGATCTCCTTGTGTCGATACAATAGCCAGTGAGAGACACGATTGGGTAGTTGTGGGCGGGGGGGCGGTGATGGACGACAAAATAACTAGGAGTCACGATGTAGTTAGTTGACGGAACAGGGAATGTCTGGGGAGTAACTGTTGCCACCTTGCCTAATCAAAGATGTACCGCAGCCACTAGTCACGAAAGTCCTGGTATTGTTCTCCATAGGGGGTGTGTGTTGTGCAAACCTTGGACGTGCAGTTGCATTGATTCCGTCCGAAAGTCTGGCTGCAAGTTCAAATGAATAGAAACCAAAAAAAAGGTCAGCACGGGAAAGGCAACTAAGCGACGAACGCGTGCGTGTCCTCAACGATCTGAGGCGCAAGCGAGTCATGCACAAGCATCTGATCACTGTTTGTACTTATAGCCCAACCATCGACTGCTCATGGGCACTATCTCGTCCCTCCTGATTCCCGCGAATAGGCCGTACTAGTGGTCGGTGAAAACGCGGTCCTTGTAGGACTAGAAGACAATCCTATAAAGATCAGGCCTTTCTCCGCTCTGCGCGGGGCAGAGATGCAACAAGTTCCTGAATTTAAATTCTGGGCCCAACCATCTTACCAACAGACACACGAGAGAAGTACAGCACCAGACATGCCTCAATGCAGGTGAACAATGGATTGCGGAAGAGAGCTGAAATCAGTCCGAGCACAAAAATCCACGTCCTCAACTCACCGGTCTTCGTGGTACTAATTTATGCCTGGGAAACGTGGCCTCTGCTAGTTGAGGATATCTGGAAGCTAGAGGTTCCTCCGACCTATACTAAAGGCCTTGCTGCAATCAGTTACGCTTATCTCAGGTTCTTGAATGACGACGTATAGTGTGGCTTGGTCATCTAACACGCAAGAACGATGCTGGAAATCTCTAAACAGACCATTTCGAGAGTGGTGTTGTCGGCTCAGAGTACATTCAAAAACGTGGATCATGACGACTGAAATCGGCACTGGATCGCAACCTGTGCAGATCAGGCAGTTGTTGTTCGAGACATTGCTGAAGCTGACTCAACCTGACTAAGGTGGTCGATCGAAAAGTAAAAGTGCGTTGCATAGTAACAGGAGGTGCAAATTTAGCCGTGTCTAAACACGCACAGTTGAAGTACAAAGTACCTTCCGCGTCTTTACCGATGAATCAACAGCTAATCTGAAAGCGCGTGAGTTCGAACCCGGGAACAGAAATTCTGAAATACTATCTACCAGGGGCTAGTAACGAAATATATTGCGATAGTTTTGTGCGAACGCGAGTCCAAATAATCGCCGCAGCATCCAACTTTAAGAATCCTGTGGGCCTGGCTAGAAGGGCTTTCAGTTAAACAGCTTGACGGTCGTAGACGAATTGGGCATTGTAAATGAAGAGAACGTTAGCAGCTCAGGTTGTAGTGACAGCCGTTGGTTCGTTCGCTGAGCTGGGCGACTCACTTGCAAACGTTTGATCAACAGTGCGTTGGAAGTGACACTTCCACTCATCACGGTGCACTGATGACGTCACCAATTGGGCACCTTGGTTGGCCGGTCTTTGGTAAAAATCACTAACTACGTCGAGAAATGCATAATCCAGGATAGATACGCAATCCCCAAGGTCCATTTTGTTCGGCCGGTATTCTTTTCTCCTAGTCCAGACAAGTGCAAGACGGAGATAAAATCAATCAAGTGAATTCCAGAAAGGAAGCACCTGAAACAAAGTTGGCAAATCTTGTGGCATGACAGTGACACCTGTAAATCAACGATAACCATAATCTAGCGGTGTTAGTCACACCTGAACAAATAATTATAATCGACCGGATTTCAGGAAGAATTGGGAAGCAAAAGCCAAGCAAAAAATGTGTCTGGAATTTCCTGTGTCACTGGCCAGATGTGGGACAAACTGTGGCCTTCATGCGCAATCAATTATTCCGGTTAATGGCTGACAACGTGCCCCGCCAAGAACAATCCTTCGGCAACCTAACAGGAATCTGCTGGCGCCCAGAGGCTCAATCAGCACTTGCCCGACAAATCTGCCTAGCACGCCGACTACTCACACTAGCTGACCAATGAAACTTCAGCAACCGCCTGTCGGATGACAATTGAACGGAACTAAATGGTTTACAAAATCTCCACGATCAAATCACACTGAAAACTTACCAAAACACCTAACGGGAAGCAACAGTGGAGATGGGTAGTAGTCACAAGTCTACACAGGGGGTCCCATTCGAAGGCGATCGAGTGCACGTCGTTTGACGTGGGACGATATTAGCGGATTACTGTCCAGTGCACGGCCGAGTAATTCCACAACAAATTGTGTGGTGAACTGCGGCGAACTCCTGTCGACCGTTTCGAATGCGGAGACTAGCTCATCTATGGAGTCGGCTGCACCACTGCGAATTTGATCGTAGACACCACGGAGCTGAAAGGTAAGGACATGTAGACTTTTGGCTACCATCAGGCAAAATACTAAACAGAGTCACGAAAATTCCGGCCTGATGTTCACGTCGTGTGCCCCAAAATTTTCGTGTTGTGACAGTAGACCTGATCATTTTTAGAAAGATCGATTAAACGCCTGTACAAAAATTGTCCCACAAATGATTGACTTTTGGCGCTTTGAAAACAAGATTGAGGGAGAAATTCCCGAGCAATTCGGACCATTTAACAGCCAGATTATTCCGAAAGTGCTCACAACCAAAACTACTTTGAGAGTTGAGACCTCCTGGTTATCGCAGCTCAAATATTCTACATGCCCTGAATATGGCTGGTGTTGAAAGGCTTGGTCAACCAAATAATAACGAATGAGGTTCACACCAGAATGGACGTCGCCGCTGAACCAACGCAGACATCAAGGTGATTGCTGGCCAGTTGCTGCTACGCCGAAGCCTAAAATCAACTTAATATGCGTTAATCCCTCTAATGGAGTTGCCCTCAGGAATGTTTGCGGTAAAGTGCACAAATCGGATCCTATGTGAGGAGGACGGAGATGAAAATAACTTCCATTATATACGGAGCTGCATTCTATCTGCCTCATATTTCTTTCTGATTAACCGTTTAGTTGTAGCACCCTTTCGATGCCTAGCTACCATGCCACCCGAGGGAAGCACGAGGGCTGGGATACTGCCAGGTTGCCCAAGCCTAGGCAGGGAAAGCCGAGAGGCAGAGGTCGGTTTCGAACCACGGACCTTTCGGGCAGCAAATTCGTGCTCTAACCAATGAGCCATCTCGGTGAATAGCTAGTGGAACTGGATCGCCTGTCGTTAGCATTGTGAAGATCGCGAAAATTTCGCCGTGCAAGGAGATTAAAACCTAGATCAGTCCCGACGATTCGACAACTTCCTCCAAGAACAAGGTAAAGTACCGGAATGCAATCAAGTCGCAGCGAAAATGCGATATCACGTTGGTCCTGGCTGGTGGGGTCAACTAATGTGGGTTGTGGCCGCGATCGACCGCTAACGCCTCCTAGACTTGATTTGGGATTGTAAGGTCACGACCCTGTTCCTTTCTTGTGCAGAGTGAGGCAACCGAACTGACTGACAGGTGACGTCATCGAACTCATTGACTCAGGACGCAGAGTTCAGACGGATGGCTATGGGTTCGGCATGAAATTGATGTACATAGGGTTTTGTCGCAAGATGTGCATGTTATCAAAACTGATCCTACGATCCTTGGCTAATGAATGCATTGGAATCGCCGAGACCCATTCAAATTTGTGCAATTCACCGGGGTTTCTAAAATACTGCGCGATCGATCTCCATTGACACGAACGTTCAGCTCATAAGGGCCAAGCCGTAGATGACGCAGTCCATTTTGATGATAGTTGGTTCGGTCATCTAGCCTTATTAGTTCCCCAACGGGAGTTAGTTGCCTTTGATGTGCGTTGCCCACCTGGAAACCTTTGTAAAGGCTAGAGATGGACAACATGCGACGGAAACTTTCTACGGCGTGTCTCTGGTACGTGTACGTGCTAACTTTTCGGGCCGACTCCTGCACCTGAAATTCGTGACAGTCGACAAACTCTGAGCAATACTCATTGCTACCTAGAGATAACCTAAAGAATACCTTCGCGCTACCTAGATGGTGTGGGGTTCGGTGGACCAGCAAGCTGATAATCATTGCTGATTTCATACTCAACGGATGGGCAAATGTGCATTTCAAACAGCCGTCTGATCGAGTTGGTTTGCGGTCAGAATTACTGTGCTGTAGCGAACAGGGTATGGTCGATTAAAATAAATAGCGCTCTCATGATGAACGAGCGAAAACTGTACAGTAGTTGCGATTCAAGGCGGGCCAAAAAGAGGTTGGCTACAACGAACGAAACCAGTCTTTCTAATGTAAAGACAGCAAACCTTAAACGTAAGTCTGTATCGTTCAGAGATCTCCTGTATAGAAACAGGTGTGCGGTTACTGGGACCATGGTTAAACTTCACATAAAATAACGCTGGTGAACAGAGAGATAAGTTCAACTCCGACAAAAGCAGCGTCGTCTTCCATATCCGGTCATTTGGACAGTGTGTGGCAAGCTAAGGTGACTCAGCATATTCTTTCAAAGCCGAGTTAGAATTCCTCTGAAATATTTGGCCAATTGTGAAGGGGGACATCCTGTCTAGTCCAAATTTGGACACAGTGAGGTTCTCCTTCATGCACCGGCTTGTTCGCCTGTGCTGTGTGGCTGCCAGTGTTTTACTGATATTCCAACTTAACTACTGATTGAGTTTATAGTAGGCAGATAAATCCCGCAAGAATTCAGAGACTAAGATTGAGGAGGCATTCAGGTGTTGTGCAAAAATGTCACAGCAACACGTACGCTGGCATCGACAGGGGACGCACCACATATGCCATCATGGTTGACGAGGAAAGAAGAAACCGGAACTGCAATAATTGCTCCCTCGTTTACATTTCTTTAGGAACTGATCTACAATATAACATGGATACTGTACTGCGGTCTAAAATCGATCCAAACCCATGAGCTTAGTACCAAATCGGACCACATATTTTGAAGAGCTGAGCGTGAATGGCACCAACTTACGTTCTCCAGAAGTGGGAGGATGTGCAGACGGAGGCATGCGGAACGAACGAGGGGCATGGGGGCTACCGTTGGTTCGGGGGAGTGAGCGGATTCGTAGCGCATTGAGATCGGACGCGTCACATTATTGTTGCCTGTAGGTCTGGAGTAGCCATCGACCACCAACACTGTTGGGTGTGAGGATACCGGACGTTGGCGCTGTACAAGCGTCTCATGATCCCCAACGGCTAGTCCAGAGGAAAGCAAATATGTGGAGAAAGGGAAAAGGCACTTGAGAAACACAAGCGTTCTAGCTTGTTCTACATGGACTCAGAATGAGACAACATTGTGAAATTAAAATGCGTCACAGGAATAGACGAATTCATAAAGAATATTTTTGGCGAACTGGCAAACAGTGAGCCGAATCCTGGAGGATTTAGCTCTATGGATTCTAATTCGGAACGATTCAGTTCATAGCTGCCATGTAACTCGAATCAAAATTGAGGTCCGCCAAGCTATCAACACCCACATAAAGACTATACAGGAGAGGCCCACCAGTAGAAGACAATCGGTCCCCATTGACGCAATGTGTCGTTTTTTATCCACAGCACGAAACGAAACACTGACAATGTCACTTTCCTTCCTGTTGAGAGCTTTGAAACCTAAGTACTAAGCTCAAAGAACAAACAAACAAGCTGGAAAACAGTTAAGCTGAATCAAACCCAGAGACAACACCCCTCGCCCCGAAGAAATCGCAGCAAGCTACAGAAATTGGTAGGTCGAATACCTAAGAAGCGATTTTTCCCCGAACACGAACCGACAAAGCTCGGCGTTCGCGACATTCCTGTCAGACTCAGTGATTGTCTCGAAGACAACGGTTGTCATTGATATAAGAAGAAGTGTTCTACGGATGTCGACACAATAAAAAAAACATCAATGAACGCTGAAAATGTGTAAACAGTAGGGTTAACTGACAGCAAGTGTAGCCGAAACTCCCTCGGGTGGAAACACCACGCGAGACGAATCGGTTTGTACTCAGTCGATCAATAACCACTCTACTCAGTTCCACATAGCTGAGCGCACAAAAAACACTCAATACAACCTTCCGGTTTGAAATGACGCCAAATCCACAGATGTTTGACTCAAATGTGCCAGTATGTGTTGAGAGTGTGCGCGGCGCATCGATCGGAGTCCTGTGACGAACACAGACCAACAAACGTCGAGTATCAAATCGTGTTCCGTGGAAAAACAGCAAATTCGAATGGAGTAGAGCAGGAAAGTTAGATGGCGAAGCGCACACACTGGACGAAACCAAAACATGTACGGGACTGCGAAATACACACACAAGGGCAGGTGAATTGGCATGCTAGGGAAGAAGAGGGCAGGTGGCTAAATAGCTGACACTGCCGTCCTACGATGCTGTTGGATGCTTCAGATCGATTGTTTCACGACGACTGGTCATCGATACGAGTGGAGTGGTGTAATGGCAGAACCGACAGGCGGGTTTAAAAACTGACAGTTGATCAACGATAAGAAATGTGTCTTCCACTTTCTAGCTTCAAATGGTAGTCAGCCATAGATCGGAGTGGCCGCACTGAAATCCACCGAGATCCAACCTCACACTTCGATGGAAAAGTACAAGTTGAACTGATCTTGTTGACATGCTGGAACACCTTGGAAACACAAGAAAAATTCGTCTAATTCTGAAATTCCTGCATTACTGCTGTCTTCAGTGGGTGATCTGCTCTGAAAACCGCAAGTTCAACTGGAGAATTCCTGGCACGAGACCACACAACTTACAGGGTGATTCGGCACTTCTAACCCGTTGAGTTCGACAGCCAGTCCTCAGTCCAAAATCGTATGAGCAGGAAAACGATTGCAGAACAGTTGAAAAAGACTGGAAACCACTTCACGACTGTAACGTTGTAAATTCCAAGAACCCTGGCAATTCGTGAGATCCACACTGTTGATGACTCTCGACTTTTCGGCATGAGGAAGTCTCGGTTGAAATTCACAATATCACAAAGTAAAGCGCGAGCTCCTGGCGAAGGTCGTCCGTTCAGGATAATCACGATCGGAACGCCAGTATCTATCGATGGTTCCTGGCTAGACTCCGACGAGCTGGAAATATTGCACAGTCTTGGTGTTCCCCAACATGCCACGCAGCAACAAGTTTACATTTAAACGTAAAACGCGGTTCGAGAGCCAGACTTTTCACGGCTGAATGAATGCGCCCTGAGTTTTGGGGTAATCCTCCAATATGGACGACTGCTTACAGAGGATAAAGGAATGCTTCATACCCTCGTTAACCAACAAGCTCTTATCGATACTACTGAAATAGCCCTCTACGCCTTACTCTCAATGGTACCACCCATCTGTGTTCGTCAGATTATTTCGACCAAATCGCTACTCTTCTCCACACTATACGATCTCTCCATCTTCCCTTGGTTGTTCTTTTACTCAAACCGCCAAACTTTCATACTGGTCACCATCCGCCCGCCTCACCTTACTCTCTCAAAATTTCGTGTTACGATGCATCCCAACAAACCGCCTCGGGTGTGTTGTTTTTTAGCAGTTTAAATCGAGTTTTTCCCTTCTACCCGTCATCCACATTCACGTATAAAAATTTGTTTTCTGTGCCAGTAGACTGTCGAAGTGGAGACTGAGGACGGAGTGTCATCCAACTTATGGGGTTAAACCGTTTAGAGTGCGTCTCAAAGACGATTCTTGTTCGCCAAAGGGTGATTATCCGCAGGAGAACACTCGAGCAAAGATTATCTTATGCAAACACATGAAATATCTTCAACACGCGAATTTTCCGGGCATGCCCAAAGTGGTACTGGTGTACCATAACCTAAGTGCTTACTTATCGGATAACGGACTTCCTAAAGTCGCGATAGGTATGCCTCGACAACGGCGGTCGAGTGGTCCTATTTCAGAGGATCACACTGATGCGGTGCCCAAGACACTCAGGTGTACTCACCATTGTTTTGCGTATCCAACAGCCTTTGTTCGTCTTTATAAATGAAAATAGTTAATCCATCCCTCTCTAAGCTGCTTGTTGTTGAACATGATTCATGAGTCTGTATGGAGCGCGAGGGAGTGTCGGATACAATCAGTGTGTAAAATTCTCATGATGCGATGGCCATCGGGTCTTCGACTATACGTCGGGGTGTTTCTGTGGACAGGAAAGCTACATCGGTTTCGGCGTGAGAGTGGAATTTATTCGATACGCATAAAAACTTCCCCGCTTGCGTTGTCCGGGTTTGAAAAAGTGCCACAGTTGACTGCAGAAGTGCATTTCTCTTGAAAATTGTACAATTACTGATATCGTTAAAAACTGTCAACTGACAACTGTCGTTTTAAATTATTCATAATTATGCAAAGCAGCACTAAGAAAAATCGTTCAGCTGTAACAACCTTCCGGTGCCCAGCTACCATGCCAGCCGGGGGAAGCACGAGGGCTGGGATGCTGCCAGGTTGTCCAAGCCTAGACAGGGGAAGTCGAGGGGCGGAAGTCAGGTTCGAACCACGGACCTTCCAGTCAGTAAATTCGCACTCCAATTAATTGCGTCATCTCGCCCCCACTAGGAACATAAACCTTACGGTCATAATTGGACGCCATTCGCGACGGATTCGAGCCTGAACAGGGTTCTGAAGATTTACATGGAGAGAGTCTTGTGCGGTTCACACATTCCCAACTGCCTTTCATGCAGCTTTATATATTACAAGTTCGCAGTTTGCCGAAATGAACATATGGTTCAAATCCAATTGTTCCAGGCAAATCAAACAACCAATTGAACCACGCTAGCTTTCGATCACTATTGAAATCAGAATGAACAAATCTGACAGTGCTTAGAACTCCTGTTCAAATGGGCTCAAAAGTATCCTCTGATAGTCAACTCTCAGTGCGCCAGTTCGAGTTCGGTTAACACCAAAAGGGATTTTACAAAATGATCGCTCAGCTGTAACATCATTTCCATACCGATCTGTCATGTGACCCGAAGGAAGCACGAGGGTTGGGGTAATGCCAAGATGCCCAAATCCAGACAGGAGTAGTCGAGAGGCTGGGAGCGGGTTCGAACCACAGACACTCTGGTCAGTCAGTTCGCGCCGTAACGACTATGCGATCTGGAGATCAACCGCCAAAATGACCAAAGTGGTCATTACCGATCAGCAGACCGCAGCAATCAGTATCGGTTATCAGAAATAATTTATTTTACCCATTATTCCGTAATTTTTGGTTTGGGGGATATCAGGAGTGGAGTTGAAAAACGCCGCTATCATGCGCATAGGATGATACTCTTAAATTTACAACAACAAGAAACTGAGGATCGAGGAACAGAACCCAACTAGGCGTATAGAACAAATAAAACCTCTTGGGAGGGGCACTGACCTGCGACGTTTCGGAGAACAGGTTGGCTGGGTGTGATGTCCTCGATGGATACTCTTCGAATCAATTGGGATGGAGGAGGTGGTTGTTGTTGCTGGATGATAACCTGGGGACGGGGAGCTGAAGCAGCTGTGCTGGGCGGATTATTGTTTGACTGGATGTGAGGAGGAACAGGAGGTGGGAGTCCAGACTCTGAGGTGACAACAATTTCGGTGGTGGCAGTGGTGGTGGTGGCGGTGGTGGTCACAGGGCGTGTGATGGGAATCCCAGGAGAGGCAGCAGTCTTTGAGGAAATGATTGAGATCGCCTGAGGGGAGCTACGGGACACCGGGACGTGTTGCGGTGGAGCGGGTTGTTGGGAGCTGAGAACAGTGAATGCGTGAAGTACAACGATAAGCACAAACACAACCCCCTATTCCATCATGGGCACAAGGCATGCCATCCAATCTACACATTTAAGTTTGGTTTTAGAAACCCAAACAAAAACCTAACCCTCAAGAAGAGACGGATGATATTCTTGGGAGGGACAGTCAACAAGAACGGCCTTCCACGCTACCTGTGCGGTGTTCCACCAGCCTAGTGGAATGTTTCCTATCCCGTATACAGACCGGATGGACCGGAAAATAACTTCACTCCACACATACGGTCTATCGTATAGAAACAGGACGAGGGGTCTGTCCCGTGGAGGAGCGAGTTTTCATCCAGATTTACTGAGAGTTGCCAAATTTATCAACAGAGAGAGTCATGATGTGGCTTCAAAAGATTTCGAAAAACTGATTACGTCTCATCTGAAACACAAAAGTTCCCCTTCGTTGTCAAACGCCGTACGGACGAACCGTTATGACTGGGACGTTGAAACCTGCCTAGTCCCGTTCACGGAACAAGTCACATGGCTTCGAATGTTAGTCGCACATCCAAGACGCCCTAGCATTGCCGAGACTGTAGCCATTCGTTCATAATTTATTGCACAAGTCCCCTTTCCCCAACTCCGATGAAAACCTAGCTAGTCCGAATTACTTGCTATTTTGTCGGGCACCTACCTGGATCTTGACTAGCACAACAAGAAAACAAAGTTCCAGGAAAGCCAACTTTCCGTTGGACGCTCAAGAGAAAGGATGAAGGCGATGGTGCTTCAATGATCAAAAACGTGGCCTCTATGCTCACGCAAAGCACAAGAACTCTACGTATTTGACCATGGGTGTCCCCGAAGCATCGACAATGTTGAAGTAAACCAGGTGGTTTTTTGTGGGGAAGGAGGTCTGTCCCGGTGGACAAGCTAATCAAGCCGGTTAGAACACGTAGTTCGCATGTCAGGGGGCCGTTTCCCACATAGATCTCATTTTCCCCAGCTCCATGCTGAGTGGAAGCGACCGGTAGATGAAAACATGAACCAGTAAACTCAGTCAGGCTGACAACTGCCATCTCCTTGGATTGGGACTTGATCAGTGATTAATGTCATTGGCAGACGTGGCTCAAACACGCAGTCAGAGACGTTGTTGAATCACAGCTAGCGCCCTCAATGTGTAGTCGTCCAGTTTCCCGTCTCTTCACGTCGATTAGAATTATCCCCCACAAACTGATTACTCATGCGAAAGCTCCAATGCCTGGATAAATCTCCCATGTTCTCCCATCTTTCAACCACCAAAACCGTAGCCCCTCCAAAGTACCAGCTGATAGACTGAATGGATAACACAAAATGGAGAAAATAAAATGGTGGACAGAACCAATTGGTAAGTAGAACAATAGATCTAAACGGACCAATCGGATTACATGCACACGAAACCCCAAACAACCAACTCCGTTATCAGAAACCATAGGAGCACAAGTAGACCTAAAGCAAATACCCCCGTTCTAACCACCCACTGACGACGTCTTCTTGTACGGTGACGAAACGCTTGCAAGCTAGCTATCAACCTCGGTAAACTAGCATCTGACCAACAGCAGATGTGACATCGACGAACAACAACGGAGTCGTTTTCCACCTCGTTCCAGGCGAGACAGGTTGCATTGCAAATGCAATCATCTTACAAGAGGATTAGGGATTTTTTATCGCAGAATGTTCCAGAAACATCTGCAAACAAGGCTCAATGCAAACCAATCTACGTAATGCCCCGATAGGTCATACTATCGAGCCCAGGTAGCTCAGTGGATGTCACCGTGGATTTACGTTTTGAAGGGTCGGATTCCTGGCGTCAGTGTCTTCACGTTAGTTCATCCTCTCGAACCGTTGTGTGGTTTTATCAAAAAAAGCGTGTGTTTGGCTTAATTGATAGGCTTAGTATTTCAAACACAGTGGGAAACAGTAATGCCTTGCCGTTGTACAGATAACAATCGTCCGGCTGTAATGAACTTTCTGTCACCAGAAGGAAGCATGAGGGCTAGGATGCTGCCAGGTTTCCCAAGCCTAGACAAAAGAAGTCGAGATGCAGAGGTCGGGTTCGAACCACGGACCTTTCGGTCAGCAAATTCGCGCTCTAACCACTGAACCATCTCGCCCCCGTGCCGTTGTATTTTAACAGGAATCGGACGCGTACTACTTACTGATTGACGTACGATTTCTGATCTGGACTGTTTCGTCGTTCGCGTAAATCGCCTTGTATGAGTGGGCGGCGTGATTGTGCTGCAGCAGGGGCAGGGACAGGAGCAGCGCTGTTTGTCGTCGTTGTGGTTGCAGTGACAGAGGTGGTGGTTGCAACCGCGGAATGCAAACCAGCAGGTGCAGACTGGACGGTATCGAATACCCATTTCAGCGTGTCTGCAGAATTGTTTGGAAGCTCACCGTCACGTGGCTTCCGAGTTTTTCCGCCCTTCGATGTATCATCGGCCGAGCTACGGGTAGAAAGGGGTTAAAAGGAAACAGTGATTATCACAAAAAAAGCAAAACGAACCAACAGAGTGTTTTAGTCCGTGACCGGATGTGGCCACTCATTTGACGATGGTTCGACTGCAAATGCTTTGTACCGGTACACCCCAAAAACGTTAAATGATAGGGAATTCATAGCTCTCGGAACAGATCCGGGGGTTTGTGTTACCTCGATAGTCCACACTGACTTTTGACCTAAGTTTACGGAGACAAGCTCTCCATCATTGGCTGTAAGAAGTGATCTGTGACACGAAATGTCGACTCCATGTGTGGTGGTAACATACTAACACCATTGGCGAGTTAATGAAGTGGATACTCTAAGAACAATCTGAACGGAAAATCACCATCGACATCAGTTCGGGGAGATACAGAGCAGCGTAACTGACAATGTGAACCCCGTCCAAACCAGTTGCAGCCATTTTGGTATTTTAGTGTCAATTCACACACTACGTCTCGCCGAGTTCCGCAAAGAAAACGATATTCCTCTAAACGGATGCCAAAGACTTGGCGACGCTCCTGTCAAATCAGAACATCGAATCCTTCTAGTGCATGATTCTATGCAATCCCAAGGAATTACAAAGAACCCAAATCAAAACATGAGCAAACGAAAAGACGGAGTGGGGTCCGGACCACAGAATTTCCAATCGGTAGCTTACAATCTAGCCACTTAGCTAACGCAAACTCAGAAAACTTGGGCGCCACACTTCAAGACTGTAGTGTAGTGTGCACGACGAAATCTAAATTGAAGCAGCCCTACTTCCGACGAACAAGCCCCTTTCCAGGTAGTGTAACGCATGATAGGAACGCCTTAAACAACCAAAGACCGACGCTAGGATTCACATTTGCACTGGCTCTACAAAAAAAAGTTAGACGTGTGTCAGAGAGTAAATGTAACGGCGATGACAATAATTGTCTGATCGAATGGATTCGACGACAGCTGTTGCAGTGAGTCACGCTTCTGAGGAACGACCCAGTTCTAACACGATAACAGGAACACGAGTTGTCAGAGACTAAGCTAAAGCTTATCCAAACTTATCCAAACTAGTTCATAATCACTAGAGCTAGACAAAGCCCCAAATCTGACGGGGTTGTTCTTACTCACGCCCTACTGTTTTGAACAAAAGCGCACTTTTCAAAACAACATCAGGTAGTACGGATTGAAAACGTGTGCTCCAAGACTAGTTGAGGCAGAATGTGAATCCAATCGACGTAGTTCATCTCACAATTTAAAAAAAACCTCCGTGTATAGACTTCTGTGTACACAAAGTCCGCAACAAAATCATACAATCGCATAAGTTTTTCAACACTGGTCCGCTACTGATGGGGGGAGGGTATAAACGAATGAGTTGTAGTTGGGAATTCCGTCAGAAGTCAAGCTCACAATTGTCAAAAAGATTACTTCTTCCAGTCACTGGGTTAAAAACACAGGACAGTCGAAAGTGAGCTCGACAGAAGTATAGTTGGTCGTCCAGAGTGCGATGGTATTTTCCTGGAATTTCGCCATCACAAATCCCTCTAGCTGAAGTTTCACTGTGTACACGGATGGTGGTTTGGCCTACGCCTCTCCAATTCGATTTCAAAGCAGCAACCAACTCAGTTTAGCATCACAGACGTCCGCAACTACGCCCTGGTGGATCTGAATCGGACGGAGGCCAGTCCAACGCTTTCAGAAGCCAGGCCTTGTCCAGCCGCTCATGGTTGAGAGTGGTAACGCCGCAAACCTGAGTAGACAGGAAGGTGGGATGGCTTAACAGGATAACACAGCGCTCCATACACGTCACATCACTCCGATTAGGCTTTTGCTCCGTTTTGAGAAGGCCTGAGAATGACCAGTCTGAAGCCTTTAATTGCACCCTTTAATTGAGATCCCGCAGAGAGTGTACCAGGACAGCGAATGTATGAAGTTGCAAACGCCTATGATTCCGAAACTCGGCTATCCACAAAATAGTAATACTAATAATCGTTAAGCTATGAAACCCTCTCGGTGCCAAGCTGCTATGCCTCCCAAAAAAAACTACGGTGGCAGTGATATTTCCACCACATTGCCCAAGCCTAGACGGGAGCGGCCGACATACAGAGAGAGAGTGGATTTGAACCAAGGACCTTCCGGAAAGTTTGAGCTTTAACTACCGAGCTCTATTGAGCTAGGTTGGTTAGCCATACACTCAATAAAAAAATAGTTCAGCTGTAACACCCTTTCGGTGCCTAGCTGCCATGCCACCCGAGGGAAGCACGAGGACTGGGATACCGCCAGGTTGCCCAAGCCTAGACAGGGAAAGTCGAGAGGCAGAGGTCGGGTTCGAACCACGGACCTTCGGGTCAGTAACCTCGCGCTCCAACCACTTGCGCCATCTCGCCCCATACACTCAATAAAGTATACAAACGTGATTCAGCCGAAAAATACCGAGACCTCTTGCTCAACAAGACAAAGTCACAGGGTGACCCTGAGATTTTGCGCTTTTCCATGCTTTTCAGTCAGCTGATTGAGGCAATATTCTTATAAGTTCCGGAGTCGTTTTCAGTTGGGATCTATTACCAGCTGTTGGGGATGGAGAAATGGCGAAAAACACGAACTGTCCTCTGGATGATTCTGTCTGGATGATTCTTAGCTCCAAAGGCTGTGTTTTGAAAAGCCACACTCCAAGGTGTCGTTAACTGGCATTAATTGGCAGGGTCCGCGGTCCTTCGGGCGCCTTCACAGCTCTTGCTTAGGTAATCCATCGTGCTTCCGCCTTGTCAAACATGGCATTGTCGTTTGGAAGGGTAACGTAAAAGTGTGTGTGGTACCGATTGAAGGCTGCCACCTGCTCTACGGAACCTACCGCTGGAGCTAGCATGGTGTCACGCCTTATACACAGATCTGGTCGCTTCTGAGTAGCAGCTATACGAGACAGTCCTGAAGCTGATCCATCCGGTTATATGACAGTCATTGAAAAACAGTAAAATAAGTTGACAATGTCCCGAAATTTGGTTAATTCGGGTGTTGCCCGGTTGTCAGATCAAAAGGCACACTGCGATGAAAATTACAGAGGAGAAACTAGATGGACGTTCCGGAGGCTACCAGACACGAGAACGCCTGCTCTCATGTTCGAAACGCTTTCCCGTAGGCTGTGTTTCATCGTGTAAGGAACCAAGAGGAAAGCAGTCCCCCAAGTTTCCGTCAACCCTATGTTCTACTTGAACCCAAATTGGACTGATTTCGATAAATACACTCATTTGCAAATCAATTTGGTTCCGCGAGAGACTCACCTGGAACCCAGCTGAATCTCCCGTTTGTGATGTTTCCAGGCTGACGAGGTGTATCGCGTGTATCTAGAAGATCGTAGCAACTGGAACATGAGGCGGCCTGGTGCAGCACATTCAGTTGCCTGGAAACATCACAAACGGGAGATTCAGCTGGGTTCCAGGTGAGTCTCTCACAAAACCAAAGTTGTTTTAAAATGAATGTATTTATCAAGAGGAAAGCACTTTGGTGACCGTCGGAATTACGAGACCTTGGAGTCATTCCAATTATGACAGAGATAGCTTCCAGGGGTATGGCTACTGTAGAACATACATAAAAGGACAGAAAAACACCGAGGGACACTCACAGACCATCATCATCCGAATCAGGTTCTTCATCACTACCCAACTCGCGCCACCTTCGGTAGCGTTCAATGAGTTCCTGCAAGATGGCATTGTTCTTCCGGGCCCGTTTGATGAACGGATGCCGCAACAGTTCGTGTGCAGTAGGTCTCTGAAAGGGAAATGGGTGGAAAGTTACGGTGGTATGACTTCCCGTACAACTAGGGCACTCTACGGAGTGTATTTGCCCTATAAGTGCAGCATAAGATACCACTTGACTGTTGTTTCCGCCGACCCTGATTATATGGACCTGAATGGTCCGGTTTGTTTCGGGAACGTAACGCTCCACCATCTACACACCTATCTACTTCCTCGGCATCCGCCGCTCTTGCCACAACACAACAGTCGACCTAAGATCGACTTACACAAATAGTTCGCACTACGAACGGTCCTGGTCACCTGATCACTAGGGGGTTCGAGCACACTACAGGCCGAACAGACGCGATGATTCCCAAGTCGGCAACGATCACCAGACGAAGAAGACATCCGCACCTGATCGGATAAGATGTAGAACCTAACTGACCTGTCATTATGGCTGACTTAGAAAAACCTGCAAGATTCATAGTGAAACTCGATTATCACGCGGGCCACCAAATGTTACTGACGAGTGAATCACCGGGAACCTCAAGGTTGTCTTGTTTCGGCATTCATCTTGCCCGATCGAACATGCCCTTTGAGCTGAGCGACCAAATCTGAGCATCAGCTGACGAAGCCAAACTTCTCTCTCTCTCTCTCGATGATCATTTGTGCAAATTTGGTGTCACGAACGTGTGAAACGACAACAGTGGCGACGAAAACAAGACCCTGTAGCAAAAATCAATTCGTGTGGACGTATTTATGCTTGTGTGTTCATTTCGGCATGAAACCCGCAAAGGAGAGCGTTGTTTTCTTCATGGACCCTACTTCTCACAACAGACGGCTTTCCATGGGAGGACTGACTGAAAAAAATTTCGAATAGGGGAACAAAAGAGAATGCATTTATGCACTGCTCAAGAACATCGGACTGTGTAACACCTCCGGGATGAGTACGTCGATGAAGGTTCATGTGAACGCTAGTAACGGCATCACAAGACAAGACGGATGAAGGAAGGAACGCATGGGTCACAGACTGTCTCATGTTCAAACATCCGCCAAATTTAAGGAGCAGTTCATTTGTTTTCGTGCCCGGACGTAAAACGCTTTCCTCGATACCTTGAACTGTTGTAAGCCTTGAAAAATACTTCAAGTTTTCGATTTGGTGGACTAAATGTGTCTAAAGGAGATCAATTAGAAGCAAACGAGTGGGTATTGGGCCACACAACGGAAATGACTGATTCCAGAGCAACTCGCAAGCAACGCAGTATCGTTTTAACGTTCGTACTAGTTTGTGTAATCGATTACGCTAGTCGCACGCATATCGGGAAGTGTGCAAGCGCATGCGTGTAGATTCGTTACAATCCACTTGACGTGGATTGATCATGCACAAGTGAGGCGAAACACAATGGAATACCGATGAATCGCTTGTGCCTTAGTCATCAAAATTGAAATGTCAGACCACAACCGCAAAACACCAGTAGACGACCGGAACAACAAGTGGAGAAGACAAAAACAAGGAGGTCTTTAACAGCTTTCAGGTGCGAAGGTCATTGCCCACAGGTGAGAAAAATCAGCCAGGTGGTAGTAATGAAACTTGTTTCCCAAAACCAATATATACCCGCCATCAGAACTGCTTCGGCTGAGTGGAGTGTGTTAGAACAGGGTCACAAAAATCTCAGCACGGATAAACAGAATCGGCTCATCGCGCACGGTCACCAGGCAACTCGGTCGAAACACAGTTGTAGACAAAAGCAATCCCTTTTCACGTCATTCTGCCATGTCATTCTGTCCATCGAGTTTTGCACACCAAAATCAGTACAATTCGGCGAGACATCAGCTGATCGGCACAAAATTGTGCCAGCCTAGAATCGAGACATGTTCCGAATCGCACGGACTGGGTGGGTGGTTGAGTGAAACTCTGCGTATCACTGACCGAGATGTTGGCTAATATCGAGTCGATTGGCGACCGCTTCAGTAAAATAACTGGGAGTAAACCTAGGACATACAAAACACGGACCAAAACCGCTAGGATCTCGCGCAATCGGCCTCGCTATATCTTCGACTGGCACGTAAAAATTAATGGGACAATGTTAATAGCCATGGATGGCTTCACCAGTTGGGTGTAGTAATGTCCTTCGTACAGATCACTTTCATCTACGACTAGCAGTAAAGTAACACCCCTTCGGTGTCTAGCTGTCATTCCACCCGAGGGCTGACCCAACCTGTCAGGTTGGGTTCAAACCACGGACCTTCCGATCAGTAAGGTCACGCCTTAACCAATAAGCTCTCACGAGTTCGACTAGCCTTTGTCACACAACTGGGGTACCCGACTCGTTGTAGACTCAGAGTTGACCGCTTTCGGTGTGGTCCGTCAAATGTAGAGTAGCAGCGAAGCGGTAAAAAGGGCTAACAGGCAATCGTCGGTAAAGCGAAAAGTGATGGAAACCAAGATGACAGCTCCTCGGCAAAGTAACCCTGCACCTGTCGAGGTACACTTTAGTGCAAATGAATCCCAACTGAATTTATTGCTCATGTCAGATATCACACCAAAATACACATCAGGCAGCGTTTGTGCAGCAAGCATTCAGTCGATGAATACCATAAACGAAACGGAGATATCCGGGGCCACCGTTTGACACCAAACCAATGAAAAAAACGTGTGTAGTTGGTCGAGTGCGAGCAAGTTTGTGCTAGAGCAGAACACAAGGGGGGACCACACTTAACCTTACGCAGTGGGCTGGGGAACAGTCTTCAGCAATCTTGTAAGTAGCGCTTTTTCTCCACACTGACTCGAAACCACCCGCGGTTGGCGAAACCACCGATATGAGATGTTTGGATGAATGAAATAAACTATGAGAAGGGCCATTAACTCTTCCAGACACATACACATTCTTGACCTTCAAAGTACACGCCACCCCAGTGGACTCCCGACTGAGTCTGTAGAGAGGAAATAGTCGGTTCAACAAGTGGGTGATGTCACCGTATCTAATACGACGTAGGCTACATTTAGAGCGTTTGGGTGTATAGGTGTTGAAGAACGGTTTGTGTACGGTTAACTAGCCTCCCTAAGAGGCAGTCAGTGAGGAACACGCAAGCAGGCTATTGCTGCAAGTATTTAGCGCTTTGAATTCCTCGGAAGCTAAGAAATTCCACCGAATGTTGGTTAAGCAACTGAGAGCAAACCATGATTGTAAACCAAGCGCCAGTTACTGGCTTCGGAGAAAGCCAAGAGCGGTCTTTCACCCACTATCTGTCAGTGCTGAATTCAAGGCATGCGCGTGGTCCTGCTAGGAATCAGAGCACGTGTTGTGCAATCAAACCATGGCGCAAGCACGCACAGAACAAAAACCAGGTGGACATAGCAATCGCACGAATGGAATTCAAATAGAAGAACTATTCATCACGTGACTGATCAACGAATCGAACATCGACTCTCGCAACCCCGACAGATACACAAAACAGACACCGTAGTTGCACGTAGACAGGCGCGACGCACACGATTGTCAAACAAAGGTTCCCAAAACATTCAATCCGCCGTTTCTGAAGGAGACACGACGTGCTCCGTTGAGAAAGTTATATACACCGATGTCTGGTGGCGCCCATCGAGAACAGTTGGCAAGACCTGGCAAGAGCATATTCCTATCCCACAAGCTCCGTATCCTACAGCTTTGCAACTGAGTTACAACACAAAAGCCGACCGCAATTCGAGACGCAAACTATCAGTTATTCTTCTTGCATTATGTCACCGGTGAGCAACGCACGAACTCAGAAAATCCGGTATGTGAGCTGTTTATAAGAAAAAGCTACCAGCCTTGCGTTAAAACGTAAGGAATTTTTTTAATGTCGTTATCGTTATCGGTTATCGTTATGCGCGACCCTCGGCATTATGAGATCGACGTAGTCTACTTGTCAAAAATCCAAATACATGGACACTGTTCCCCTATGGTTTACCGCCTTCCAGCATCATACGTAATACTAAGAGACAGAAGAGGGCTTTTCACATAAGTTTCATTCTGGTAACTGCAGAATCTTTGCTTGTAGGAAAACGTGTGCAAGTGAATTTATTGATCGAACGGCATTGGTTTGAATAAAAAATGTATACATAATATACAAATACTTATAAATTGTATATAAAATATATATTTTATGTGTAAAATCAGACTGCCCTCAATCACTATATAGTATCATTTAGATTGTCGACCTCTGCCTCTCGACTTCCCGTGTCAAAACTTGGGCAACCTGGCCAGCGCTCGTGCTTCCTATGAGTAGCATGGTAGCTAGGCACCGAAAGGGTGTTACAGCTGGACGATTTCGATCATCTTACTGTCCCCCCTAGAGTACAGGTATACACAGCTCGTTCTGACTTCATCGCAGTCGTCCCGAAACAGAGAGGGAAAAAAGCGTACGGTTGCAATACAACAAACGTTCAATGAGCAGATACGAGACCGGCCAACGATTCTCCAATATTTGGATAAAACATCTGCAAAAGACGGAGCTCGCTGACCCAAATAAACCTCCTCGAATGACCGGAACGATAGCTTAGTGCAGCCTCCGGTTATCAGTAGGCAGAATCTGTTCGCATATTGCAACAGTCTCCAAAGTCTGCAGTTTAGCGGAATCGGGAGCAAACGGCGTGTTCCATAGACAATCATAGAGACGAAACGCTGGCACATGGTTGGGCAACAGGCGTGTGTGTGTGTGTGTGTGTGTGACCAAATGTCGTTTCTCCTTTGTTGTTGTCCGAGTCATTCATTCACCTGTTCCCTCAAAATCACACTGACCGCAATAAGCGGCTGAATGGGAAGAAAAAACCCCATGGGCACGTTCAGCTTAGGATAGGAGGCAAAACAAGCCAAAAAAAGTCCAACGAGATATTGAAGGGCAGGGTAAAAGATGAAAGGTTTGGTGAAAAATGTCTCAACGTTTCGAAACTGATACGGGTTCCTATAAAATTGTAAACAATCTGTGAAGGACAACCGGAAGTCCAGCAGACAGGGTAGATGCGTACATAAACAATAAACAGCTATCGTCTGACCAAATCTAAATTGGCACCCCGAGGACAGATGCTCAAGCAGATCGAGCAAACGTCGGTGACCAGAACTGTCCATCAATAAGCTGAAAT
This sequence comes from Clonorchis sinensis, assembly GCA_003604175.2. NCBI lineage: Eukaryota > Metazoa > Platyhelminthes > Trematoda > Opisthorchiida > Opisthorchiidae > Clonorchis > Clonorchis sinensis. The sequence continues at coordinate 30,974,643 of CM030373.1, read as the reverse complement.
AGCAAGTTGTTCCGGGTTTCCTACACTTTCTAGCGCACTAGGGAAGACTACGTCCAGTTGTCCATTCGGAAATAAATGGAAGACCGATGGGATCACGATATTTCGGATTATCGACGGCATGGCCCAAGACCCAATGTCCTCGATGACGTATGTCACGCAACGGCCATCACAAGGGCATAAACAGTAAACGACAAATCAATTATCCACCGTCGTGCGAGTTTGCAAGTCACATAACTCCCCTTGTTGCAGCAGTTCAACTAGTCAACCGGAAGGCCCAATAGTTTAGAAAGTTCCATCTCACCACAACTGCGACGCGATCATGCCAAGGCCATGCCCTCGCTGTTCCGTTCCTGATCTGGAACGCTGTGCTAAACGAGCCGGCCTCCTGGTTCCGTTTCGCTAATCCAACCTATTCCAACAACGTATCACACACTTCCGACTTCAAAATCCTTGAGATTCGAGAACAAGATAAAAAAGGGGTCTCATTCATAGCGCGCAAACACGTCAGTTCGTCTTTCGTGTCCTATTAGTACGGTCGCCAAATCTTCAGTCCTATTGCTAACTCTTCTATGGGTTTGCAAATAATTCCACATCGACGGCATTGCTACCACGATGAGCAAGGTTCATCGGAGTAAGTTTTGTCGAAGAGTTTTCAGCAACCTCGTAAGCAGTTTCCTTTATGAAAATAAGTTTTGTTCTGTTTCTCAGTCTTTCAATCGTCCAAGGTGTTTTCGTTCTACCAGCTGCTTTCCTCTGCCAAGAGGCCTGTCACACTGTGTGTGTTGTCCCTAGTCCATATCATCACTGATCGAAAGAGCAAATGCGTTCTTCCTGACGATCCCTGATCGCGAACTCCTTATTTTCCACAATTCACGCGACCGAAAATCCATGACCTGGTGGATGGCGTAACCTTCATGCATAACCTTCAAAGTGTACAGAGTTTTCCGCGCCAAAATACCGACGACCTGTGTGTCTGTTCTACGCGGCCTAGCACGCAGCCGTAAGAATATCAGGAGCAAAGAAATAATTCGCCCCTGAGGGTGCCATAAGTGAGTCTGTGATCGTTGCTATTGCTGCGTTGAACTGGCTTTTGCTAGCACCAGGAAATTCCAGGAAAGCTTCGAAATGCAAGAAGCTGAGAATTTTAAAAAAATGCATTTCTGTGACCCTGATAGTGACACGAAACTGGCGGGTTAACGGGACCACCAGGGTTTATAGCTGCGTCAGAATTCCCTTCTTTAAAAAGAGTTGAACGTCCAAGAGCGGCTGCGAACAGGGTTTAAGCACTCCCGACTGGATCAACTAATCGGTTCACCTAACGTCCATTGCTCAAGCGACTACCACTCTGGATTTTCCTCGTTGCAGCTGTACAACCTTCAGCGCTTTGGAGACTAGCACTGCGATCACTCAACGGTCAAAAAATCATCCTTGAACAATCTACCGCAAAGAGACAAAAACGAACTACCAAATTGATTGATATGTCTCAGTTCTCGTCCCTGAGTGGGCCCGTTTTGTGTCGCGGCCTAAGGGTCAACCATAGTGGTTATCCAATCGAGTATAGTACGCGATCCCATGAGAAGACAAAAACGACATGATCAACAAGATATCATGCGGGAATGTGACGGCTAAAGCGCTGGTTCCGCTCACAGGGATTTTCGACCGTACGTCGTGTAATGGAATTTGGAACTTCGACGGCCCAGCAAGAAACGTACTTTCGTGGTCGTAATAGCATGACGGGAAGGAGATCTAACCATTGTGGCTAAGATATTACCACGTTGTTCAAGACTAGACAGGAGCAATAGAGGTCGGGATCGAACCGCGAACCTTCCGGCCAGCAAGTCTGAGCCCTAACCAGGGTGCCAGAACCCGTAACAAAGGTAGGGGGATTTCGTTCAGAACTTATATCAGGACCCTGGTTGTTCACAGTGGAACCTGTTCCCCCCATGAAGGGGAATAGTACTCCGCAGAAAAAGATTCGTAATCCGTGCACAAGTGAATGAAGGCTACGCGCAGCGCGAACAAATAAAAACACACGGCCTAGAAACTTCTGTCCTGCAAACAGAGTGTACTTCTACGACTGCGTGAGACTTCTTTCCTTCAAAAGTGAGCAACCTCGACCAACCAACCAACGAGTACAACCTGTTGTTGGCAGCATCATCTTCATCTCCTCGGAGCACCGACGTCGTTGTCCGACTGTAAATCGGACATGAGAAATGGCACCTGGGTATGGTGTAGTGATCGACCAGGAAAGAAGTCTGTCTTTGGGGATGGCCTGCCATCCAAGAGTTCTGTCGTGATGAGATCACTAAACCACCCTCTAGAGTAGAAAGCGAACTCAAATGACCTGTGCACCGGATTGTACTAAGCGTCCTGTTACTCTGGAAAGCAACCTTTTGACCATAGTCACACTCAGTCACATTCAGTAGGTTGGCTGAGTCAGTTGGCCCCTCAGATTAGAGTAAGCCGTGGGCCAATCAGAAATCAGTACTCTATCCTCTAAACAACGCTCAACGTGGTCGGGTGAGTTTACTGGTTGTTGATCGAGTGACAGTTGACTTGTTCGTCGAGCTTGGCAGCTGGCCTGCAAACGTGCCTTCAACATGCTAGCAGACTTTCAGCATGCGGATCCGCGGGACCCATCCACCTAAGCGACAATGATGATTATCCTCATGTTGGAGAAACATTTGCAGGCCAATTGCCAAGCCCGGATAATTAATGAACCACCACCTGACTTGTATTCACCAATACCGTACAAATGGAACCTCGGGGGTCGTAATGCTCCCGGGAAGCTCGCTCACAGACATTGAGTATGCGGATGATATTACCCTCCTTCAAAAATGCAGATCATTTTAAATAACCCAAATAACTGCCGCACGGTTTGGTATGCGCAAAGCGTAAAGTGCTGTCGCAAGACTGGGTGGAATCAAACCCAAACATCATGCTTGCAGACGAGCCAATCAACGTGGTAGACAAATTTGTCTAAGTTGTGGTGGACTGGCTGGAGAGGAATCGGTTCTCGAATCGGGAAGGCCAAGGGAGCTTGGTCAACCTCCGACACCTATGGCACTGATGTTACGTCAATTTGCTTGTCAAGGGCAGAGCGATCCACTATGGCAGTGCAATCCACACTATACTTGATGGATCAGAAACGTGGCCTCTACGTGCAGAGGATGTACGAAAGTTGCCAGTGTTAGACCATCGGTGACTCCGAAGTATTGTTCGGTTATGGTGGGAATATAGGATTAGCAATTCTGAGGTACGCCAGATGGCTTTTGGAAAAGGAACTCTTCCACGATGAATGAGTTACCCATACTGGTTAGGACATGTACTCCGCATGCCAGAAGACCGCCTGCCTCGCCCAGCCCCGTGCTGAGTGGAAGCGACCGATACAGTGTATGGACAGTGTATCACCTGGCAACGAAGTATGAAAACATGAACAAATGAACCGAGTCGGTTCAACAACTGCCGCTTCCCTGGATGTGGACCCCGGGACCCAACTCACCAATCGCTAATGACACTGGCATAAATGGTCCAATCACGCAATCAGTGGGGTTCGCGCACCATAGCTACCGCCTCCAATGCTTAGCTGTATCTCCCACGCCCTCCCACTTTCCGGTGCTCAAAACTGTAGTAGCTAGAGCCAATGGTACCAAGGGTACACGGTTTATAGCTGGTAAATTGATTGATTGCACAAATGCCTGCGGTGAGCAGACAAGTTTTCACAGATGTAGTTACTTGACGTAGGTAGTTCACCCTTCCCAGTCCGGTTATCGAAGTAGACAACCAGGTTTGTTTCCAGAGCACGACAATCGAGTACGTGATCAGGCATAATGAATAATAGGAGAAATTTTTCACGTACAGGATACAACTTACCTGCGCCGTTCTCACACACACAAAGTCAAACAAACAATCTGCTTCTACGTAATACTGATCACTAAATTTACCTGCGTAGGGAGTTAAGCAAGATATGGACCATATTCACAGTAGAATACTAATTGGAAGATGCACTACCCTTCATTTTTACTGTCATCATATTATAAAATCCATAACGGGTTATGTTGTCAAGCTGGCAGTAAAACGTTGATGGTGACAAGTCATTCACTCGTCAAAATCAATAAGGTTCGTTATGTAAGGTAATGGCGCTGTTTTTAGTAACTCTAACCTGGGAAGGTTGCAAAAAAACTTGTCTGGATAACAGTTACTTGAACAAACTCACCAATGGATCTACGAACCTCAGGAAAGAATAACTGAGGCCATCAACCCGATTGTTGACCACGTGATCAACCATGCTACCGTCAGGGTGAGCTCAGTTTTTCCATCATTGTGATGATTTGCAGCACTCGGTTGGACATGGATCGATTAGTTGAGCACGTGACTTTGAGCAAGTTATCGCCTGATTTGCTTAGGTGACGAAACAAGGTTCAGCGTGTACTACTACACACTGTTTACTTAGTCAAGGATTACAGCTGGCTAGTTCTTCGCGAGCGTTCGTGGTCTTGTGTGGAAGAAGTCTATTCATTTAACGGATATGTTTCACCTGCCAGAGGTTCTCGGTGGTACCGATAGGAATATCATAGCTAAGAAATCAGCACAAAGTGACCTCCCATACAAGTGGACGTCCAAGTCATAGCAACATTTCTTGTCTCTTAAAGGCTCTCTGCTGGTCAATTCCACCCAGAAGGATAGTTTGCGTACGTTGCACTCACAACACCGCATCCCTAGCCCCAGGGTTTGTGGCCAGTCGGTATGGTTATACCACGCCCAGCCGACTTTGTAACAGATAAAATGCAAAATGTTGATGCATAGTCGGCTGTTCTAAGGACTTTTCAGACGACATTTATGGCGCGTTACTTTGGTCACCGCGTTTACGTCAGTATGGCATCCTCAATGTCGATATCGCCCAGCCTAGTCGCGGCACTAATTCGCCCAACTTCCTCTAGCCGGATGCGAGACTTCTCACTTGCTCCAACATTCCTAGTGTCTACAACAGACCTTCACCTCATACTGAGAAACAGCACGAATAGAACAATCCTACCTGTCCAATTCGTCAACCGGTTTCTATGGTTACAATATATGCAATCTGATGTGAATTAAGGTCGGTTTCAGTTGGACTTTTGTCTGTCTCCACAATTAATTGTCGCCTCCCTAGCTGTGTGATTGATTTCGTTCGGGGAAATTAGTCGGGGGCAGAAAACAAGGAACCCAACGAAGTGAAAAGGTCACCCAATAGAGACAAAACGTCAATTGCATGATCTCAAAGGACCCTGTTTCAGACTGCTCGCGCAGATTAGTGAAGTGACTTCAATGAAGAGCTTGAGGAGAATTCGGAGTGTCCTTGCGTCTTTTACTGAAGAAGAGGGCACTGACGAAATGGAGTACAAGACTAATCGTAAGCAGCTAGGTTAGTCGTAGAGAAAAACGCTGGTGAGTAAACTCAGTGAGAAGGTATGTGCGGAAAGTAATAGGAGTAATCGTTCAGCTGTAACACCCTTTCGGTGCCTAACTGCCTTGCCATACGAAGGAGGGCACGAGGGCTGAGATACTGCCAGGTTGCCCAAGCCTAGGCAGGAACGGTCGAGATGCGGAGGTTGGGTTCGAACCACGGACCTTCCTTTCACTAAACAGCTCTTTGCGAAAAGTCCCACCCACTGGAATCTTCTAATGCCAGTATCGTCCAAGTTCAATGTAGCTTTAATCATGACAGACAATTTTTCCGTTGACTACTTTACTTGACAGGAAGTTATGTTCGATTATTCCGTTCTCGCAACTACGGTCCACACGTCACTGTTTGACCAAGGACACATTGCAAAACTCTGAGAAATTGTAAATGGTTCTGGGATTCGTGGAATTCACGCTCACACTATACTCTCGTTTGAACAGTCCTCTTCCTGTTCCGGTGAGTCCACACCAAAGGGGTGGTGAAGCAGCGGATTCGAGTTCCGCTAATATTAGAACACATCAGTAGTGCACATCCTTGTGAATGGGGCTACTCAAGGTCAAAGCGATCCCGTGGAAGCCCGAGTCGTCCACTGGGCCGCTATAGGAGAGCCGGCCGTAGGTACCCATAACCACTACAGGGGGCGAAATGGCTCAGTGGATAGAGCGCGAATTTACTGACCGGAAGGTCCGTGGTTCGAACCCCACCTCTGTCTCGGGTTGGGCAACCTGGCAGTACCCCAGCCCTCGTGCTTCCTTTGGATGGCATGGCAACTGGGCACCGAAAGGGTGTTACAGCTGAACGGTTAATATTATTATTATTATAACCACTACAGGGATTAGTGTAGCGCCTGAGTTGGGTAGTCTGGACTTACACCAGAATGTGAAATCTAGTCATTAATCGTTGAGACTACGCGCAGCTATTCTACGACTCCAATTACTTAGCAGAGGGCAAACATTCCAGTAGCTGGTATGTTGGGTTGACAGCCGTAACTTGGTTGGCGGCTTGGTTAGTCAATGTGATACAAACGTACGGTGGGCGTTGTGCCGGCATTATAAGAAATCACTGGAGTCCATACGGCAGTGGAAACTGAGTGACATTCCAGTTGGACGCTTCGTTAGGTTCAACCAAACCTAAGACGAGTGGAGAGAGGCACATAAGTGATGCCTCGGGCCTTTTCTTCAATGCTATGAATGCAGCACGGTGGGGGGATATCGATCGATCTTTGTGAAAAGAGTTTAAAGAGTCTCATAAACTAGACAGGGACAAGTGTGGAGAATGTCTTGTGGAACTCACGCAGTGGGTACTTATCTGTTCTTTGCTTCGAGTTGTTAGAACTTGACATGAGTATAAGGCCAACCTCGTTTATCATCACATTTTTTCGGAAAGTAATGTAGCAACAAAGGTAGAAAGTTTGACTTGAAGAAAAAACTTCTTAAAGGTTCTAAAGGAATCAGCTTCTGCGGAATGTCTAAACTGCCGAGAAAAACAAGTGACTGTATGAAAGTTTCGTATGCCAAGTAAAAAACCTAAACCGTTGAGTCTTCCACCAAAAAGCTTAAACGTGGTTGTCACAGAATATGCGCCAAGCAACCAACGAACCAAAATGAAGGAAATCGCACAGCAGACCAACAGAAAAGGTTACAAGAACATGTGTACTCACATTTTCTGGAACTTTAACCAAGCAGGATTCGACAAAGTCCCGAAACTGCTTGCTAAAATCACCGGTTAGCTGAGGGGGAGGGTTGTGTGGGATAAAAAGTAGCGCCCTGATTGGATGGAGATCAGCGTTGGGTGGTTCACCCTTGGCCAGCTCGATGGCAGTGATCCCAGTAGACCAGACGTCTACCTGAAAGAGGTAAACAATAAAAAAATGCCTTATCAAAAGGTGGAAATCGGTGAAACCAATCAGTTCAACCAAGATTAGGAAGAGATCAGTAAAATGGCGGTGTTGAGAAAACGCGCTCAAACTTGCCGCTAACTATCTTCCCGACAGTAGCCCGCCTCGTGACACCAGTCAACAAACGGAGGCAGGAACACCAGCGTGTGCACGCCGATGAATGCGCTTCGCGAAAACGGTGGATCAATAACGGTAGAGTGTGTCACACGACTTTTCAATAATACAAGCACCTGACACAGAGAACGACTTCGGCAGCGTGCTGTGAAAGACAGCGTTGACTGACCTCATTTCATTCGATTAGCTGCCGTCAGACGTTGTGTAATCGAAACAAACTTGTAAGATAGATGTTTTTGAGAACACGGAACGAAAGCAAGTCTATTTTACGTTCCGCCGCGGTTACCAAGCAAAGGCATCCAGATATTGGATAGAAGACACATCTGTCCAGTGCTTGATTGTCATTCTGTTGAGGGTGATTCGGTTTGAGCCGACCGTGTGATATTGAAAGGTGATGGGCATCCGCTTCGTTGGAAGGCCCATCAGTGATTCCCCAAGACGCCTGGGGTCGGTACAAACATTCAAAAATACCGGACTGAATGTTCCACTGACGAAGCTGTGTCTGACACTCAAACGACCGAGTGTCCCCGAGTGACCGGCATCGCACCAGCAGACACCTTCAAACAGACGCAACCTTCCCAGGAGCAATCAAAACAGTGTTCCGTGTCAGCTACCACTTAGCGGGGATCCCTTCAAAAAGAAGCCACATCCAAGGTTGGTCATGTGTCCCATTTCCCACTGACAGCTTCTCTGGTGAGGGGGGGTAGTGGATACCTGCAAGGTCCACAGGCGAAAAGTTGGACTGCGACGTTTGTTCGTCCGCTACTGGGATCCCAGTGACAACCATAACCGACTAGTTCGAGAAAACCGTAAATCCCTGTCGCATCTGACGACAGGAATGTTCAAGAGTAGAATGCTAGGTTTTAACATCAACCGAAACATGAAATCAACACCGCACATCTGGGAAGCTCAAAACAAAAAACATGAGCTTAGTGATAGGAAGAGTGAGTGAAAGTTCAACAGGCGAAAGATAAAAGAAAATTTGGGTGTTTGGACAACCACATGCGAATTGGTGAAATGTTTGCCTCAAAAGCTGCGGAGAAAAAGGGACTGGGTTACTTTTCGGTTGGAACAACAGAGACATATCGAACGAAGATACTAGTGTCGCCAGAACAAAAACCTAGGCTGCAAAACTGAGTTACCTATTTACAAATGGTTACTGCACAACACAGTTCAGTGCGTGAGATCTACAAACACTCATCTAACCTGTGAAAGGTTGCGAAAACCGAAACACATTACATCGACCTGTCCCTAACCCCCTAATGTTCTTTGTTCTGTACCCGCTTTCAGATGTTGCAACTTCCGTCTGGACTCTGGAAAACTGGCAATATCTCAGCCCTCGTGCTTCCTTCGACGGCAGACACGCACCGTGCCACAGCTGGATCACCGTCGTTTCGTTAAATGTTACAACGTGGACCTAGAGGAGCATCACCAATAACAGCATCATCAATAACATCATTCAATGTGGCGACGACAAGCGTACCAAACTGCAGGCAGGTGGGGGAACTGGGAAATCGACTCACTAGCTGGAAACACACAGGGCAGCTGACCTATGACAAGTAACACGCACAACCGGTCATGGGCCAAGTTTTGAAGCTGCAGAAATGTGAAACGCCTCAGAACGGATCAAAAATGGCTTGAGGAGGAGAATTTCTGATACGTGAACCAAAGTGCCAGATGAGGGGATCAATTCACTCTGGCTTAATTTTTCAACTTCCAAGCCGCTGCTTGGAAGTTCTGGGAGTTACAACCCACCGAAAGTAACCGAAAATGAGAACGCTTTGGCATACGAAGGTGAAAACATACCTAATTCTAACCCGAGACTAGCTAACGAAAATAATGCTACCTTTTCAATATCTATCCAAGGTCACAGTGAAGTACTTTCATCAGTCACGTGACGTAGGAGCCGCTTATAAGCTGTGGAAAACCACTGGGTTCTGCAAGCTTCTGGATGGCGTTTAGACGTGTTGAGGTTGGGCTTGGACGGATGTGATATAATCTGTGGCAATCATGAGACCATACAACCAGTCAAACAAACCAAGGGCGCTTATTTCTCGCCTCAAACTGGAATGGAAGCTGTGTTGACCGGAAATCCGTTTTATTTATGGCCCAAACCAGCAGTGTCGATGGCAGGAATAACCGCGCTCTTTGTAATAACTAGGCGACTGTATCAGTTACCACACCATTGAAAAAGAATCGGACAGTGAAGCTGTGATGGTTGAGATTGTGGTGAGACTCGTTTATACAAAATGTATGCGCTAATCCATACATAATCCAATCCGTACAAGAGATGGGTATGACGTACTTTAAAGTCGTAGGCACATCGTTGAATAAGTTCTGGAGCCATCCAGAATGGAGTGCCAACAAAGGAGCCCCGTTTGGTGATGCTTGAGTTCAGTTGACCGGCAACTCCAAAATCTGCTAGTTTCACATCACCGTTGTAGGAGAACAAGACGTTGGCAGCTGGGAAAGGGTAAGGGACAGGCAGTTGTTAATATATAATCAGGTTGCCTGAGCTCAGGTTGGACCGATCGAAAACCTAGGCTAGGAGTGGAGTTGAACCAATTCGGAACGATCAGTCACTACTAATTTCTTACTCCCTTGACCCGACCTGAACTCAGTACAATAATCAGCTGACCATTCATGCAAAAAAGACGCATTTAGCTGCTGTACGTGAAACATGAAGGGCAGGCGGCGTGCCTAAAGTCAACATTAGAATTCCCAGCGAAATACGCCCAAGTGACTTGTACAATTATTCATTGGGGAAAGATCCGGAGTAGAACCAAACAGGGTTGGTAAGCTGTGAAGTTCATCCCGTTCTCAGTTCGGTGCGATAGTGTAAACCATTTACCGTGACCCCTGCTTGTGGGATAACAGGGCTCTGGCGCTGGTGCGCGGTAACAAATTACGGTAAAAAAAATATAACTACCCTAGAACGTCACTTTGACGTAACGTGTGATAGCTCACCATCATAAAGGTACTACGCCTACCACACAGTGTGTGGATTCCCGTCTACCACCTAGCGCCGTCGAATGGTGAGCGAACCCAGTACAAACCATCGGTATCCATGGGATGCTGTTGCACTGCATACCGTACTTGGATTCGCGACAGCTAGGAAGGCGTGTTTGAAACAGCTCCCACCGGTGCTGGGAATATTGAGGTGCACAAAATCTCCCAAGAATCTTTACGAGCATATCACTGAACAGTCATTCTTATGCTATAGCGTCCCCAGTAAGGGGCGCATCCTGTAGTGAAACAGCGGCCGGGTCGACCAACATATGAACTGAGAGAATTAGCATCCAACGACCAATGCAAGTTGCGTCATCATCATCTTCTTCATCGACAGCATGACATTAGTGTTCAACATTGAAGCTTCGCTGTCGTACAAACATGATTTATGTGAAGGCCTTATTGTGAAGGAAAGAATAAAAGCTGACAGGGAATGGATTTAGTGCTGGTTTACTACACCTCCATACACTCATTCAGGCAATCTGGATAGAAACTGATAACAAGAATGCCACTGACATCGGTTAGAGGCCGTAACTTGAAGCTTCTCAAACCAGGCGCAGTGGGGGTCACGCGGTCCCCATCCTGGAAACCAAGTAGCACCGATGGCACCCAAAGCTTTCGTAATCTCTTTCATACCCCTCTACCAGCCCGAGAGTTGTGCCATAACTCTGATTCCGTCACCCTGAGTCAGGCACAGAAAACAGCATTCTCTTCGGTAAACGATGGTTCCGCATATGAAGTACCCAGCGTAACCAACGTAGCTTCTGGTGCTGGAAGTACCCGTTACCCAACTGAAACTTCGCTTTCTAACTGTCTCGTTACGGATTCGCCGACACCAACCCACAGGAGCTACATTTCTGAAACAACGTTTGCCGAATACCTAAAGAGTCTTAGTTCCGCTGATCGAACAGGCCAAGTCTCACATCCATACAACAAAACAGTCTACAGTGTAGCCTGATACACCCGTCCCTTAATATTCAAGGATATACCGCTTTGACACCATAGATGTCTCAAATTAGCAAACGCGACCCGGGCCCTGCAGATTCGCGCATTGACCTCATCTGTCACACTACAATCAGAACTAATACAACTTCCACGATACGTAAAGCAATTCACAACTTCCAGTGCCCCTCCCTAGATTTTAAGTGGCATGTTCAGTGACTGCATGTCCACTTTGTGGGTGCAGAGAACTAATTGCGTTCACAAACTTCCGGGGCATTCCTCGATGTGAAAGCACGTCAAGTACAGGCCGGTCAACCGAGTCGAATGTGCCTCGGAAATTCATGAACAGCCCAGTAGTGGGCTCCATGGAGTTTCCAACAACCCTATGAGCACCATTGAACCACCGAGTCTTTACAGCCCAGAAACCTCTCTCGTCGTGAATCGCCACAACTCTTTGAATTGAGGCGTCTATATTTAGGTTGTGCATCCCTACGTTTCCGCTGTCAGAAAACTTCCTGGAGAGTACGACTAACAAAATATCGACACGTGATGCCAGTGTAAAGGTGTATACTACTACTGATGAAGCATGCGAGTAGTGTGTGGTCTGGTGTCCAGACTCCTCCCCCGCATCTGATGGAAGGTGAAGGTTAATACGGAAATGATGGGACAGCTTTGCAGCATTCGCCCATTATTATTTAATATTCAAAGAACGTCTACAAAGTCCAAGAGGACGCTGGAGAATGTTAACTTTTCAAAAACTCCGTGAAGATAAGATATTCATTTTCGTGTCTAATGGCTTGTAACTGTTTAGTTCTTGTTTGCTAAAATAAACAACTTAGCAGCGAAAGGCGCTCCTCCTTTCACCAGATCTTATCGGGGCGAAAATTAGAAATGCTCGCGACACGCCCTTGTCCTGTTTGTTGAACAAACAACAACAATCCGATCCCTAAGGTGGGGCGTTCCTCCACAATACACTCGTGTCGCTGTGGAACACAGACCAGAAAAGCCTCATTCACTAGAGAACATGCGAACTCATATTACAGTCAATCCATGTACACTCAATCAACGGCGATGGTCTGTCCATTTCAAACAGGTCAAAGTGTTATTTTTCTTATCAGGGGGGAACCGGGATAGCTACAATTTCAAGCTTTGATGAATGAGTGTGGTCGGGCAGAGTCTGACTATGTCCGGAGTCACAATCTACAGAGACGGATGGGGTTAATCGTCAATGTTTCTATACCTTGAGTTTGTAAGTCATTGACTGACCACCTTCTCATCATCTTAAAGATATGCATCGCTGGGAGAAAAGGGCTGTGTATGGAAGGTAGTCCTCTGGCACGCGTAGGACGTAGCCATCTGCTTCATTCATTATGAAATATCTAAACCCAGAAGCGCAACATAGTTCATGTTTTCAATACTGGTCAGCGAACGCTCCCAACTTGCCAGAGTCACAGCAGGAAGGTCCAATTGACAGACCAATAAGACTTCCGGAGAAATTGAGAGAGAGAGAGAGTAGCCTGTCCGAATACCAGTTGACGAAGTGACGGTTCTTACACCTGTCATAAGAAGAACAGAGGAAGTCGGCTCGATTCTCCAGGACCTTATTCATAGTGTGATCTTTCAGCCTGCGCAGAACAATGCCAAACAGCACCTTGGACTCTACTGATCACGATAGTCTACGGATGTCGCCCTTATATTTATTAACTATTGGAGCCGATGTGTCGATATCATTCCATTGTTCCATGTGGTTTGTCAGGTCTGTAAGTAATCCTTTCCCAATTTATTCGAAGAGCACAAGCTATATTCTGTTTACCGGTGGTGACCTACAATGTTGTACCTATGAGATTTCGCCTTTGATCCTTGCTGCTGACGAAGAATCGCTATCATTGCCAAACCTAGGTTCATTCGATCCTTCCAGAATTTGTGCTCGTACAGACCAGCTGAAGTATTCTCCAAAATCCGACCTATACATTCATCTGCATACCAATTAGGATTTGACGGGAGACCCAACTGGAGCCCAGACAGTCGTACATGGACCAAATTACACGAGACCTATCAGTAAAAACTTGGTCGAGAACGCACTAGGTATCCAGGATGGACGCCTCCTACATGAAGAGCTTATGGGCTGGGCCTCAGTTAACGAGTTCTAGTGGATCGCGTACCCCGTGCGTCGCACCGCTGCCTTGTCGATCAGGTAGCTTCAGCGAACGCTCCCATGCTTCCGGAGAAATTTGATGATGATGATGATGACTGCAGCCCAAGTCAGCTGTCTTGTTCGGCCTGGACAATCTGGAAGGGTCGCAAATGAAATAACCAAAAATCTGAAGAAATATCGCCAGCTCTCCGGAACGATTAACACATAAACGATACACTTCAAATCACATTTTACTTTTATCACCACCGAAAGTGTTGCCTGTACCGCAAAATAGCAGAGCGTGGGAGATACAGCCAAGCATTGGAGGCGATGACATGATCATTACTGTATATTGCTCTAAGGAAACGGTAAAATGGGAGCTACCCATTAAGGCGACGTAGGAGCTCCACTGAATGCGTGATTGAGGCATGCTTGCCGGTGTCATTAACCATTTGTTAGTTGAGTCCCGGGGTTCCCCTCCAGGGAGGCGGCAGTTGTCGACCGGATTAAGTTTCCACTCAGTACAGCGCTGGGTGAAAAAAAGCTCCGTGAGGCAGACGGTCATATGGCGCGCGGAATACATGTCCTAACCAGCGTAACCTATGAAGCGTGAGTAAGCATCTATCGCAAGAGGGTTCCTTCTTTCTAAGGCCATTTGGCGTACCGCAGCAGTGCTAATCCGATATTTCCACCACAACGGAGCAATACTTCGAAGACACCACTGGTCAAATACTGACATCTTTCGCACATCCTCTGCGCGCAGAGGCCACGTTTCTGATTCGCCAGCAGAATGGATCGCATTGCCGTAATGTAAACCCTGTCCTTGACAGACAAAATGACGTCAAATCGGCTCCATAGGTGTCGGAGTTTGGCAAAAGCTGTCTTGGCCCTCCCAAGTAGGGATGTAATCTCATCTCGAGCTAGTTCACCGGGAATTATACTATTTCCCAAGTAAACAAATTTATCTAACACGTTTATTGCCTCGTCTGTATGATGTTTGGATTTAGTCCCACCCAGTCTTGCAGCAGCACTTTACACTTTGAACGTGTGAAGCTCTAACCGAACTGTGCGGCGAAAATATTTGGGTTCTTTAGAATGAATTGAATCGTTGGATGGTCTAAACAAAAGAAGGCAATATCGAGCGAATACCCCGGGAGTATGTCAATCCCGCAGGATTCAGAGGTAGGCAGAGGATTTTTAAGCAGCATGTCAACAACAGAGTTATGGCAGTGAAGCATCAATGTTCAACACTGGTATTACTTTTACACTGACGTCTGAAATGTTAGAAACAAGCCTCTGAACCAAGAGCTGTGGCTGGAATGACTGTCCCAACTATAAATGCCCGCTTCCAGCTAAGAACCTCTAGTGACACAGCGGTCGATGCGGACATATAAGCATCGTTGGTAGTGTTGAACCATCCAACCACGATTTGAGTGCTGATGGTCACCTCCGTGCGGTTCGACCTCAAAAGTCTGAGAGAATCTGCTTGTTCCATTTACTCAATCTCAAACTCAGTGTGGTTTTGAATCTGCGGAATTTTTACCACATCCAGGTGCTCCTTAAAAACAGACTGCAAATTCACCCCCGTAGTCGCCAGTGAACTGAAGTCTCAAGTGCGTAGGCCTAAGTGGTCGTCTGCGACTTGGACACGAGATGCGGTAACGGAGAGCATTCATCGAAGGTGCGATAAGCGCAGCTCTGGTTCGCAGTATAGATTTCTGAAAAAGGCGGAAATCTGCTGACCCAGAAGTTCGTGAGCGGAATCCGGTCTTGATGTTCACGTGCTTCCGGTGCGTGGAAGTGTATGAGGGAGCTCTAAAATCCTCCTGATGTAAAGCAGTGCCCGGCTAAGATGTTCGTTCCTTGCATTTCTGTTCAGCTTCGCTATCAATGAAATAACGAGGCACATACAGGAGCTTCTTTAAAACCCCGGTGTTCAAGTCGTCTATAGTGAGAATTTCGTAAATCCGGAGTATGCAAACGCGATTGCCCTCATCTTTGAGGACAAACACAAAACACTGGCACCAATGAGTAAAGTCAACACCATAATGCCATTTTTGGTGCGCGGTTTGCTCCCACAGAAGGCAGTGCCATGCTTTAGAGTGTGTATTTCCTGCGATTCAAGAAATTTAAGTTCTGGGGAGTTCTATGTATCTAGGTAGCGGCACAGTATGCTGATTATGTCTGATGAAGTTAGCACACGTACTTAGGGGGCACGGACCACGTTTGCCAACTCGCATCACTTGTAGAGTCAAAAAGGCATATCACTGGGTCTAATTGGTCGCGTGCACCAGGTTACAGCAGGGGCTGTGTTGTTATATGGTTGCTAGATATTACCTTTGTGAGCAGATGATCTGAGATGTTTCCGGATTTTTTTACTGCTCACACTTTGTTTCATAAGCAGCACCCAGTGCAGACAAAATGGGTTCCATTGTGCTAGCATGATTGGTGAGCAGTCCTGGGTTAAAACTAACCACATCACCGTCAGTTACCGATGACGTCGTTCAGTCCTTGGCAGTCAATCGTCTTTGAATACACAGGTTGATTCAAATCAGGCTCCCCTTCAGCGCGAGTTTTCACCAATTTCCCAATAACGCCCCAGAATGAACTGCCCATTTAATAGCAGAGAAGCTCCTGTATGAGAACCTCAGGCGTCTCCAAACTTTTGATCACCGACGTTTCTGTGGCGTAGCAATAGTCAGATGGATGCATCTTCGTGGCGCGTAGGCAAGTACTTAGTAACAAAGCAGGATCGTTAGAGCAGTAGATTGGGTTTCCCAGGTTGTGGTGGGCATGCATTACGTGTGCCCAATCATCGTTTACCCAAAAAAGCATTCTTTTTCATTATTGGCAAAAGGGTTCGCAAGGAACAGACCAGAGCATCGCAGCCTGAAGGCAAACTGAGCGCTGCAGGACCCACCCGCCTTCCTGGCTGTGGTCCACGTAATCCCGCTCGCACATGCCAGGAAATCGTGCACGACAGGCACGGAAGTGATTGGTGGCGTGCATGGTACCACTTCCTAGCCAAACTACCTAGATAAATTTCGCTTGCGCGCTGTGTGTACATCAAGTAAGGTTAATAAAGGACGCTGGGTCATTCCCGCTAATGTCGCCTCAATTCTACATCGCTCAGATACGTCCAGTGTAATGCTTCCCCAAGTTGCAGGCACTCTATTTTAATCATTTTCCCTAAGGACGTAGGACTTATTACAAGTTCCCACACTTCCCTTCTCCTCTTTAGTGAAGCGTTCCTCACTCAAGGTTGAATGGCGAGTAAATACTAACATGTGTTACAAAAGTAATTTCGTTATAAAGAAGACAAGCTTTTAACACGGGTGGTTGGTTGCGAAGCAGGTATCTCAGTCAAGGAAAACATGAAGTGTTATTGGCTCAGCCATATGCTACGGTGGAATTCGTTCTATTTGCTTCCGGATTCGCGAGCTCCTCACTGACTAAATGAGGTAAGTATTTTGACCTTAGAAGTGCAAAGAGAAGCAACAGAGAACAAGTGCATGACTAAAGACCACACAGAAGCAGCTGACAGTGATTGTAATCTGTAATCGACGGTAATTTCATCCATTTCGGTCCGAAGCAGTTCCGTTCATGAGCACCGTATGTACGGAAGAATTTGATAGCTCCGGAAAACGGCACACACCTGAAACAGTCGTTCTCCGTTCGTCTCGCGTCTGACCCGCGAGAAATGCCCAGTTAAGTCTCGCCAGCGTTGAGCCTGCTTACTTCAGCAGTCACATCATGAGAGAACAAAATTACGCAGAAGATTTACGCCCACTGCGGAAGACCTACGTCATAAAAATTTTCTTTGGCTGATTGAAGGCTGAAGTCCACTGAGGTATAAGGCGACGATGTAAGAAAAAGCGTTCATGGGATTGCTTCCTAGGTTCTACCGGACGAACCAGTAGCGAGTATCTAGCTCAGCAGAGATGGCTGAGCTTGATAGCTCAATACAGCATACTCGTCGCAGCAGCTTGCTTAGCTTTTACACCATCAGAAATGCGCAAACGGAGGTGAGTTCGGACGTTCCCAGTTTCACCAAGCTCTTCTATTTGCTGACAGTCTTAATCTTGCCAGAGTTTCATAGCTGCATGTAAACTTTGCTCGAACTAATCGAACTTCTACAAGGTGTATGAGCTTAGCCTGCAGGAGCACCAGTCCGTCCTAAAAAGACCATCACACTGAGACCGGATCATATCCTGGTGAGACTTCAACTTATAGCTATACCAGATAACCATGCATCATTCAGAATTTCTCCCACAAATTCTGTCAGTGAGAAGGGGTCGCGCAGGCTATCCTTGGATCATATCATTTGTGGTAAACTGATCCTCAGAAGTTACACTATTTCGGTGGTCATACGCCAAGGCCAACCGGTGCTGCCTTGTCGCTGGGTTTCTAAGACAGTTTTCGCTGGGGGCTCTGGCAGGATCGCAACACACCTGCAACCGTCAGACATATGGCTGATGGCAGATGTGACCAAGAGTTACATTTATTGTACCGACGTCGACGGTGATGAAGATAACCTACGAACCTGGCTTTTTGGATTGGCCCTCAGAAATAGGGAACCGTGACTACGCAGCGGCAGCTGTTTGTTCCCCGTTGGAGTCGAGGTTGTTCGTTGAGGAAACTTTTTTAACCTCCTGCAGAGTGCTTCGGTAAGCTTGTTTCATCCTTTTCTTAGAGCAATTTACAATCTGAACAAGGGGTACGTTTCTCAGATTTGCACGGAGAGTTCGGTGAAAATCGACACCGTACGACGGTATCTTCCGAATCAATACGCCAAAGAAAGATCGTCGGTCGAAAATCGAGCCTCATCGGTGCATTAAAGCAACATGATTGTTCACATAATGAAAACATAAGGATGTGCTGCGAAGTCTACTGTGTAGCGCGAACTTACTTTCGCTTTCCGTCGACTAAATTCGTCTGTTTTTTATGACACGTGCTGTAAATCGTATATATGTGTGTGGTTGGTATTGCGCGCACTTTGTAACTCCGAAGTCCTCAATAACTGCCATTCATATTTGTTCGGTTTTCGCCCTCACTATTGCACTGCATAGCTACCTCCTGCTTCATCAAAGCCAATTATTCGTATGTTTCCGTCCGTTCGCAAGTAACGATCTAGGTGTCTTCGCTTTTATTCGCTATCAACGCAAGACAGCTGCGTGGTTAAGGCGCGAACTTACTGACCGAAAAATCCGCGGTTCCAGCCTAACGGCAGCATCTCGACTGCTCCTACCTAGGCTTGAGAAACCTGGCAGAATCTCGACCGCCGAGCAGCATGGCAGCTAGGCACCGAAAGGATGTTACGGCTGAATGGTCGCATTATATGTTGCTGGCTTTTTTATCGTTGGCACAGCATTCATTCATTCTTCATTCACAAGTAGTGACGCTAAAGGGGGGCGAGATTGCCCAAATGGTTAGAGCGCGAATTTACTGCCCGAAAGGTCCGTGGTTCGAACCCGACCTCTGCCTCTCGACTTCTCCTGTCTAATCTTGGGCAGCGTGGCAGTATCCCAGCCCTCGTGCAACCTTCGGGTGACATGGCAGTTAGGCAGCTACAGCTGAACAAACGACGCTAAAAACGACTTGATGATCGAGGTTGTTTCGACTGCGTCTTAACTCTAGGCTTTCCGCACAGACAGAATCCATATTGGTTTTGACTGCGAATTATCGTCCGGCTATTCGATTTCCTCCGCGGTGGACTACACATAACTCGCGTTCTTTTAGGAACACGCGAACCATATACCGCTAGTCTAGCTTTATTCACTAGGGCCGCGTTGGGTAGTAACATCACACCTAAACTCAGTATTGATGGGCGCGAAATTTATCAGCCTCAGAAATTCGGGACAACCCTTCACCTTTATCAGAAACACGAAGCACACAAGAAAGCAAGCAATCCAATTTCACAGTAAAAGCTAACATACCTTTGATGTCACGGTGGATTTTATTCTGGCTGTGTAAATAATCCAGTCCCTTTAAAATTTCACGGAGGATAGTTGGGATGTAGAGTTCCGGTATGGGTCCAGGTTTCATCAAGTCCAAAGCAGACCCTCCACCAAGATACTCCATAATAATCCATAGAGTAGTGTCCTTCAGGTATGAGCCGTGATATTTTGTTATCTGTGGGCTGTTACATTGAGATAATACAAGAATCTCCTGTTGAATATCTTCAATTTCGTCTTCGGCCGCCTCAAGATAAATCAGTTTGATGGCCACCACTTCTCTAGTTCGTTTATTCATACCCTTGAAAACCTCTCCGAATGAGCCACGACCGATTCGTTCCTGCACGTCGAACATTGTTTCCGGGTCGACATTCTGTCATAAATGCAAGGTTAACCATTTATTCGGATAACTCACCGAAACTTTAATCGGTGCTGGTTTTGAATTCATGGTCACTTGCTTCCGCCAGAACTACATGTGCAACAACGAAAAAAAGAAGCGCGACCAACTGAGACGCGCGCGGTCTGATCAGCAAATACCTCCCGAGCTTCTACAACCCCATTGGTTCATGACATTCTTGCGTATGGAGCAAAACCTGAGCGTTCCAGCGGGTCAAGTCCAAAAAGTGGAGTTGATAAGGCCTTCGGTTAACTTGAGTTGCGCGCAGTTTGAATTGTCCAAACGTCCCAGTTACCTGCAACCCGTCGGTGCTCGCAAAATGGAGTTGATTTCTCGAAAAGTACGAGGTTTTCAAGGCCAATAATTCTTAGCGGAGAATGTCTACGTCTAATATTTTTTCTGTAAGTAACTACCATGGATTATTTGTTTAGGTGGGCGAACCTTCAACATCATTTTCCACCACTGACTGGGAAAATGGTGCCCAATTTAACAAGATATCGCGAATTGCCGTAAAACGGAAATCATTTACAACTGACGAAATTTACAGGTATTTCTGAGGCTGAAATAGTTCGCTGAGCCTTCTTGAGTCTACAGTGTGCTTGCGGATACAAATATACGGGGCTCTCACTCCTACCTGAATGGAGAAACGCCGATTTCTGTGTTCTGTGACCTCGAGATTTGCTAGTGCCAGTCATCAGCGCGGTATACATATACATTAGTTTTGGTCAACTGGTGCAAGTTTAGAAGAATGTATGGCTTGCAGATTACGGTGACCTATACCCCGTGGGGCAAGTTCTGTGTTAGATTTCAGCGGAGTCTACATTCTAACTGGCAAAATATTCTAGGACGATTATGTGGTCCATCATGGCTGAAGCAACCTCGCTGAGGCACGAGAATAACATGCGACTAGAGGTCCTCGCTGCCCAAACAACTAGCTAAATGTAATCGATGTCAAGCACAGCGAACATAGCGGATTTCACGCGCATATTCATCCCGCCCGTTAAAAGTCAAGGGTCCAAGTTGAAGGAGAGGGAAAGTTGAATTCTACTGGCCGGTTTCGTTACTCCTGGCAAGAAGTAAACGGTCTTCTTGATGCATAGTTTTCACCTAGCTTTTGAATTCTTGGAATGAGAGAAGGAAATGAATTAGTTTGTCGAAGAATCACTATGAGGTGGGTGGCTGGCAAACCAGTGGCCAAACCTTGTTCATTCAGGGCATAAGTAAGTATTAGGTCTCCCTGGAGGCGAAGATAGGCCAGGGGAAATATGTCCAGCACTGCGAGACGCGTTTAATAGTCCAAGTACTTAAGCCCGGCAATCATTCTCGTAGCAGCTCAATCAGAGTTACGTCCTTTCTACATCCTGGTTAGGAAACCTGGTTGACACATTCAAGAAGCGAACTAGGGGGTTAACTTTCGGGCACTGAATCCCAGCACTCATGATCACTTTTGCGAACGGACTCAGCCGTGTTATCCAGTATCCGGCTAGCGTCTCAGATTCACGTGCACCTGATAAGTTAAGATAATGCCACTACTCCCGTCTTCCCCTAACGGTTGTTAGACACTTTATCCACATTATCCACCCCCTTCATTTTGTCGAAAGAATTGCCTTGCTGCCAAAAGTCCTAGCACCCAGTCCCATCACTCTTCAAAGTCGACCGACAGAACACAGCGTGTCACTGATGACAGTTCGGTAGCACCAACCGATATCTCCCCGCACCGCTCAGCAGCCTCTTCTCTCACCCATGATTTAAGAACCTGCTTTTCATTTAGACCTGGCTGATCTCAGAGCCAGTGTGCATAGGGTGGAACTGGCGAACTAGCCTCTTTCTGAAGCATACAGCCAACTGCTCGCCTTCTGTCTCCGCAAGCAACATGTGATCCGCAACATCTCGAAACAGCATCTATTCTCATTGACGCGCTAGTCTTGGAAATTTGTCAGCGTTTGGAGTGCTGTCATCAGGCTTTAATATATAACGCCTTTGATCGCATCCCGCTCGAGCTCACAAAAACTGCTCTCCTGAATGCATGTAACATACTCGCCACCGTCTGCACAGTTCGACGACTCCGGAAGTCCAAACCGGCCCTGCGTTGCCCAACACTAGTGCAATTTACGGGCGAATACGATGCCGCGCGCCTACTGGCATCCCAGACCCTCCTTTCCTCCACCGCAAAATTCCAAACAGTAAAGGTCGAAGCTGCTCGCACTCGACTACAAAGACAGCTTACTAGAAGGTCACTATACAAATCCCTAAAGCCGACCAGTGAAAGCCGCCAATCGGATCGATCTTCCCCTCATCCATCTGCAGTAATCGATACTCGTCGTGGCGGCACTCAGTCGCACACTTCATATGCGACCTACGGCGACTACGGAACCCGGATTGCCGTTGATGAGTGTGCGAGTGATAGATGAGGGCCCTCCAAATTAAATAACAGCGCGCTGAGTCAGCCAATCGACTCGGCCTTTAGTATGCTTGCGTCGGTTTCCGTTGAACCCCCAACCGCCTTTGATAACTCTGAAGCCGGTTACAGGCCAGCCGGTCCTCCAACCGCTGGAGTTGAAGTGTTACCCCAAAATTCCCAATAATCCGTTAATGATCCTGTAAGCTCACCATACTATGGCGCTGAGGCATGCCACCGCGTCGCACAACCATACCTGTGGGCCCCAGGTCCTGCAACTCACGCGCACGACCATGCGCCCTCCACTTATACCCTCGGGCACCAATCTATTTCATCTCTGCTCCCCACCACGCCAGAATAAATTGCCTGCTGCTTTAACAGATACGGTATCTAATCAGCCGGGGAATGAGGCTGTAGTCAAGGACGAAAGCATAAGTTCTTCCTCTAGACCTTCTAACCTAATAACACTTCGTGTCTCCCCACCAAACCACTTCCTCTGGCTCAAACGCCTGCTGTCTAAGCCTCATATCGTAACGCCTTTTCCCACACCAAATCCTCGACTTCCTGCTCTTCGCCCTTCTCATACAAACCTGACTATACTCCTAATACCACATAAGCACACCTGTAGCCCCTCAAACAGTGCAGCTCGGGCTCTTATCAGGATCTCTAAACCACAACTACAATTACCGAATCCTAGTCCCCAGCAAGTTCCGCCCCCCAACAATCCGCGTATTATTCGCCTCTGATCCCCTGTTGGCGACCATCTACTCCATCACAGTCTCCATCTCTCTCGAAACCGCGTGCAGCTCCACCTCTACGACCTTTTATTGTATCTCGTCTTCCCATTCCAAAGCCCCCCACCACAGCCAACGCAAAAGATTTCTGTTCACTCCCAAAGGAGTCCAATCCTCGCAGAGAGTTTGATTACACCCTTAGCTTCCTCGCTGCACCCTGTCCACTCTCCTTATCATGCATCTCTTACTATAAGCCTCCAATTTCATATCCTCCAATCAGCATCCTTTGTCTACCCGTACCCTCCGCCCCCCACGATTCGGTGCTGAATGTACTGCAAGACAGATCCTCCTGCCCTCCTAGTGCCCCTGTCTCACTCTCTCAGTTCTTCTTTCTTGAACACTGCACCTACTCGTGACCTAAATCCTGCTATTTCTGTTCGGCTGCCACATATGGTACCATCCGTTGCTACTGTTGATAACACTAGTACCAACGATTTCACGACTCAGCTGTACTTCCTTGTCCACGGAGCCCCGCTACCTGCACCGCCAACCAATCACGTGCTAATCACTGTACGTTCCAGGATCTTATTCTTACACATCGTTAACTGGTCTTACCTTATTCACCGATTCAAGAACTCCCGAGTCCCCTGTCCTTATTCAATTCCATACTGACCTCCCCGGGCTTACCAACTTTTTACTACCCAACCTACCCATCTGCTCTGATACTGCTAACAATACTTCTGTCCTTCTAACCAGCACCGGTTCTCTCTTACCTAAATTGCACTGCGTCCAACTTCTCTCCGCTATAGCTTGTTCAACCTTCATTTTCATCACTGAGACGTGGCTCTCTCCTAGCAAGCTGATGCCCATATCCCCCCTTCCGGGATACACTACCTTCCGTTCCAATCCTTCCCACCGCCGTGGTGGTGGCTGCCTCATATACTCCGGAACTGAAATAAAAGTCTCCGTCATTGACGATCCACTACTGGCGGACACTCCGGGCTCTGTTTGGATTCCTGCCTGTCGAGCGAAACTGCCGTTCATCCTCGGGTGTTTATACATGCCCCCATACACTCCACTAGTTCGATTAACCAAATACCCACGCTTCTTTCCCACACCCCAATTCTACCTCACCCAAACAAGTTAATCACTGGTGATCTCAACCTTCCTAAGATCTCCTGGTCTCAAAAAGTCCTCTTAGCGGCTTTCGTCTCTGCTTGCCCAACCTGATGTCGAAGGCTGGTCTCAGCTTGTAAGGCATCCAATACGCTATCCTCACATTCTGGACATTGCCTTCGTCAACGGTTATCTGTGTCCCACCGCTGCAGTTTGTGTCGAAGTTCCCTGATAGCGACCAGCATATTGTCATTTGGAGCCGGAAGAGTGCTCAACCTTCTCCTACTCCTCCCCCTTAAGCTCCTTCATCCTTTCTCCTGACATTCTTGAAGGCTTTGCAATCTCGTTGCGCCACCAAATTTGAGACGGGCACCTTCCATCTCGTGACACGCAAAGCGTCGCCAACATTTTTTGAGCAGCGTACTAACATCACTATGTCTAGATGCCCTCACACGAGGCTGGAAATGGCAAAAGATCATCCGTGCTGTAACGCTTTAATGGACCAGAGGGAAGGAGCAATCAGGTCGTTGCGAGTGAGACATTGAAGGAAAAACAAAACGTTGCCGCAACTGGTGGATGATGGAGAATGCTACGTGAGTCTTACACTCCTCATGTGTTGACAATAAGCCACAAGGAAATTGGCAGCCAACGCTAGTAGGAAATATAAAGGCAGCAAATGCACAGCAAGGATATATTTCCCCCCAGTTTTGTCACACAAAGATATCCAGCAAGGAGACACTGTTACCTGGGAGTAATATTTCGGAGATATTTACATCTTACGCGTAAGATAGTGTGAGGGGGTGCAAGAGGGATAGAGTTTGGCTAAGGTTAGTTAAATCTAGTCAAAACAAAGCACCAGACATTAAATTGAGCTGACAGAGTTATGACGGGATGGGACCAGGCTTGAAAGACTAGGAATAAGTTGAGACACATAGGCTCAAGGCCGGAAGCAAGGAACTACAAGGAAGTCAGTGGGAACGGGCATGAATACAATTGCGCTGGCGGGCGCTAGGCACTCTCTTCAACACAACTACGCTTCAGAGAGCAGGTGCAGTGTAGTCCCAGGAGACGAACGTCTGCATATGAGATAGATAAGATGGTGATTTACAGACAAGAACACGTGGGGTGTAGCTGTCTTACTCGTGGGTTTGGGCTAGGGGTTTCATGCTGATGAGCGTCCATACTAGGGCCAATTGATAGGACAGCTGATACGAGAGTGCAATTCAGAAGGACTTAGGGCCTTTTTCAGAGAAAGTGTCCAGTGTAAGCTTTGGCGCGAAAAGACGCTCTGCTCCCCCGACAGGAAGGTAAAATGCAACAGCGCATTTAAGCTCCAACTCTCGACCGTACCCTCTCGCCCCTCGTTCCATTAAGTGCAAATACGAATAAGCTCCTCACCTGGGCCCCGCTGCCCTCATTGGTATGTTCATTGCACACCGCTGAATCTCTCGTTAGAATGTAGTCCTTTAAGAGGAATTTCAGTCTGTGCTCCCTACAAAAATCAATATTTTTCTATACAGTTCGCGCTCTGGCTCGTACGTTGCCAACATCTCACTCTTCTAAGAAACCATTATACCCAACTCCGCAACAGCGACACCAGTGACTCTCTACAGTTTCACTGTACACCATGTTTCTTAGATTCCTCGTACCATTTATCCGCTTTGCTAATCCCTCTATTTCATCATCCCCACATACGCTTTTTGTGACCCTGGCCATGAGCCAGACAGTCCAACACCACGAAACCTCAGCGGTTGTTTTTGGCTTCAGTTCACTTTGATCGGCTGGATGACGCCAACTCTGCTGCTTAACCAGATCTGGTGCTCTGGTTCCTCATTTTCCGCAGTTTGCACATCTGTCATACGTCAGGTAAGAAGCCTCTTGTTTTGCCTTCCCTCTTTTTGTTTTTGCCCGCCCTAACGATCTGATCTCGCCCGATGTTCTCTCCAAAAGGAGAATGGTAACTGTGCTTCCTTGTTCGTGCCGGTCTATTGGTGACCGCGTCTACATCGGACAAAGCCCACCACCCACGACGCTGGCCCTTCCCCCTGCACCCACAGTCTCCGCCAGTCATGCCTTTATTCAGACTGTAACTTTATGGTCAGGCCTGACGACATGCCACCCACACGTGGGCAATAAACATTATTACCATGTTCGACCCCTAGCTTGGGCGGCTGCAACCACAATGTTTTGAGCAGAGCCTGATGGTTGTTGCTGGACACCTAAAGTCGGATTACACCTCAACTGAGGTGCCCTTTCATAGCGTAAAAATAGGACCGAAGAGTCTGCGTGTGAAAAGCAGTTCCTGGAGTTGTTTTTACACCTCCATTTCTGAAATATATGCACGGATTGTCAGGACGGGACCAGCAGTAAAATCGAAGACACATGTCAAATCAACCATATCCACTTAGCTACTTTGACCCACTTGCTACGTGCACCGAGTTGATGCATACGGGATCACTTATCGGAAAGCCTTTTGAGAACACTGAAGGATGTTTCTGTCACTGACACCCATGCGGGTAGTTCCTTCTCGGCTGTACACCGTTCCTCTTGTTCTCTGAAGCAATCCACAATAGTTCCTCATTGCCAGCAGTCACGGCTAGCGCCTAATGGCTGTCTTCGCCATGCACCATTCGCTTTGGGAATAAATATTATTATTATTATTCTTGGAGCTGACAGCAGTGACTCGGTTACTGGCAACCCGTACGCTTACCTTCCTATTGAGCTAACTTAGTAGATTCCAGTTAAATTACGGTTCTTACCCATTATTTCTTAAGCTGTTGCCCAACCTTTTATTACTTGCCTGCTGTCCCTGTTTACATTAAAGTCCCCAATTCACAACTGCGACCCTATGATTGTATTTTTCGCTGAGCTAAAAACTACCGCCATGTAATTTCACCAAGTAATCGCCTGTTTCAACTTGTCGAACGGCCAGTCTCCCCGCCTCAGCGCCTGAGTCCTTACCTTCCCAATATTAGTAACCTACTCTGGCCCAGCGGTACCTTGTTTCTAAGTAAGCCAACAATACTTACCTCTTCCTGGGCTCATTTAGCTTGTTGCCGCCCCCATTTAGATTTTTTCTTTTGGGCGTCGTTTTATCTGATGCTTCCTGGCATTCACTAGTTGCTACTGCTCTCATCCTATTTCATCCTATTCCTTCCTCCTTCCCCCTCTCTTCAAGCTTCAAACTTTGGCTGTAGCTGCGAAAACGCCCTGTGCAACCGTTATTCACTCAATCTGGCTTGTCCCCGGTCTACATTCACGTGGGCCTCCTACAGATTAAAAATTTTCCGTGGCTCTGCATCGGCCCGACTCTATCTGTGTGAACCTCCTCATCTAACCCAGATCCAGTTGCCATGGGAATGAGCATGCCCTATTCGATTGCGGCAACCTTGTCGACCCTACGGGGCTGTCCAGAAACCGAATTGTCAGTGCAGTGATGGCATGGCATTGACATACCCGGTCTGACGGCACTCCCGCAACTATTTTCTTCAGAATGTCGACCGCAACCACTCGCCTGTAATTGAAGCTAAAAAAATTTCACCTGGCCCTAACCGCCTCATTCTACACCAGTGAATCTACCGTTCGGAGTTAACCAACCTGGTCTCCTGCCGTAATTCGGGTTTCCTCTCCCACAAGTTCAATTTCCTTTATGGTGTTCATTTGGCGTTATGCTTTGGCACTATCTCATCATCAAACTATCCTTTACATATGACTTCCCTACAACAGTGACACTAGTGACTCTAGTCAGTTTCAGTTTAACCCATACTCTAGAGACGAAGCTTGCCATTTGTCTCCAGTTTGAGTTCCTTTATCTCCATCTCCGTCTTCGCATTTGTGACCCTAGCCTTTTACTCTACTGCCTGAGGTCACTCAATGCAAGCAACGGTTTTCAGTTTTAGTTCATGCCAGCCGGCTTCACCTTTGAACTAGTCGTACCTCATGCCCATTGTCCTCGTTTTTTCGGTTCCCACAACTACGGTGACTCTTACCGTAATAAGCATGCCTCCTTGGTTGTAACTTTTTCTCCGTTGTGTTGTTGCCTTCCGCGTTCAGACTGTAACGACCCGATTATGCCTCAATCGGCAAGCTCCCTACAGGTCGGGAAATGAACCTATTATTATTATAAACTCCTGTTAATCGTGTTTCATTTCCCATTCCAGTTTGGGCGCGACAAGGATATTGCCTATTGTTTATGACTGTCCTTTTTTCGCGCAATCCCCAGTACCCACCAATCCCATCAGGCCGTGCTTTATTCTAACAGTAGTCGTGTGATCATGACTGATGGAATGCCACCCACTGGCTGAGAATAAGATGTATTATTATTATTAAAATTTTAGTGAACCAGCATTACAGGTCTCTGTTCAATGCTGGAAGTGGAGATGGAGCTAGACTAATAAAAACGCAAGTAGTTAGGGCTCAATTCCATGTATTTTCATACTCACTTTTGGAAGTTTGTTCACCGTCGAAAAACGAACAATTTTATGCTGCCCAGCAGTGTCCGGCATGTCACACACGTGTGCATCCATGTCTAACTCACACCCGCCCTGTTGCGCTAAGAAGTTGATCGAGCCGTTTTTCAGATTGGCAGTGAAATGGAAACTTCTTAAAGGATTTTGTGCGTTTAAAGGATACTGAGCAGTCGCCTCCATTGTTCACGGAATAGATGAACCAGAAGCTAGATACCAGGGAAGAATAGGTTACCAGGTCCTCCCCCTACGTAGCTTTCTCGCCCCATTACAAAAATCGACCCAAAAGGCATTCGCCCTTCTTCAGATGGTAAGACGCACCCTCCCCTATGTTGCTCCTATGGGGTTCCAGAAATTCTGTTGATATGAACGCAAGCGTCTCCCTTAATTAATCGACCAACTTGCTTCCTCAGAATGCATGATTGACTAGCTCCCATTGAGCGAGTCCATCGAAGTAGCGAGCGGATGGTAGCCGAACTCAAATCTGTTAATCATGAAGTGCATCTAGAGATCCTTAAACTATTTTCCTAGATTATTTCTGCCTTTGAGGATACCCATTTCGCACTTACGCCTTGTTTGCGTGACGAGTCTCTCCTTATTCACATGAAAAAACATGACGTTAACATAGTGTAAAGTTTTTCCGCATTAAATTGCGCGCCTTTTTAGATAAGGTCTTTCTTATTTCGGGTAGGTTTTGTGTACGACACTTTTAAACTGACGTTCGTTCATGCTGGAACCAGGATGTAGTTTAAATCCCTTTGGGTGCATTTTTCTATGAGTCCTCGCGCTGGTAGGTTTACTACTAAAAGTTGGGAAGTTAAAGAGAGTTTCCAAAACCATTTTTTGCCTGTAACATTCAGGTAAACGGAGGTCACTGATCAACAACAAAAACCCACCTGCCAGAATATTGTATCGAAGACTCGTTTCTATGTATTAGTCGGTGAATCTAGTGCGTAAGTCTTGTGATCATTCCCAGTAAACTCATGCAAAAGGTCATTATTCAATACTTACAGTCATTGCTTCACTACCAGGCCTGCTACACTATTCTTGATACGGTTTTGCCCCCGTTAATTCAAATACAATTTGCTCAACTCACATCTTTGCCAATAAATTCACCGCCGCCACCTAATCGAGGAAGAAAGGCCTTTTACGCTTTTACGCATCACAATTTTAGATAACCGGTAAAGCCTGTGTACGTTCGACCCACTATTTCGCTGGCTATATGCGAGGCGAAAATATGTCTCGGAATGTCCGGCAGAATGCTGACAACTCATAATCCTTCCTCCGTAACTGTCCTGCCCACGGAGTTAGTCGCTCCCCGCCCGCTAGCTCTTAATTTCCAGAATCTATGTGAATGTCTCGTCCGCACGCACTGTCTCCCCCGTACCCAGTGTAAAGGTATTTTCATCATACACCACAGGGTCCAGCACTTTCATCAACAATTCACTCCACGCCAGAAGAAGGTTCTTCTGGTGCGTAGTACTTTTACTCCGGACCAGACAGGATGAATCCGCTAAGTTTGTCTCTAGCTAAGCTGTTTTAAGCAAGCGGATTGCAGAGGTCTGTTGTCACCGATATTTTCTCCCTTACTGATCCCGTAGTTCACTCTTTCTCCTCCATCGAAAAGTGAGTGCCTTTGACAACCAGATCCAGTCAGTTTTACACCCCTTCATTCACCGTACGAAGTGAATTCTGCGACAGTGCACTATGACCCTAGTTTACGGGTATCCGGCTTTCCAGCCGCGTACACAAATACACTGGTCAATTGGTACCTGACGAACTAGGATGATCCCCTGGAATCTACCATGTTCTCGAGGTGTATGCCCAGTGTTTTTCTGTGACTTATTTACAGTGGCGATTTGTTCAGTTGACTATCGTTTCAAGGTCAACAAGTACCTCGAATTGGAAACCACTGCTTAATAAAATATAATACCTTAACCTGACGGAAAATTTAGTTCACCTAAACGGACGAATGTTGCGGAGACTTCTGCAGCCATAACGATTTTCGTAAATTACTACAGCCTACAATACACTCGTTGAGGCAGAATACGATCACCTCTCTATCTGAAATTTTCGAGTATACAGATGCGGGAGCTAGTGTCATCCATGCCCGAGATATGCATCTGCGGGTGATCGTCTTGTTAGAAACGCACTACAGTTTCCCAGTAGTCGTACGAGGTTTGAAAAAGATAATCCCTTCAGCGTGTAAGTTGTACTTCCAGCATTCCACTTACCGGATAAAAGGCGGAAATTTTGCCCGTAGGTAGGGTTTTCTGACAAACCACTTCATATCGACCTGGCAGTATCCACTTTTTTTGCAGGCAGCAAACTTTTCCGAACGGTGGAGAATAACAGGCTATTCGCAGTAAAGTCGCGGTTGGATTGCACTTTTTGGGCACAATCGATACCACTCACCTTGCTTCAGATGGTTTGCCACCGACCTCAGGTAACTCCCATCCTCATACTTACTCTTATTCATTACTGACTTTACGAATTTGTCGGTAAGGCCCATCAGCTGCGTGTTGTCTAACTTTCTACAGATAGCCACCCTTATTCATTGAAACCGTGGCCTTACCTTTATCTACCTTTGTATTGACTATAGTGTCTACCTGTTTTATTGTGTATAAGGCCCCTTGCTCTGCTGGTGCAATGTTTGGAAACCCTGGTTGCTGAAACTTCAGGACTGTGACCAACTGTACACGTAATTTCTCTGCTTTCAATGAAGGAAGTTCCTGAAAAGCAAACTCAACACTAGGAATGATCCATTCTGCCCTTATAACTCTATTAATTACTGCAAAATTCATTCGCTTCTTTAACAGACAACGTTCTTTGCTTCAGGGTCTATATGATAGACTGACTACGCTGCAGTAGGTGGCATGTCGCTTACTTTCTCTCTAGAGCAAGGAAAGCAATATCACGAACATACGTATTTGTTTGCCCTTGCACTGTTTACCTTGAGCTGATTTTACTTCCTCCGCTTTAGTATCTAGTAATTTGAATTCAGCAGGCGAGAGTTCGGACTGAAGATCATGGTTGAGACGATGTGCACGGTGGCGGACATCTGTTAAACGTTGGGTGGTTAAATGGATCCTCTGTTTGAGAAATGACTTGGCCGCTGAAGAAGCAATTCGGGCAGAAGCGGGGGACGCATCTGGTGGCTTAACAAGCAGAGATTTGGGAATTACCTTATACTTCGTGCATCTAGTGTTGAAAACGCGATGGTTCTCCCAGTTGGCCTCCAATCCTTCCAATCGAACATATTCACTTGACAGTTTCCGGGTTCAACATGAAGACAACTCCCCCCTAACCAATCTATCGTAGATGTTAGTCATCCTCACTAACCAACAAACAGAAACATCAGACTGACATCCAGCATTGGTCAAGTCGGTTAGGCATTAGAAATCTCACGGATTGGTTCCCTGACAGCCTTAGAACCCAATCAACCTGCTTACTTACTCTCTTGGCCTGACGAAGCTTTCTTGTCAACGTTACCCAGCAATAAATCAAGCACCGCGAGACGCGTTTCGTAGTCCATGGACTTGAGACCGGCAACCATTTTCGTAGCAGCTCGCTGGACACGCTCAATGAGGATTACGTCTTTCGTGCGTCCTGAGTAGACAACCGGGTTGGCATATTCAAGGAGCGGTCTGACATAGGCCCCATAGAGTATTTGGAAGTCCGTGCGAGTAATACGAGAGAAGGTGCGCCGAATCATCCGTAGAACAGCGAATGCCTTCTGAGCCGATTTCTCAAGGTGCAGTGAGAAGGACAGGTTTGGAGAGAGCCAGATACCCAAATCTTTTTGGCATCTATCCTCGTGATGTCTTCTGGTCCTTTCTCACCATGCATGACAAAGGAGTTCGCTGAGTCTCCTCCAAATGACATATGGACGCACTTTTCGTCATTCAGAGGAAGGTGCCAGTCCAACGACCACTGCTTTGCGGCGTCTACATCAATTTGGAGGGCACTGGCATTGGAACTCCACGATTTCAAGTCGTCCGCAAAAGTAGACATGGACTTGAAAGAACATCTGGAAGGTCATTGACGTATATCAGAAACAGCAAAGGTCCCAAAACGGGCCCTGAGGAACTCCAATGGAGACCGGCGCCGCAGAAGAGTAGGTCGAGCCTACTTTCACTCGGAATGATCTGTCTGATAGGAATGCCTTGCCAGTTTTCCTTGAATCCCGTAAGACTCGAGTTTGTGGAGCAGAGGGACGTGTGGGACTCGATCAAATGCTTTTGAGAAGTCGAAAATATGGCATCCGATATGAGTCCCTCGTCCTTGGCTTGGGTTAAGCTGTCCATAAATACGAGCATGTTCGTCACGCAGGAACGGTTTGGGAGAAATCCGTGTTGAGCTTGAGAAATCAAGTTGTTGGAAGTAAGGTGATCTAGAATGGCTCGCTTCAGAATGCGTTCCATCACCTTGCATGGCACGCTAGTGAGGCTTATAGGCCTGTAGCTGCCAGGCGATAGTCGGTCACCAGTTTTGTAGATTGGCGTGACAATCGCTTCCTTCCAAACAGAGGGAAGGTGGCCTTCGTCAAGCGACTGACGAAACAGCAGATGGAAATGAGTTGCCAGTGTATACGACGTTTCCTTCAGGATCCTTGGGTGGACTTCGTCGGGCCCCAACGCGCAGAATGGGTTGATCTTGTGCAGGTTGACGAATGTCCTCCACCGTGAATACCAAGTCGGTTAGAGGCCGTTTCTTCGGCGATGTCTCATGTATTTGAACAGCACATTTCTGTTCTTCCGGGCGAGGTCCAGAATGGTGGCTTGTTTTCGTATGTTCCATTGGCGGATTTCCGATTTACAGCGGTTCCGCATTTTACGAAATGCCAGCTCATCTTCTGTGTCACCTGTAGTCAACTTTTTGAAAAATAGTTGTGACCTCTTTTCCAGAAGACGCCGGATCCTTTTGGGTAGTTTACGGCTCATCCGACTGCGTGCTGGTTTTTGGGACGAACATCGCGTCAGCCTCGTGAACTTTCTGGACAATAGTCCTATATAAGTCTTCCACTGAGGCTGGTCCCAGTTTAACTTGGTCAAGAAAGATGCGCATTCCCGAAAAGTCTGCACGGCAGAAGTTTCGAATCCACGTTTGGGGTTCGGGATTTCTGGCCCAATAGCAGATGAAATCAAAGGTGAGCACACAGTGGTCGCTATGTCCCAGTGGAGCGTTAATTGTCACCTGATCAACGAAATGTCTTTCGTTGGTGATGACCAAATCCAGGAGGGACGGTTGTTGGCCCGCGCGGTATCTGGTGGGTGCAACGACATGTTGAGTCCAAGCGCTCTGTTGAACGACTTCGGTCAACGCCGCTGCAAAAGGTCCACTTGATCCGACGCACTGGAGCTCCGTCCAGGGGCCTTTGGAGCGTTGAAGTCACCTACCAGCAGGAGATGAGTGAAGTGGTAGCTGGAGGAGAGTTGCCCAAGGGTTCGTATGAGGAAGTGGTCATCTTCCGGAGGACTCGAGGGGCTACGGTAGACCACACCGAGAAGGAGAGAATCGGACCCGCGCAGCGGGACTTGAATCCACAGTGCATCACAAAAAGGTGCAGGAGTGGTATCAGAGGGACAATCGGGATTGGCAGGGCCGCATGTAAGTATAAAGCAACCCCACCAGCCCTCCCTCGTTTTGAGTCAGCTCGAAAAACAGAGTAGCCGTCTATTGAGATCTCCGCGTCAGAGACATCTGGTGTGAGCCAGGTCTCTGTGAGTGCGATAATGGACGGCTGTTCAAGACAAACTGACTGTTTAATATCGCAAAGTTTGTTGAAGAGGCTAAGACAGTTTGTGGACAAGCATTTCAACACTGTCTCTGCTGCCTCCGAAGGTGAGCCGAGAGTTGTGTAACCAGAGGTTAGCAGGCTTAATAGCTGTACGTCGGGTTTGAGTCGAGGGCTCCGAAGGGACCTCTGAGGCATATGTCTGCTCCCTCGATTGGTGGTTTCGTGGGTTGCTTTTCATTTGCAGGGTTTTTCGCCCTGTGGGAGCCCGGTTTGCGCGGGCCTATTACCTTTGGTGGACGAAGTTTTTCCCCGTGGGCGAAAATTTCGACCATTGCTACTTGTAGCCCTTTCATTAACGTCTTTTGGACGGCCAGGTTTGTTGTCAAGGGCGATCTTGCGTCTGTTTGGCTTCTTGGGCATTTTGGCGCGGTTTGGTCGGAAAGGTGTCTCTGTGAGGCTTTGAGCGCTGGGTGGCAGCACCGGGTAGTTCTTGGTGGTGCTCCCATGAGGCTGGTTTTCTCAGAGGACTGCACCTTGAAGCCAGCCAGCAGTTTTCTGATTTGGCGAATTGTATATGGCTTGTTTGGCTGCAGTCGCCTTTCTTTCGCGCTTGTGTGGACATCCGAGTCACCCGCGATCAGCGTGGCCAACTGGGTGTATGAGGGACTGTCCGGTTCGCCGTGGTCAGGCTTGAGGCTTTGACTGTCATGGTCCTGGGCGACAGCTGTGTCCACAATCAAAGAGGCTACTTTAGACGGAGTGGAGCTGGAGATTGGCAGTTTCACAGCCTCAGTGGTTGTACGGTTCTCGCAGCATTCCCCGATGTCGACGTCAGCGCATGTGGTTGGTTTGCCGGTAGGCTTCGCCACTTGACTCCGCTCGTCTGACCCAATCCAGCTCGGTTGTGACTTGGGTGTGGAGTTCACTGTTGCACCTTTGACGTCTGTTACGGAAAGAAGTGCTGATAGCTCTACGTACTTTGGGCGCTCCGTCCACGTGAGGCTTGCCTCCTCCAGAGCGTCACTGCCTTTAGAATTCGAGGGGTCTGCGGTGGTTGAGTAGAAACTGCTGTCCGGAGTCGCGGTCGTTTGCCTCGGCGTGCTTTCAGGAGCACAAGGGGCTATAACTACAATCGGTTTGGCCTAAGTTTGGGATCGGCCGAATTGGCGCCATCCGGAAGCTTTTTCCGCACCTCTTCCCTAGAACTGCTGTGGCCTAGCTTCCGTGCGTCTAGAGGGCGATCCTCAGATAGACGCCTGATCGTTGGATTTGCCTTTTGGACGCTGGCCCGACCCAAGATCTTCTGTACGGCCGACGGCGAGGAAGGGTAACGAGAAGCCCAAGAGTGTTCGCTTGCTTCCCTTCTGGCGTAACCAGTCTGCGTGAAGCGATTCGTGGTCAGGCTTTGAGAGGACACTGCCAAGGAGCGATTGTGCCTGCTTCGTTGGCGTGACTTTTCTAGAGAATGACCCCCAGATTATCAGTCTGCTCTCCCTTACGCGTCTGTCCACTAGAGACGCCGTGGCGGTCTTTATTGCCGCATCGGAGAGCTGGATGACCTTTTTCGCAGCCAGCAGACCAGGGGTGGATAGTGCAAGGTACTCGTTCAGCGAGGAAAGTTCCTTGTCAACTTTCGTCCAGATCGCTGCATTTTTAGTGTTTGCGTCTGTCAGAGCTTTAGAGAGAAGCTCGAGTTTCGTCGCGAGTACATCGATTAACGAGGAGCACTTACACTGGTCTGTGATTCGGTAGTGAGGAATTGGTCTTGTTTTTATGGCTTTTCCTAGTTGGGGAATGCATTGCACCCTTAATGAGGCAAACTGGCGCATACAAACGGGTCAGGAGAGTTAGCCAGTTGGCTTACCTGGTCGTCCTGTAAACCCGTGCATTTAAAGTGCCACCAGGCCTTGCAGGTGTGGCATTGCATACCACGTCTCACGTTCGACGCAGCCATTTCGCCCACATCTGTTGTGGACCATCGATGACTGCAGAGAGCAGCCTGCATTGACTAGTGACATGAGTGCGACTAGATCCAGAGTAGGAACTGGGTACAAATTAACAGGGGTTATCACGTAACTGTTATGTTGGTGTGAGAAAATTCAACAAATAACACGTGTAAACTCTGTAAGTAGTTTGAACAGTGAAAGAATTCTTTCACGAACTAGCACGACGGAAAAACGAAACCAATTTCGAACCTACCGCGCCCAGTTGATCAAGGTGAAAAAACGGCTGATAGATGGTCTCCATATCTGGGCAAGCTGCGAGTGCTGCTTGTCATCAGGGAATCCGCCAAACTTGGCAACTTCTTCTGCTTCTTCGACGTTTGCATGGTTTCAGACGTCCTCTGCCGCGTTTGCGGTGCACTCACTCTTAGCATAATGCAGCACCTCCTTCTTCTACCCGGTGCCACCACAAACGCTGGATAGGCATCCCTCACGTATTTAGTTGACGCCTTCCCAAATGCTGTAAGAGATGAACAACGGACTCCCACCACTTTCTCAGCCGAAATATGAGGCAAGGTCCACGGCTTGCCCAGGTATGCTGGTTCAACCTTAAAATTGGATGCCCGCCAAAAATTAGGGAGGAAAATTAGTCAAAACCCATTTAAAAATCAAGCACATTGTAGCTGTTCATGTGTTTAGCATACATACGGAGAAACTCCAATTCTTAAATCAAAAGCTCTCCTTCGGAACACAGCGCTTTTTACACATTGCATGCGCCAAATTAAGATAGGCCGTACCCTATTTAATTTAAGGCGTTTTCTTTGAATTCATCCACCAACATAGCATCTTCCTTAGGATCCGACGTTCAACCTACCACTGTCATCAGTTGAAGAAACACTTCGGAAGCGTGCGACATGGAGGGGGGCAGGATGCCCTTTTTATCTCACGTTTTCAAGAAACCCCTGAAACCTGTGAACCGATACAATGAACTGAACCGAACTGAATGAGTGACTGAACGTCTCGGCAATAAAGGCGGATTTTCAAAATTGGCGTCACCCCAGAAGCACGCGTTCGCTTCATTGTGGTGTATGACGTCGTAGGCATCTAACTGCCATCTTACCATTTAGTCGCTCAGCTGCACAGCACGCTGTGCTGAGATACGACTGAAAGAAGATGGCTGCAAAGGGGACTTGGTACCCATGTTACACGTTCTTCCTTTTGCTTTTTGTTCACTGTGTCATCCTAAACCAAATGTTCTGGAAATCCTTTCTGAAATCGTACGCGGTCTATCTGCTTTTCGGTGGTTGGCGTTTCCAACGCGTCCTGTTATTCACTTGGCGACGAGACTTGAGGTGAGTGATTTCGTTTCTGCGCCACCTTAACGGTTAAAGCCACCGGCCTGGCGTCAATTTTTTTATGTACAAATTTTCGCATGTTGAGATAGAAGGAGAGGGCCTTTGTAAAACTAGTTTTGAGCTGCGAGCTGGTTTTGTTTTTGTGTGGTATTGTTCACGAGGACTTTAGCGTAAGTTTTCAAGGCCTATGTGAGTCAGACACGTTATTCGTCTTGCAACATCCTGAGTCATTTGACTAAGGGGAACATTCGTGCCACTGAATCCGGTTTTAAGCCACATTGTGTAGCATTCCTAGCCAAGATCACGCATCAATGCTCTCTGGGCTCTAATCTGAGGAACAAACCGAACTCAGAGAGCTTTGCAATTACGCTTGGTCAATGATTATTCGCAATCCTCCTTCAATTATCGCCAGCGCGGACAATCAAACACAAGGTGAGAATAGTCAGGAAGGTATTCGGATTTTGCTTGAGCCATTGGAGTTTTTTTTGGGTGGCACCTAATAACGAAATTCATCGTTGCTAGTTAACAGTGGTTATAAAAGCAGGTAGTCTGCTATCGCCCCAACCTCACATATCCAACTTTTATGTGGTAGCTGGATGCTATATCGACACAAAAACATCGTCCACTTGAGAATCCGAAATGGCATATCTATTTCAATGCGGCTATGATCTGTGATACGACCCCCAGATGAGGAAAGCTGCTGGCCATCTGTAACTTCTTACCTCCGCAGTGCGAAGTAAGTGTACGTCTTGAAGAAAAATCTTCGACTTAGAAGGTGCTATGCCTTGTTACTTCAGTTGCTACGCTGTCAGGGACGCTTTGTTGTCTTCCGTACAAACGGCAAGCAACGAAGTATTGCCTACGTGGTTTCTGCCACCTAGTAGGAGTCCACTGCTTTCCTTGTGGTCTGTTGAAATTTGAAGGAATTATTGATACAAACAACCCCACCGCATTGCGTTAAACATGACAAACTGTGGGGAAACTTACCGCTGTCCATGCTCATGCCTTGGATGTGTAAGGTTTTCAAAAGTAAGACAGTTTTCGAATACTCCGGTATCAACAAGGCAACTGCACTCACCGAGTGAAAGAAAATCATTCAACTGTGACAGTTTCAATTCATAACTGCCACACAGGTCCGAGAGATCGCGAGAGACGAGCTGATGCTGGGTTACCCAGTCCTGGAAAGGAGTAGTTGAATGGCCAGAATGAGTCCGAACGGCGAACCTTCTAGTCAGCAGTTTTGCGCCTGAACCAGTAAGCTATCTTAGGATCATTCCTTGATTTGATGGCTGTTCTGTTTTCCTGAAGTGCCATATACTTAGGACTGTTAAGGTTTGATACACGCATCCGCGTCCCGGACAAGTTCTGGCCCACTACCATCCCAATAACCTACCTATCGTTCCGCAACATGCTGTCCTGGATAATTGAGGTAATGGTCGTCAAGACAACTGAAAGCAAACCGATGTCGCAGACGCCATATGGGATGGTAAACGATTCAGCCCATCGAAGAGATTGTTTCGTGCTGGAATGAGAAAATGGAGTTTTAAATGACTTTACCATCACATCTCCGTCGTTCTTAGACAGGGCTTGGTATAGATCGCTTGGAACTGGCTCTTCCATAGGCGGCCCGTGTGAACTTTTCAAGAACACTACCAGGTGAGCTAGTTTAAAGTCCTGCCACTGGAGTTCAGTCGAATGGCTCATGGCAGTGTGAGTTTCAATTTTGGAGAGGACCATTCCGACAAATTGTTTCCCTAACACTTGGTTACTAAATGCTCTGACAGGAATTAGATGGGATAGCGTGCGTTATCTTCCGGAGATAGGTAGTCAATCCGTCATAATGCACCCCCTGACCAGAGACTTGTCGTAAGCTCACGCTTCGACGAAGGGTGCACCGAATTCTGTTCAGTAACAGGCGTAATGGACCATCGGGAACCAAGGTTCATAATGGGCATACTGAGACCCATTGGTTAACAAGTCGCTGAGTCGCATAACAGGTACTGAGACCAGATGACACCAAAACACTTTCGTATACAGTCAGCATATTTCAGCAGAGTGACAGGATTGACCCCCATTTGCTTGTAATAAAATCTGCAAATACCTTTTCTTAACAATCCTGGTTACGTTGTTCTTGTCGGGATGACGTACGAAGCGATCACTCCACGAGAATTACTACTTCGGGATGACGTACGAAGCGATCACTCCACGGGAGTTACTAGTTGGGAATCCAAGTAGACATACTATTGAGTGCAACTGCCTCAAACGCTATCTCGTCATCTTGCTACAAGATGGTCAACTTGAGTTCGCGGCTGAGTCAGCGTCAGATAGCTGGACGTATCTTCTAGATCTGACACTTGTGTTGCTCAGGTATAGCTAGTTGTTAGAGCCCGGTGGTGTGTCTGCGCTGTTTGACTTCTTAGACCAAACTGACGCACTCGGTTGTTCTCATTCGATGAGAGGCCACCAGCTACACTGAAGTATCCTTTCGTGGAAAATTTTGCAGCCAATGGTGTTGAGTGTGATATTTTTGGAATTCAATCGGAATTTTGTCCTTTAAGTGAATTTAGTCTACGCTGAGAAGCACTATATAGTTCTCCAATTTTTATTGTGAATCGTCAGGGTGCGTGTCTAACATCCCCAGGGTGATTCGAACCTATCAGGTGGCTCAGAAGAAAAAAATAATTCACACGGCGTTTGAACCCTCCTTCCAGGAATTTGTCGCTCGTGAAGCTAATCAACACGTAACCATGTAATGTGAATTCTGTGATTAGAGGAGGATTGGCGCTATGTCCTGCCTGAGCATGAGTTAACCACTGCCGCTCGTTGTTAAACAGTTTAGTTTTCAACTGCCAGCCAGGAAATCGCGCGTTTGAGCCCTCTTGAAGATTAATCAG
This sequence comes from Clonorchis sinensis, assembly GCA_003604175.2. Classification (NCBI taxonomy): domain Eukaryota; kingdom Metazoa; phylum Platyhelminthes; class Trematoda; order Opisthorchiida; family Opisthorchiidae; genus Clonorchis; species Clonorchis sinensis. The sequence goes on along the minus strand of CM030373.1, from coordinate 30,934,110 downwards.
ATGCTGACTGATGGAGATTCCCAATAAGGATGAAACAGCTATAGAATGTTTCTTGGCTTTTCACTATAGATTGGCTCCACTTACAGTGCGAAATCTGTGTTGGATATCACCAGGTGTGTCTGTCACAATGCTTGTGCGCAAACGCGAAAAATGGGTTACATTTCTCCTTGCTTCCTTTCCATTAACACCTTGCTTTCGTCAAACAGTTGGCTGTGAGTAGTGGTTCACTGTAGCAAAACTTCAGCCCCACCACTAAGGGCGATACTATTACTTGTATCAGTCAATCAGTCAATCCATTTATCAGCTATAAACCATAGGTACATTGGTTCCAGCTGCTGCAACCAAGCTGGAACCGTAAATTTCCAGCATGGCGGGGGTGTCTCAATTTGTCAAAATGACCTGTTGTCCAGTTGCTACTTGCACGAGAGATGGCTCAGTGGTTAGAGTGCGAATTTACTGACCGGAAGGTGCGTGGTTCGAACTCAACCTCTTCCTTTCGACTTCCCCTGTCTAGGCTTGGGCAACCTGGCTGTATCCCAGCCTTCATGCTTCCTTCGGGTGGCCCGGCAGCTTAGCACCGAAAAGCTGCTACAGCCGACCATCTATATTTGTTTTTTTTTTCATTCGAAAGCTAATAACACGGCTCATCTGTCTTCCTTCGCAAAGACACTGTAACTTATCGTGGTGGAACGGTGTGCGCATATCTCAGCAACCAATTGGGCTATACTGGAGGATTCCAGTAAATTTCCTGATAAACCTAAGAGGCGAAATTCCCGCTTAGCAGAGCTCGAGATGGCTCAGTAGTTAAACTGCGAACTTACTGAACTGAAGGTTTTTGATTCGAACCCAGCCCTGGTATGTGGACCGCTCCTGTCCATTTTTGAGTATCCTGGCCGTATCTCAGCCCTCGTGCCTCCTTCAGGTGGAGTCAGCTAGGCACCGGAGGTGTGTTACAGCTGGACGATAATTTTTAGTTCTTGTTATTCCCATTTAGCAGCCGAAGGGTATCTTGAGCCATAAATTAAGAAAACATATCGAAACCTACCATGTTATGTTTTACTGGTCTCATCTTCAGAAAACAGTCGCAACTGGGAGGAGATAACAACCACTGTATCCGATGCTGGAAATCCAGCATGTGCTAATTGTGAGTGCCCCCATATTAACAGCTAGATCCCAGAATGGGACTAATCAACCATCATACTTCTCTTGAGAAAAGACTAGAGGTATAAGCCCGACATCTAACCTAACTTGACTTCTGGCTTCAATAATGCTATGAAGCCTAACCCCTGCATGTTTGACGTGAACCCGTGAACAGCAAGCACGGTTTCACCCGGGTGGAGGGTTCATTGATCACATCTTCACACTTCACCAAACGCTTGAACAGTGCCGTGCATTCCGCCAGCCAACTTTTTCGGGTCTCCACTTCACAGGGCTTTCGACTCCATACACTAAACCACAGTGGAATGTCCCTGAAGTCTGTAAATATACTTCATGCCCTCCATTCCCACACTTCCGGTCGGGTAAAAGTTTACGACAAATTGTCCAAGGATTTCCCCGCAACTGGTAGGGTTCGGCAGGGTGTCTTCTATCACATTCTGTTCAGTTTTCTCGTCAGAATCTTCATAGAACCTATATTTCAATCAAGGTAGCTCCAAAGCGGAGTGCTGCCAGCTGCTATCCAAGTTGCTTGGTTAAGTATGTCGCATATTTACGATGTCGAACGAAAGACATTCGACCCGCTCAACACGAGCTATGGTTTGTAAGTTTTGGCCCAGTCACCAGCTGAACCTCCGCATATTTTAACGCAGTGACCACAGGGCGGTAGTTCAGTCACCAATTGCTTCATTCGCACAAAATCCAAATGATTCACGGAAGCTTGTCGACGTGCTATGCACGCCGATCCTAACGGGAATAATGCTGCCCTCAAAGCTTCTCATCTGCATCTTTATTCCGAAATCTCCATATTTTGCAACAGTGTTGTGCCACCATTGATGCTTATGTTGCTGTCTGTCACGATTGCACTAATTGTTTCAGCGGGAGTTACTAGTGTTGCTACGCGGGGGCGAGATGGCTCAAGTGGTTAGAGCGCGAATCTACCGACCGGGAGGTCCGTGGTTCGAACCCGGCCTGTGCCTCTCGACTTCTCCTGTCTAGGCTTGAGCAACCTGGCAGTATCCTGACCCTCGGGCGGCATGGCAGTTAGGCACCGAAAGGGTGCTACAGCTGAACGATTTTTTTGTTGCTACGCTAGGCAAAGCAAAACTGAGAACTAGTCAGCGTCTCCAGAGCAACTGTGAAAAAAGCCGGTGAAAAAACGGGCGCGTGCTCTTGATGCCCTTGGAACTAACAGCTCAAAAAGGCAACTACCCTGCACCCCCGTTGTGACCAAACAGAAATTAATAGGTGAAGAGAAATCTCGGTGTAGCTTGTTCCTGCAAGCTTTGGAGCAGACAGTGCAAGAAAGTCAGACGAATCCATTACGTCTTTATCTTCGTAGTATGTGCTACCACGTTAAAGTGTAATTCAATTTAAATCAGACTCCCAGCCGCATACTTGCATTTTTTATCAAGCTCTGCCCCGGAGTTCGTTCCTGGGATCATAAACGACGGGAGTTGTTACACGTTGCTCTGTAATATTGCGTACATTGACGTCTGTCACGGTACAGCTCTAGCGTAGGCAGCTATCAGAATACTTCAAAAAACCAACGTCCCCAAGTTCTTCATATTGAAGTTTCATGGTACTCTACTGTGGGTGACTCCACTGGTGAAAAATCTCCGCCTCGAAAATTTCTGAGACGCGTGTTGGTCAGGCTCCGCAGCACAAATTGAAAACAGGTCGGATGGCAGGCCGTTCGTGTTCGAATCCTAGTCTTCCTCTTTGGGTACCCAAATTCACAGATTTTTCCTGGCGAACGTCCTTTATTGTAAATGGTCCGTCAGAGATGACTATCGATTGACAAATACCTTCGGTCCAAGGCTGTGATCTCCAGGTTGTCGTAAGAAGCGCAAATCCTATTGAGTCTCGTCTTCGTGAGTCGACGATAGTGTCTTTCTCAGTCATATCGCTGGAACTTTTATCAGCTGCTATGAGTTTGTATTCATTATTCGCCATTGACAGGACGCACTGAAGGTCTCACCTTGCTCTCGATGGGATTAGGGGTCGTCTAGTGGGAGGGCTGTACTCTTGGAAGTTAGCTGGATGTATTTAGCCCACTAAGTCCTCGGCTATCAGTCCGCTAGGTAGACAGGAGGTGAATGGTGTACGGAATCCAGACTCTTTGGTGTGACGTGCTACGGTACTGTTATTCGCATCCAGTATGCTACTGCATACTGTTACCCAGTGCCCTACAATGGTAGTCGTGCGAATTTGTTAGCATGTCTTATTGTTTGGTTGAACATGATTTCTGATTTCTTATACTTCTCGCCTCCGACCCCTATTGAATTCACTCCACGATTTCATACTGATGCAAGTAATAGTCCTCAAAATTGAAGAGCAAAATAACCTCGCTCCGGCGACAGTGCTTGCGCGCTCTATCCTCAGTTATCAATTCTGGCACCGTTACTGTCGCCGGCTGTAACTTGGGTGATTCAATTGACCACAAACACAATTTTGCTTTGGAGGACCCCTTTGTGAAACAAATAACAGATGCTAGGAGTGTAATAGTTTGTTCCAATGCAATTACTGCTCCAAACACACCAAAGTTCTTTTGATATCTGGTCGGCATGCACATCTAGCTTAATATAAAAGCCACATGAAGTGCGCATGGATGGCACCCATAGAATACATCAATCTCGATTCAGTCGATAGAGGTTTGGTGAGACACGCTTCCAGGTAAATCACTAGCTTTTTCATTAGCGCACCTGGTAGACCCACCGGAGGACAACTGGAAAGTTGATGATCTGTGTAGACCTCCCACGTAATACAATACACGCACTTCTATTTGCCCGTTCAGAGCTCAGCAAGACCCACGGGCTTCACGTGAACGGTAGAAATGCATTCTTTAGAACAGTATTTAAATGTCCTTCTGTTGATTTGCCAAGTTAGAGCAGTTTCCCTGGAAGTTTATTTACGCCATCCTATAATAGATGTCAAAAGATGAAGTTTTCGGTAGATGATGATTCGGTTTGATCAACAGAAGCAAGGTGGGGTTCAAACCAAAAAAACCGCACACGAAGAGGACCATCGTACGGTGGTAAAGGCGGTTTAACACGGTCATCATGTCATGGTTGTACGAGGGGTGGGATACTGCCAGGGCGCCCACACCTAGACAGGAGGGCGATTAGGGTCTTTAGCCAAAGCCTTTGGCTCAAAAGCCTAACCGCAAGGCAGCGGTGTTGGGCTGGAAATGCAAGTGCATTACCATTTTTACGGAACACGTCGCCACACATGTTCCAACCCCCAACCTGGAGGGCCAGGAGACTGTGTTCGTCAGACCTCTACCCATGGACCAACCTGGTATGAGAGACTCTGTGAGTGTCACGCGGGCACCCCCCAGTATAGCTCAATGGGTCGCCGAGGTACACAAACCGCCACACCACGGTAAGGTCCAGTCTCTTCGTGACGGCATGCATCTTTCGCCATCTCCTGAAATGCAACCGGTCAGGCGTAACTCATTTGTAAATTGGAGACTTTCACCCAAAGTCTAACATGTCAGCTTAATTTGTTTTCTGTAGCCCAATTGTGAAACGGGCGCGGGAGCTCTGTGGTTAAGGGGCGAAATTACTGACCGGAAGGTCTGTGGTTCGAACCCAACCTCGTCATCTCGACTGTCCAGTTTAGGGTTAGGCAACTTGGCTTCCTTCTGGTTGCATGCCATCTATGCACACCCGATAGGGTGTTGCTACTCGACGACCGTATTATTATTATTACTATTGTTATCATTATTATTGAAGACCTCCTGTGGTGATCTGGATCGCGTACAGGTATTCCATTCGTGGTCGATGTATTCTATCAAAAACCCCACTTCGTTGTTTTCGTTGACAGCTTGGCGAATTATTCACTCATCCTCAAAGTTGAAAAGTGTAGGGATAGTGGAAAGTTGAAGGTTGACTATTCCTCTCCGTACATACGGACGCGTGCTCTCGCGTAGTAGGGCTTTAGCCCTCTGTGTCGCTGTCCCAGAACACGGTGTAACGCATACATTTGGTCATTACAACCGTTAGCTTGGAGCAAACTTGCCTACTTTGGTCTGGGACGAAGTTGCCTTTCAGCGAAGTATTTTAGAAGCTACTTCCAACAAGCGTATGTCACAGCAGTTGTCACAAACAGATTCGTCACTTTTGTGGAAGTTTAAATCAATGGAGGGACTCCACCCGAATGGACACACTTCGCTGTCGAAGATTGCACAGGCTACTCATCAGCCCACCATTCACCAGACTGTCGCGGCCTTGCTGCACATCTTAATTGTTGTTGACACTGAGTGTTGTTGTTTCCAACCTTTGTTTCCATGTACACTCATCTGTTTGTTTGTGTCTAGAACGATTGAATATCACCAACAATCATCACGTATTGTGAACAACTGTGGTATAGGATTATTCACAACATCACCAACAATCATCACGTATTGTGAACAGCTGTGGTGTAGGATTATTCACAATTGCATCCCTGAGGTTGGCAAGTAAACTCTGAGATGCTGGGGCAGGATACATCAGTTTGCACATGGTCGTTGGTTGTGCGTGACCTAAATTCACCGGTAAGCTCTACGCCTGAGGAGACGCGGCCCTGTAAAACCGCACTTGTTCCAGTTGGCCTTCTCATCGAAACGTCAGGCGCTGAACGACTAGTCAGATAAAAGTGACGTGATTTGGGGATCCACTTTCAGGCTTGGATTTCGCTTAAACTGGCCTCACCGTGGCCTACAGACTGAACGAGAGTACATTTTGTTTCGAAGCACAGACTGACTTTCCATTGAGATGGCGACGGTTTCTGGTTCCTCAAATCCCAATTGAACATACTCCCCAGTATAGCCAGGACTTTGTGTCCCAAATACGCCAGGACAATTTTATCCATATCATGCCATATGTTAAGCACTTGATCGACCAATCAATCGTGTTTCTCCCAGCGGCCAATAACAATTTTCGGTGGTCATTGTTTATCGGTCACTTGTGCCGGTGTGCATTTTCTCACCATGGTTACTAAACACCAGCTGTGGAGCCTGAGAAATGCCAACTATGAATGACCTCATTTCCGAGTGACTTTCATCTCAGAGTAATACATGTGGTTACCAGTCAATGACATAAAAGTGCTTAGTGTACTCACACAAGGCGGCACCCAATTCCGATAGCACAATACCCCAAAGCAGTCCCTGACGGTTCGGCGTTTGTCTGTGAGGAGCATGTAGGCGTTGAACTTAGTACGCCTACACAGCATGCAGTAGTGTGGGCGTAACAGTCATCTAAGATGTTATTCTTCATTACCCAGTGCTTCGTAATTCCGCTGGTCGACTGAGCAATGCGTAGGCACAGGCAACCTGGTAGTATCTCAGCCCTCGTGCTTCCTTCCGGTGGCATGGCAGCTAGGCACCAAAAAGATGTCACAGCTGAACGATTTTCATACTCTTTTTTACTTGTCGACGTGTGGAAAAAGTGACTCTGGAAATGTCTCGTCCTGTCACGTAGGCAAATGATCCTTATTTGAATAATGGAATTCCTGGGAACTACGCACCGACATTACACTGTGATCAAGTGATTTGGTTCGATCCTATTAAGATGTCCTTCATTCTCTCGGACAAGGCACTCAGTTCAGTGATGTTTCCACCAATATCATAGGCGCCCTTCCCCGATTTTCTCTTGTATGTCCTAGTAGTGTATCAATATATACGTTCCCCCTGCTTTCACCTCGTCCGTTCTTTTCTTTTCAATTGTATATTTTACAGGGGACTAAAATGTTATCTCATGATTCTCTACCACACCTACTGGAACTACTACATGAAAGAAACATTCGCCCAATTGTTCGCTCGCACAGTACGACGACGTGGGCGTGACCGCGTTGCCGTCTACTTTGAAGATCAAACCTGGACATTCGGACAATTGGATGACTATTCGAATAAAGTGGCCAATCACTTACTCCAATGCGGATTCAAACGAGGCGACAAGCTGTTTCTTCTGATGCACTCGTCTGCGGCCTACATTGGAATATGGTTGGGCGCAGCCAAGGTGGGTTATACGCTGCTTCGTTAAACGTCGATTTGCTCACTTTGTTTATTAGAAGATTACATGCTCTTCACCTTTTCATGCACGGCTATTACCTATGCGTCTGTTGGATATTTCTTCCGACTTCGCCCCATCCCTTCCCACATTGTTGTTGCTTGATGATAGCGATATTCCGCACAAAATAGGTCCTTTTAAGTCCTTATTCTATTCCCTGGTCGGAATCTCTGGTTACTGCTCGCAGAGTTCTGGACTTGTTTTCAATCATATTTTTGCTTAAGTGGGTGAAAGTTCATGGGAAAGACAAAACCTCTAAGTAGTGGGCTTGTCTTGCTCCCAGTCACTTCGAATCCATTCGACACACAAGTTAACCGGTTGAGGGTGGCCAGGAGTACATCCCTGGAGAAGGTCTACGCCGAGCAGCTGGTGAGAGATTCGGCGCTTCAAGTTGATTACCTAACCCAGTGATTATGATTGCGGTTCTGTTCAACATATCCTTTGACACGGTGCGCAGGTTTGTTGACGTGAACTGCGTGATTCAGGGTTTGAGGAACGCGGTATTTTGTCTTAGTACGGTTGAATCTCACTGATTATCAGCCACCCATTACTCGTCACAGTGTTTACCTGCCTATCAGGAAGACTACCTGTTCGGAACTTCCTAGAAGTTTTTGACATGTTTATCGGTAAGGATGGAACAGCTGAATACCGTCCGGGGTTTCCCCGAGAGAGTAACCCCACTACCCGACCAGGAAATCATGTGTGCGTTGATCCCCCTCCGCCCACAAAATTTGTTGTGCTGATGGCCTCATTTTGACAGCACCAATTCGTGGCAGTTGTGCAATCACAAAACTCATTCGAACTCGTTAAATTAACCACTTTTGTCGTAAAGCACAGTTCGCAGTTCGCTGGGTAGTTCCTCTTTGTCTGTGTGCGTTTATATAGCATTTGAGGATTATCTGTTATCAAATCATAAACGGAACGATAAATTCACGAAAACGCGGTTTCCCAACTAGCCAATCACGTTGAGAGATAACAGATGATCTTCAAATGCTATATAAACCCACACAGGCAAGGAGGAAGTACTCGTGCAACTGTGCACTGATGATGTCTGCTCGTGTGGTGACGAAACGTTTGCAACTCAACTGTCAAACTCGGCGAACAGATTAACAATCCACTGAACTTTAGACGGTGCCCCATAGATTGGGCCATTTTGCTCTCCGAAAAGGAAGTTGCGTTCAGAAAACACCCTCTCTAGTTCGAATAGATTCACACTGTTGCCTAGTTCCTTAGGAAACACATCCCTTGTTGCCCTAACATAAAAGTGTTCTTCTCATGTGCTTTTTAGGTTGTTAGGTGTTCTTCAGGACATAGGCAATCGTTAGTTCTCGTTCATCGATCAACGATCGTTTTTAAGGTTAATTTGACTTGATCCGCTCGATATTATTTGCCAGTAGGGACGAGCTTTCTCCCAACTCCACCGACGGTTTGTGCGTGACCTAGCCAGTGGTGCTCCTGGTTAACAAAAACCTGTGCCGGTATGTTAAACGATATGGAAGCAAACATATCTTGGATAAAGACCACGGTGTTACTGCATCCGTTTCTGCTGAATGCACATCAGCGGCTCCTGTCCTTGTTCTTGTTGCATTTGTCCTGTAGCCGTGCTGACGTCTAGCAAGTCACGTTTGGTCATTCCGATGCGTAGTGACCACCTCAAGGTACCAACCAACTTGTTCTGAGGGTTCGGTCAACAGTGGAAGGTAGCTGTAATTCAGATATTTTCTTGACGCAACACTTGGTTGCTCTCTTGCGACCTCTCAGAACAAACCAACCAAGCTTACATCAATTGCCTTTCAGCTCCATCTTTATCCTTGGGTCAAGAAAGTCAGATTACAGACAAAATATCATAATCTTGCCAGCTGACAGCAGCCTGATTTGTTTGTCAGCGATGAAAACTAAGCTCACGCGGACCTTGATACTAGTCAGCGGCCAACCCCGGTGCTCACCCTCTCCTCGTAGGGAGAGGCAAACCTTTCACATTCACCGTCCTTTTTTATTCAGTCACAGAGCAAATACCATTTTGGTCTATTTCATGGACTTGGTCCGATGGACAACATTCATTTCATTGGGAAATGAGTCGACGTGTATAGCTGGCGACCAAGTAATTGCTCGTTTACTTGCCGACCACGCCTCGCTCCACTTTCGCCTCTGTTGGCATGTAGCTGAAGGGGCCATAAGTTCTGCTCCTGGAAACAGTGATACGCCGCCAGTCGGTTGACTCTTTAAATCCGATGGAATGTCCTCTTAACAGATTGATTGTTCTTCTGGCCGCCGAGCCTGGCAATTGTTGTGCAAACGTGCCGTCACCATTTGGAGAGGCATCTTCTGTACATGGTTGGGTGGGTATTTCTTCCACTGTATTCCAACAGGTTGGCGTATTTGGTTTTGGTGATACATGCTTGAACGTCGTCTTTCACGCTGTACCCACAGTCGATACTGTTTCAGGTATCATAACTCCTAAATTTTACCTGTGCCAGAGGCGTGCTCAATTAGTGGATGTGTTGGCATGCCGCCCCTGAACGGCCTGAAGGAAGCCATGCGTTTGCGTTACTTTTTTATGTCGTTGAACAAGGAAGTGCAAAATCTGGAACCTTCGTGTTGTGAATACATTCGGTTACGCTGCAACCGAATTGCTCAGTTCATCGGACAAATCAACGGTATTAGTGCCGCCTGAACTACAAATAAACATTCGACCGTGCTGAATTTGATTAATTGAGATGCGTTTTCATTCACAGATAAGCACTGGGTTACAAACCCTCTAGAGCGCTCTTCTCTGATCGGTCTGTCGGCATTCAGTTTTTGGGGGGCGAGATGGTTCAGTGGTTCGAGCGCGATTTTACTGACCGGAAGGTCGGTGGTTCCAACCCGACTTCTGCATCTCGACTCCTCCCTGTCTAGGCTTGGGCAGCTGGCAGTATCCCAACCCTCGTGCTTCCCCCGGGTGGCATGGCAGCTAGGCATCGAAAGGGTGCTACAGCTGAATGATGATGATTCAGTTTTTTGCGACTCTGTTGTATATACGCTTATGGACGAGCACTCTATCTTCATTTGAAAAGTACAGTGCTGGTCTACGAACAGCTTTCTCTATTTCCGGTAGACCATACCAAGGACGCTGAATCCTTTTCAATTTCGCGATCGATATAATTGTGGGAGCACTCTAAGTCTTTCCAAATGAGAATGAAGCTTCATCCCATTGACACCGGACCGTCCACCAAAACAGGACGCGCGTTCCAAAAGGTCTTGATAAAACGAAGGGTCTTGAAAGGCCATCCCGTTCATACAAACACGTGCAACAAACCTCAGCTTTTAGGACCCATGGAGAACACAAGCAAGTGAACGCCAAAAAACAATGCAAGATCCGCTATCCATGGACCCAAACGAAGAACAATTGACTCACATTTCGCAAACTAAATCGCGACCAAGGGCCACACCCAAAAGGAGCCACATGACTGGTTAATCATAATGTCGAAACAGGTATGAACAGCGAAAAAGACAGACTAGAGCTACCGCGATACCAAGTGAAACGTCATCATTACCATTATCTCTATCAGCTCTAAAAACCGCGTAGTTGCTGTACAATCGTTCTAGCTGCCACAGTTTCGTTCGCCGATGATTTAGGGAGATGAGGTAGATGGCTGCGCATTGGAGGTGGTAGCTGATATAATTGAAGCGCAAATACAGGGGTGTCAGTTTGGTTTTCGTTGGGGAAATCAGGAGGCGAGCTATGCATTAAAGGCAACAGCTCGGATGAATGAACGCCGCTGGGTCGTGTCTGACAATGTCTCTAAGCCTTGATGTATCCCGTCTCGACGTCTTCATCCAGGGAGATGGCAATGACCGGCGCAGCTGAGTTCGCCGGTTATGGCTTTCATACTTCGTTGCCAAGTCATTGTTTGACCTCCCTCGGGTTCGTTTCCACCCTTCGCTGGGTTGTGCGAAACGGTTCCTCGGAGGAAGTCGGTCAACTAGCATGCAAACAAGTAGCCGACTGCCACTGCTCCCACTGGCTAAGTTCTCTCAAGCTTATTGTTTGGGTGAGTAAACAACCGATGGGTATATGTGCTGGTGGTACATTCTGTAAACGCAGATCATGCTGTTCGACTGCCGAGAGCTCGACTTCCACACCAAGCATTGCTTGGGAAACCTCAACTAGACTAGAAACGTCGCATTGCTGTTCAGCTGACGACATAGTCACGAGCTATGGACGATTTTACCGCATCACATCCACCAGATATTGGGCCAAGTCACAACCCTCGTCGATAACTGGGAACCGTGTTTTAGATATAGCAAACTGTCAAGCCAGCGTTTATACGTAATCTGGTCCACTCACCCTGGCTCCTAGATCCTCCCACAGATCATGTACTGAACCAGGTTTACCTCACAGTTGCGTTATTTACTCAGTTCGATTGGGTCGTTGCTTTGCTCAAACACAGGGTTGTGCTAGAAATTTCACGCCTCGTTGTCGTTCCCCTTGATCACTGGACTAGATTGAGGTTGGAACCACACTTGATGTTTGTCTATCCCCCAACTTTAGTGATCTTCTTTACCTAACCTAAGATTAGCTATCTCCTGAGATAGCATTAGTCAGCTTCAGAAGTGTATTGAGTACATGCTGCCCGGACGTTGCTGTCGGCTGCCAGATGGAGGCGGGATGGCTCAGTGGTTAGAGCGCGAATTTACTGACCGGAAGGTCCGTGGTTTGAACCCGACCTCTGCATCTCGACTTCCCCTGTCTGGGCTTGGGCAACCTGGCAGTATCCCAGCCCTCTTGCAACCTTCGGGTGGCATGGCAGCTAGGCACCGAAAGGATGTTTTACAGCTGAACGTTTTTTTATCAACTACCAGATCTCCACCTATCTCTGTTCAGGGTTGATTCCAGCGACGGATTCCGCGGAACACATGGAGACCAAGATGTTTTACGATGCAAGGTTTTCGATTGTCCTCCGAGGCGACAACGCCATTCTTCACATGTTGGGCCATAGCTTGTCCAGAAATTTCGACGTCGTTCTTGTGCGATAGATGTTCAACTCTATGATGACGTCGTCATTGAAATAGTTGTATTGTCATTACACCGTTTGGGGATAATCCTAGATAACGAATTCTCATTATGTGTCGTCGCAAGGACCAATGGTAAACAACTTCCAACGTCTGAATAGCTCTGACCATGGAGACCATTTTCAAAGGCACAAACTAGTACTGAACGGACGGCTGCGCTGAACGCCCGGATTTTCGTGTGTTTGTCTGTTTCTCTCCATGAGATGATGTTCAGCTGCTTGAAGGAACCACGGGTGCTGTCGATACGTCGTTGGATTTGTTCTTTAACCTGCTAGTTTGGTATAGTTGCGGAACCAAGTTGGTTGAAGTCGGCACTCTGCTGGATTATTCCGACCAGCACCAGAAGCTGCGTTGGTTGGGACATGTGTTGCGTATGCCTGACCATCGTTTGCCGAACAGAGTGCTGTATTCCGTGCCCAATTCAGAGTGGCGGATGCAGAGAAGTGGCTTACCCTTGGCCTGATAGAGGGGTATAAAAGAGATTACGAAATGTTTGGGTGCTGCTTGCCTTCCAAGATGGGGACCGGTTTGTGATGCTGCAAGACATGTCTGCTAATCGATTTCAATGGCGTTTATGTTGTCAGTTTCTATCCAGATTGCCTGAATCAGTGTTTGGAGGTGTAGGCACCTCGGAATGATTGTGTTAAGTTGGCACTAAGTCCCCTCCCCGTCCACTTTTATTCTTTCCTTCACAATAAGGCTTTCAAATAAACCATGGCGGTGAAGCATCGGTGTTGAACACTGATGCCATGCTGTCCATGATGATGATGATGTCTTTCATACTGCACATCCGTATGGATGAATAGGAAGTTGGTCTTCGGAATCTGCTTCATAGTGAGTTAACTTATTAAGCATACTTCGAAATCCTTCCAGGTCCCAACCTGTCCGACTGTCGACTAGAAACGTCTTTCTGGTGTAGTTTCCAATCACGAATGATGAGAATGTGGTTTGGCACAGGCGATTGATAGCACTCACGAAGCGTTTGGCTTCTGTCATTCCACACCACCTTGAAAGATGACTTCTTCCTTGACTTCTACGCTGGTCCGCACTTTGGGTGCCTAGACCCTCAACCGATGTCGGCGGTTTTCTTCCGTTTTTGTCCGGACTGTTCCACTGAGTCGAAGTCCCCATAGCTCATCTTTCTCCCACTATAGATGAGGTACTCACGTCTCATAGGTTGTACTGATTAGGACATGGACATCGCATGCCAGAAGACCGCGAGAGAGGTCTGCCTCTCTGAGCTCTTTTTGCCCACCCATGTATGCTGAATGGAGAGAGGTGGCCAGTAAACTCCCGGGATGGGGACTATGGGACTCAACCCATAAATTGTTAATGGCACTGGCAGGCACACAGTCAGTGACCCTCGTTAATCAAATACATCGCCTTCGGTGCGCACCTGTTCAGTTTCCCGTTCCCCCAACTAACTGATCATGCCATAGTCTCCAGCGCTTGGCTACACCTCCCACGCTCTCCTATTTCCCGCTGGCTGGAACCAACGCGCCCTTGGTGCATAGTTTATAGCTGATTAACATATCTGAACTGGAAGAGTACCAAGAGGTTGTTTTTTATCCAGTCCAGTGGCCATAATGCAGTCAGAGATAACCAGAATCTCAGGACTTTCGTTTTCTGGCGAGTAGGCTCTTTTATGCCTCAAAGCCGTGAAGTGACCACATGAAAAATACTACTCAAAAGCAGTAAGGCATTGGTCGTTGTCAGCTGCAGCCTCCAGCTCCCTCAGTCTTCATTCATTCGAGTCATTCAGTTTGCTCACCTAATTAACCGCTTTCCTCAACCACAGAGAAGGAGAGAGGCTTCTCTCGTGTGTAGGTAGTGTGCCGTTACACTGTTACACTGTTCGAGTCTTCCGGGCAAATTGGACCCTTGGTCCCCGAACCATATTTTGGTGTGAGGTTCAGACTTCGTCAACCAGTCCCACTCGACTGTTGAGCAACTGTTGAGCTCTCTTCCGTCCGAATTTCGCTACGTTGTAAGTGATAGTAACTGCGCAGAGTATAGATGTCCTCGTTCTAACCTACATTCAGGGTTTTTTTATACGGGACCCCCACCTCCGGACTATTGACAACTGAGACTTCCAAACGATGTCAGTAGTGTTCTTGCTTTCTGTTTTTATCCACCCTCTAAATGAGTTGAAAGCATCAGCACAGTTTTTTTTGTCAAGTCACGTGATCGGTCGCCAAAAAGCACCACTGTACATACCACACTTTTGTTCTATTCTCAGAGTGTGCTTGCATCCGAAGATTGAGACGGAATTCCAGCTATATCGTCTAGAATCAGCTGGTTATACCACATTTCCTCAACTCTTGTCTCAACCTCGCTCGCAATGGATCCGTTTGTTTTGTTCTCTTTCTTGCTACTGAAAATCGATTCGCACCCAAGTTGTACTTTGGTACACGGATTGGTCTGTCTACTTGACGTCAGCCTCTGTCTAGGCAACCAGAAAAAACCATGGGTGTAGCTGTCTACGCGTTTCTAGTTGACACATTGACATGCGGATTTGTCTTTGCCAACCAGGCAGTGCGTGTGAGAATGTGCTAAGGCTTGCAACCAATTACCCCGTCATTCTTTGACGGTAAACACTCATACTAAAAGTTGATGGTAGCAAGACAGCGTAGGGTCAACGCTCTGTCGAGAAGACTCCAGCTGTGTCAAGGTCAGTAACCGGCCCGTGATTGCTAGCTCATCATTCTCGGGAGTCCATTTGGTCAAGGTACAACAATTGTTCTGCAAAACCCCAAATGCAACCAAAATGTTGCCCATTGGGTTTCAAGCGTGTGTCACGCTACCTGACTGGGAAGTCCTGACTGGCGGGTCAATCGATCGTCACAACCAGGACAGTTACTCGGTCGTCGTTCGATAGGTCGGACACACCAATCACATCGCTCAAGTGTGAACAGGTTCGCCTGTTCAGACGTGAAAATTCAGATGCGTGGCATTTTGATTATTGCAAGGTCCGCCAAGCCAGGCCTATATGTCTAACCGCCATCTGTTCAACAATGTCGTTAACCTATACCAAATGGAATTATGAAACATCCCAGTGAGCATCCATGGTGTTCACCCGTCCTCATAGAACCCATCGAGAGGTAAGCTTTCACCCCCGAGCCCCCCATCCGTGAACCTACTGTTCATCTACTTGATGACCTACTTTGACAGCATCAGCCACACTAATCGGGTGTTGTGCTTCGTAAGTCACATGCTCCGTCCTGTTTCTGACAAGCAATAAGACGACTGAACTCATGACACACACCTAAACGACTCATGATACGAGGCCGACGGAAACTCTGGAGAACCCGCTACCGGTCTCTCGGGGGCCCATCAGGTAGACCTAGTCTTCAACACGTCGCAAACAAGGTTGTTGGAGATTTGGAGACCAGACTTAACTGACGAGCTCCAAGAAGGTTGAACCCGGTAGTGGGTTTTCCAGTTTTTTAATCAATCTTATTAACAGTATTGAGCCGCAGTTCGAAATCTTGAAGGTCGTTGTTCCAGCTGGAGAATAAAGCGGGGTTTATCAGGCACATTCAGCTGAAAAATATTCTGAATGAGAGATTCAGGAGAAGGACTCAGCGTAGTCCCTCATCAGCATCAAGCTAATTTGCAAATAAGTACTGTTCTCACAAGGTCTGTTCAGTCTCGTTTCGCTTGTTGTCTGGTCTTGTGTAACTGTTTTTTCCTCATCCCATTCATTTTAGATTGGTGTGGCCACAGGACTTTTAAATCACAACCTCAGGAATGTCTCACTTGCTCACTGTGTGGATGCACTGGATGCCAAGGCTATCGTGGTCGGGAACAATTTGAAAGAGGCATTTTTAGAAATTGACCGAGCCGATCGGTTCCCTAACGAAATGGTGTGGTATGTAGAAGAGGCCGCAAACACCCCTGAGGCATCCACAGCGATCACAACGACGTCGACTGCAAGGTGGAATCAAGCGATTGCACAAGCATCCCACAAGCCTCCGCCTGCATTACCTTGTAACAAAAGTCGAGAACATTTGATTTATGTGTATACCAGTGGGACAAGTGGATTGCCAAAGGTAAGATAATGACTGTCAGTCGGGCTGTATGCCATCCCGAGGTTTGTACTGTGCATACTCTGCTTTCTCGCCTCCCGTATGTCATCATCATCGTTACTGACGGCAACGCGCCAGCACTGGTGCTTGACTATCATGCTCGTTTTTTGGCATATTTCGTCGCTTTGTATGAGGTGATACAGTGCCTGAAAGCCCAGCCAAAGCCTCTGATTCAGACGCCTCATTGTGAGACATCGGTAGTTGGCCTATCACTACTTGAGCAGTCCAGATTTTGAAGGACAGTTTGCCGCCTCTATCCTGCAGAGTCAGGAGACTGTGTGCGTTCAGCTGTAACACACTTTCGGTGCCTAGCTACCATGCCACCCGAATGAAGCACGCGGGCTGAAATACTGCCGGCTGGCCCAAGCCTAGACAGGAGCAGTCGAGATGCCGAGGTTTCGTTCAAACCACGGACCTTCAGCTCATCAGGCTTGCATTCATTGACCAGCCCGGTAGAAAGGTTGTTATACGGGCATCTTCCAAAACAGCTCAATGAGGCACGCAAACCGTCCCACCAAGACAAGTTGGATCTCCTCTCCGTGTATACCGAATACCGTACCCTGTATAATTTAAGAGGCCCCTGAAGTAAACATAAAGGAATCAGTGTGGTCTGATAAAAAGCGAAGTCACAACGTGCTCCCTACTATCTACAGTCTCAGCTATTTCGGACAGCGTCCTGAACAAAATACAGTCGTTTCCTGCGGGCCTCCATTTAAGGAAGCGAGATGGCTCGGTGGTTAGAGCGCGGATTTGCTGACCGGAAGGTCCGTGGTTCGAACCCGACTTGTGCATCTCGACTTCCCCTGTGTAGGTTTGGGCAACTTGGCAGTGTCCCAGCCCTCGTGCTTTCTCCAGGTGGCATGGCGGCTAGGCACCGAAAGGGTGCTACAGCTGAACGATTTTCTCTTCTGACGTCGGTAACATCAGTACTGGACGAGGCAACCAGCGTAGTTGGCGTCAGAACCTAACCACCATGACAAGGCAGTCGTCCCTTTTCAAACGCTCAGTGGAAAATGTCATCTCCCAGACGCTGTTCTCGCCAACCATAGTCCACATTTCACAGACAATGATGACCGAAATCGGCCGACCTTGTGGTGTCTTCTATCTATGTTTCATATACATACGTACGTGAGCGTCCAACACACGTTCTTTGTGTTTCAGGCTTATGTCTGGCCGTCGGCAAAATTATGCAGGTTCGCAGACGACGCTGGATTGTAAATTTACTAGTACATCAGCGGCTTACCGTTTCCTCCACAATTTCGACTCTCAACCCGTTGTTGGTCAGACTTGGTACTGGTGCTGTCCATTCCGATACAAGAACTTTACAATCCGGTGAAGAGAAACCCCAGATGACAGGCACAAGTCATCAGTCCGTCTGGGGCGTGTTCAGCGCTGTCCATGCAACAATCACAGATTCACTCAACCCATCTATCTAGGAAACAACTCTGACAGAACAGTCACACGTTTCGAACGAATTTTGTGAATGTGCGATGAAGCGCTTCCTCTTGTCCGCCATGTAGCGCTCTTGAATATCCGTGACTAAAGCAAATCGAGTGATCGATAGTTTTTCCTCTTGGGAAGTAACTCAGCCATTCTAGAAACCGAAAAGCATCTTCTCTCTATGACAACCTTGAATCCTACTGTCATACGATGAAATGGCCTCCGCTGCCTGGATTTGCTACAGGCTACAGGTAAACACTATTCTTTACGTTTCATCCTTTTGCAGGTTAGGTGAAGTTAACAGAAAGATATCGTACTGAGAGCAATCAGAGCAAGAGCATGTCGACATGGCGGGCGAGATGGCTCAATTGGTTACTGACCGCAAGGTCCGTGGTTCGAACCAGACCTTTGCCTCTCGACTTCCCCTGTCTAGGCTTGAGCAATCTAGCAGTATCCCAGCCCTCGTGCAACCTTCGGGTGACATGGCAGTTAGGCGTCGAAAGGGTGCTACAGCTGAACGAAGAGCATGTCGAAACCAAAGGTACTAGTACTACTGACCGCGGTCAATTTCAATTTTTGCGGTTGTACGACAATGAAGCACCAGAGTCAACTCCGATGTTGTGGTCTCTGATGGTGACGGTGCGGACGACGAGGATGAGGATAGTTTACTACCGGGCGTGGAAGTGCCGTGTGTCGAATCTATGAAGTGTTTGCATTGTTAAACATTCAACGACCAAAACTCACTCGCAAATCAAGTTGGCCTTAAAGAAGGGACTCAGTTGAATCTCTCGTTTATGATATGCTCCTACGGAATGAGCGGAGCAAATGTTCCGTTTGGAACGATACTCAGGATGTCGCAAGATACTACCGTTAAGACTGGCGAAAAATCGGGACCGGGTGCTAGAGAGGCAGGCTGTGTGGTTTGGACGGATTCACTTAAGATTACTTTCTCCCTACTGCCAACCTAACAGAACTGCTTCAACGACCAAGGGTGGTTTCACGCGGTTTCCAATTCAAACTGAAAGTGGATGCTCCACATGCTGTTCCGTTGTGTTTGACTTCAGGGTGTGTAACACCTAACCACCATGTTGTTGTGGTTATGCCTCCTGTCAAAATCATACTCGTATGCAGATGAGATTGTCAGATTTTTTCAAAATCTGTCCAATTTGGGTTCAAGTAGCGTACGAAGACATTGACTCACAGGACAACGAGATAGCAAACGACAGAGCAACAGCAGACTTGTCCCAAAATCATGAAAAAGGCCACATGATATCTGTTCCACTGATAATAGTTCGCGTTAGAAAGGTTATTCTGACCCTTACAAGCATTCCATGTTCATTGTTCGGTGTGTTAAAAAAAAGTACAGAATTTTGAAATGCCTAGGGATAACAGATTCCTTGAACAGTAACTATTAGATACAAGTTATTAGGTTGCCTGATCGTGGGCGTCTCCTCCCTAGGGACCATGTTGGTCCCGTTCCAAGCGTGGTTCCTATTCGGAGGGGGGGGGCACTTTTTTGTATGCCATTCTGCCTGCATAAAATTTCCCCACGGATCTGATGCGAGACTTTATCAAAAGTGAGAACGTCATCACTGTCTACCGTCACTCTTGAAGAACGAGGGACATTCTTCTGTCACACCTAACTGCCTACGCACGTGGACATGGTGATTACCACTTCCTGATTGCTCTTGGACAAAACAGTTTTCGTTCCACGGAATTTGCCATTGTTGTTATTTGAGTATGACTAGGTTCCACACACACACACACACACACTTACCAGCCACACCAAAGGTTTTGAGTGACAGCAACTACCGATGCTCATCCCAATACACCAGTGGAATAGTTACTGCATTTTTCGGTCCATTGCCTTCTTAGTTCCGCATTTACCCCTCTCATTCTAGGTACACCACGTGGACGGAAATGGCCCTATCGCGCGGTCAGCGACCCTCGTGCATCAAACCTATCGCTTTCATTGTGTAGCCACCTAATCCCCGAACTAACTGAATATGCCATCGCCGCCGAGACTTGACTGTATATCCCACACTCTCCCACTTTCCGGTGACCGAAACTGTAGCAGCCGGAACCATTGTGCTTATGGTACACGGTTTATGGCTGATAAATTGATTGATTGATTGATTGGCACCACGTGGACAGCAAAAGCTGTGTCCCTCTACAAAGATCCCTCTCCAGAGAGACCATCCTCCCGGAGAGTACATAAGAGTATGCGATAAGGTCCTTCTTATTTTCCGCAGATGCTTGCCTCAGGTGACTGTTGGTGGTGGCTGGTTGGATGTCGTGGGTTGGTATCACGCTATCGTATCGCGATCTTACTGTGCGTTTTGTGAATTTAGTTCAGTCCTATTGACCCATGCTTTCTTTTAACACATTGCAAACTTAGTCATCTGATATCGTGTCCTACGCGTCCAACGAACCAGTGTTGTAGTCGTGTGTTTATATGTACAAACTCACATGTATTTTTTGTTGACAATGCAGTCACGTTCACAACAAACCCGGCTTACGCCATCCTGGTTTCTTTATACAAATTCAAGCTGGAACCCAGCACGCACATGCGCCGTTTCGTTTGTGGTAACGTACTAAAGTTTTTCTGAATTTTGCTGAAAGGATCAACTAGGTAGATTGATCACAAATGTCTACGATAGCTCGAGAGATCCCAGTGGTTAAGGTCTGAACCCAACTTTTACCCAAGCTTGGGTGACCCGGCAGTATCTCGGTCCTCGTGCTTTCATCGGATGACGTGAAAGCTAGGCACCGAAAAGAATACTACACCTGGATGAATATGGTTTTACCATTACGGCGGTAAATACACCTGTCTCACTGCTCTCACCTGGTCTAGCTTCGCCTTGTCGACGCCTTTGCAAAACCCTTCTCTCACGTATGTCTCCGTTAGGGCGATGTAAGATTCTTAGGTGTACGGAACGTCCACTACGCTAAATAGGACCGCTTACCTTCAGAGGCTTCAGGAATGCATCCACGTGTAAAAAATGGACAGGATATAACTAACCCCAGAGAACCGGCCTCCCTTGAGAGACGGTTTTTATTCAAATCACATACCGCTTCGTACCCCTTCGTGGACATTTCGGCAGGGGCATGCATCCCCAAATCATCAGCTGTTCGCTTCCAGGCACATGGAAGCCTCTCGACTTCCCGTCTAGGCTTGGGCAACCTGGTTTTTTTCGGGTGGCATGGCAGCTAGGCACCGAAAGGGTGTTACAGCTGAACAGTTTTTTTGCATGGATTTTGGCATTCTACTGTGTCCTCGATCTGGATTGAAAGTTCGCATACCACCTTCGAATGATTGCACAGAAGTCAGTTCTTATTGAACGGGGAGGTATGTACTACCGCGGCGTTTTGTTGAAGTGCAACAGTAACTGTTGACTTTTCGAATATGAACATCAGGGTCTCGAATACCACTCGATATTGTTTCTCTGCTCATTCCACGGTATGGGCTAACTGGCAGCGCATCAGACTTCTGCGATTACTTTGCCAGCTTGTCGCCTCACGATTTAGCGGAACTCGAACAGCGGCGACAAATGTGGGTGGATGTGTGGCAAAAAATTGCTTGCATGTAGAATACGCTCAGGTCTGCCGTCGCTTGTTCTGAACCAGTATGCAAGTCACCTTCGTCAACGACTGATAGAAAGAGATCTGTCGGCAGTTTGTCGGAATATTGGCAGCTTAGGTGTGTTACTCCGCTATCGGTCAGTTTGTTGATTTGTTCACGAAGCCTGACAATCGGGTTATTATCCAATTGCAAACTAATTGGCAAAGCTAAGTTACGTAAAGGAATTAAATGAAAGGCGTGACTTGGTTTCTTCTTCGGTGTGCGATTTACCGCTGGTATCCTTTTAAAACTAGGGAACACACACAAGAACTCAACAGAGGCGAGTAGAAAAATCCACCAAGTCTCATTTACGCTGGTCTACTTGCCCTTGATCTTTACTTGTATCTGGTTGTCAAAATCTGGAAATTTCCAGAATTTTACAACACCGCCATTTTGTTTCCAGTTGGCTGGTCGAACATCCACGCAGATTTACGTCTGTAGGATGTAGACTCCTACGGAGACCTGTCCACTGAAATTCACTCTGATTGTTTGTTTCCTTGTGTGTATATTTCGTCATTTGGCTACAATTTGGCTTCCAGTAGAACGTCTGGTTGATGGAAACTTGAGTACTTAGCCTCAAGAGAAACGAAAACATTAGTGGACGGTCGAGGGGTTTTTTGGCAACCCTATAAGTAACGTGAGATCGAGACCGCTCAATGATTAAGGCGCGAACTTACTGAACTGAAG
This sequence comes from Clonorchis sinensis, assembly GCA_003604175.2. Taxonomy (NCBI): domain Eukaryota; kingdom Metazoa; phylum Platyhelminthes; class Trematoda; order Opisthorchiida; family Opisthorchiidae; genus Clonorchis; species Clonorchis sinensis. The sequence continues at coordinate 30,912,013 of CM030373.1, read as the reverse complement.
ATCCATGGTTCGAACCCAACCCTGACACCTCGACCACTCCTGTCTAGGTTTGGGCAACTTGGCAGTAACTCAGCCCTTGTGCTTCCCTTGGATAACATGGCAGCTATCCACCAAAAGTTTGTTACAGCTTGGCGTGTATATTTTTATTAAGTAGTGTGCTACGTCAAGAAAATAGTGTGACTGTGATACAGTGACTATCATTCAACTCCATCTACGGCGTCGTAACAACATCGTTCCGATAGTCTTTTCTAGTCACACTTCCGGACAGGCTGATAGTAGTGGGTCCATATAGGAGCCGATGCAAAATGTCCAATCGACTTGGAAACCAAACAACTCATAGTCATAGTCAGTCAAAACCAGTGACTCAGAAACAATTGAAACCAAGACTTATCTCCACGTTTGCCCCGTCTTAAAGCCCGTTGGAAGCATGTTGTACGCAGAGTCAAAGGGGGCGACACTGCGTCTGGTGTCACAATCCCATCTACTCGCCTCCCGGAACACAAATCAACCAATAGCATAGTCAGAAATTGCAACTAGCGGGCTTTCGCTCCTAGTCATGTGAGTGCAGTAATATAATATATTTAGCGGCTCCCTACCAGAGTTTGCGTACACGAAGTTGTGCACCACAGTTTGTTGGCAAACTTGCACTGCAGTCAGTTGGTTGCACGATGCCTGTTGAAACTACGCTTAGGAGGGTACTTGATTAACTAAGGCCAGACAGACGTTTGCAGTATTTACAGCTGTCTCAAGAGGCAAAATCGTTATCAGGGCAAAGAAATGGATGGGCAAACTATTTGGGCTTTGTGGTGTTCACTTGGAACTAATAGGCTGTCAATCGCGCTGTTACTTTCGCTGGCTCCACTATGGTCATTTTCGCGGTAATAGCGCCATGGAAAAAGAAGCCGAATCCCAAATTTACGTGCAACAGTGAATTAAACCAGACGAGGCAAATTCAGCCAATAGTGTGCCTTTTAAGCAGCGGTCAATCTTTGGTCTTTTTCAGTCTAGACCGCAAAATTGTTGATGTAACGGAAGACTGGCATGGTTTGCGACCAGAAAAAATCCGTTTTGAGGGGGGTTGTTGGTGTATCACTTGACACACGCATGAACTGAACCCGTGGGGTATCCAACTGGATCGATAGGCTACAGCTTCTAAATTTACCGATCAGAAGTTTGTGTGCAGCGGAATTGGTGAAGTATTTCCAGCCAAGGAAACAATCAGATTTGGCTGATGCTTTCACGTGACGCCACTCGGTGAAAACTGGACAACCCATCTGATCAAGTGTCACGAGGAGCAAAATATTTCGATATCTTGATTATCGTTAGAACTGAAATCTAGCACTGGTGACCTTCGAGCCGCACATTCAGTTGGATTTCAGTTGAGTGGAAGCTTCTGCGTTCACATGCTGTGTGTTGCCCTCCAACGCATTCGGATTTTCAGGTTTCAACCCTTTTTTAATTCAGAATGTATCTCGGTTTCATTATCGATAAGAATGGCTGCCGTCCAGACCTAGTTGATGTGTTTACTATGATGGAGATGCCTTCACCATGTGGATGGGACTGGTTGTTTGTTGTCTTTCTTTCCTCCCCATCATGGACCTATTGAACCAGCCAGCGAAGAGAGGATCACGCGATCTCCAAATAGAGGGAAACCAACCAAATGTGCTCTCAGAGTGGTCTCGCCAGGGAGAGGCATCTTTAGTGGGTGGAACTAACGTGATGCAGTCAGCTAATTTTTTAATGTGTATTGTGGGGGTAGTGGCGTGGAGAGTGTCTTTTGTTGTCGATCAACTGTGTTGGACACGTACCTCTCCTTAGGTCCATTAAATTGTGGCTATTGTGTTTTCTGGGATTTTAAATCTGTTTTGACTGTGTACAATTGGCACAGTGGTTCCATTTGACACAGTTTTGTTCACTGATGAATCCTTGCGCATATTCTGATGGCAAATGTTGGTGTGCATTTCCACCGGGTGAGGCAGCTTGATACATTGCGCATCCTTACCGTTTGCACTACGGCAGCCTTTTTTCGTTCAGCTGTAGCATCCTTCCGGTGCCTAACCGCTATGCCACCAGAAGGAAGCACGAGGGATGTGCCAGATTGCCCAAGCCTAAACAGGGGAAGTCGAGATGCAGGGGACGGATTCGAATCACGGACCTTCCGGTCAGTAAATTCGCGCTCTAACCACCGGGCCATCTCGCTCCGCAGCCTTTTCTACGACTTTCTGAATTTATTCTTCAGATTTGGTCATGTTTCATCCTCTCCTTCCATTGTTCTTTTCACAGGCCGCCATTATCACCACCCCTCGCTACATCTTCATGGTTGCAGGCGTGCGGTATTCCTTCGGGATCTACAAGTCAGACATTTTGTACACTGCGCTTCCATTGTATCACACGTTGGCTGGCATTGTTGGGGCCGGACAAATGCTTATCCGTGGAACCCCCCTGGTTATCCGACCAAAGTTTTCAGCTAGCCAGTTCTGGGACGACTGCATCAAGTACAAGTGCACGGTGAGTGAACTTAGTTGATTCTCACTTGGCATGTGTTCAGTTGCCTCATCCATGTTCTTACACTCATCCAGCTATCAATCTGGCGACGGACTGTTCCAGTCCGATCTAGTTATCGATCCTCATTGTACCGCGGACATGCGGTTTATCCCGACTGAACAACCAAAGCGATATCTTCGATGCCGATGTAACGGCATATACTACTGCGTGTTATCCCCGCAGCTAATCCACTGTTGGTTTGTAGATTACTAGGCTCAAGTGGTTAGAGCTCGAATTTACTAACCGGACCGTCCGTGGTTCGAACCCGACCCGCTCTGCCTCTCGACCCGCCCCTGTCTGGGCTTGGGCAACCTGACAGTATCCCAGCCCTCGTGCTTCCTTCGGGTGGCATGGCAGCTAGGCACCGAAAGGGTGCTACAGCTGAACAGATTACTAGGCTGTGTATTCGTCCATTGAAGTCAATTAGTTAGACGATGCCCAGAAAAATACTTGGGAAGAGTAAAGTTTTCAAACGTTATACTGACGAGTTCTGTTCATGTTTGACGACAGATGGACAGCTCCACATCGGTCCCTATCCCGCCTTCCACCATCCTGAACTGAGCAAGAACATCGTGCGAAAATGACCGGTCTGGTAATCATAGAATTCGAGGTGTTCCCTTATCGGGAAAGTCAGATTCACACGGTTGCACACCTTGCGGCAAGCGTTGGAACTTCGCCACTCCTTCCGACGACCAACAACGATCGTCTTTTTTCGATCTCTGATTTTGACTCCGTTGGTCGTCAGAAACTGTGGCGGCGTCTGACGATGAAGGGTCTCTTAGAAAGGCTCTGTATGCCTCCTTCCATACACGCCTGTGTCTACAGCAGGTATATCTTGAGTCCTTCACAGCCAGTGTTGTCCGGCAGGGGTGTTCTCTGTCGCCCTTTCTCCTTAACTCCGTAATCAATGTGCTGCTTGAGTCCTCTTCGCCTGCCTTTATCATCTCGGGAATCAAAGTGCTCCTTGGGCGGTCGCTGACAGATATTGAGTATGCCCATGATATTGGTCTCCTTGAATCAGACACCTTAAAAGTACCAACTAGCCTTAATAATTTTGCTTCACAGTTCGAGATGGAATTCGCATCTGTAAAGTGTAAGGCGTTCCTGTAAGGTTGAGTAGGATCAAATCCAAACTTCATACTTACTGGTGCACCGATGAATTGGTAGTTAAATTCACTTCCTTGAGCAGTTTCATAAGTTCCAGCAAACTGTTGAAGGACGAAATCAACTGCAAAATTGGGAAGCTCAGGGCAACCTTTGTCAAACTCCGACGCTTGTAGCACCAAAGTGATACCACCCTCAGTGTCAAAGGTATAGTGTACACTGTTGAGAAGGGTATGCCCCAGAATGGCTTTCGGGAAGGTTCATTCTTCTTCAACAGATCAACTGATCATAGTCCACCGGTTACGCTGGTTAGGACCTGGACTTCATATGCCAGAAGACCGTTTGCCTCGTAGAGCCCTCGTCGCCCAACCACATATCGGATGGAGACGACCCAGGGGTGATCAGTCCTTGACTTTGCAACAAAACATTAAAGCCCTATGTTGGGAATGCAGGGACGAGACGAACCGATGGTTAGTGGTCGTGAAAGATATGGAAGTGTGTCACGCGGTCTTACATGAAAGCTATCGCCTCTCCCTACCGTATTGGACACAGAACCATTCGACGTCGGACCACCGCCTCCATCACGTGGCTCCCCTTCCCTTATTCTCTTTTTCCTCGGTGGTGAGCGAAGTTCTTGCAGCACTTTGCTGCACGTCTTGTGAGTGAAATTGATTTCAGCCCCGGCAGTGAGCATCCTATCACCTAGGTAAACTTTATCTGTCGCTGCATGTGGAGACGTTTGCTCAGCCCCATTGATGGCGCCTTACTTTGATGTAATGGCCAAATGCAACTACTTTGCTGTCGGCCGTTTCCCCTAAAGACACAAGGGTTTCTGCAATGATACCCCCTTTCCACTCCTCACAATGAAAGAACAGTATTTACTGCTGGTGTGTTACTGTCAATGTTGGCCCTTATGACATTCATCTTCAACTCCACGTCAGTTGTTCCCAACGTGTACTTTTTTGATTACGGAATTTCCTGCGGGCCTCGAATAACCAGCAGTCGCTACAAGTCAGCAGCGGTGGTCGGAACCGCCAAACACCGACTCGTTTCATCATTGATGAAACTTTGCATTTCATACGGTCTAAAGTTGCGGGTGTTAAGACTCCACAAGACACCTGTGTGTCACCTATGATTGAGTGACCACCCCTTGTCCGCTCTCTCATGAGGTCGCCAACAAGGTCGTCAATACGGTGGCTTTTCTTGTTCGTGTTAACTTCTGTCGTCTATTTCAACTGCGAAAGTATATTAGGATGTTTTGACACCCATGGCTGTCGCTCAGTAAGGATCGATCGTGCTGTGGGATCGCAGCGAAATAACCGAGTCTTGGTGAACTATGGGATAACAAAACGAAGTCGAGCAGCTTTTGAGGTGAACCGACTTGTACTAGACTGTTTACTTTCCACCTCTTTTGAGACTACATTCACACGGCTGAATCATGAAGCTATAGATCAGTCGAAAGGTTTTTCTTAGCATGAATCCGAATGACTGAAGCTATAGATCAGTCGAAAGGTTTTTCCCAGCATGAATCCGAATGAACAGGATGAACTCATTTAAGCGGGCTAATCGAGTCATGTGTCTACCTTTGACAGATTGTTGTTGTTCCTTTCATCATTCTTCCTGCACCCATTTGCCACATTTTTTCCTTTGTGCCTTGTTTAAATCCGCGCTATTCTCGCCTTAGGTCGTCCAATACATTGGGGAAACTTGCCGCTACCTGGTCGCCCAACCACCCAAACCGTCCGACACGAAACACAATGTCCGCCTGGCATTCGGAAACGGTTTGCGTCGAGAGACTTGGCTTGAATTCCAAAAACGATTCCAGGTCCCACAGATTGGCGAGCTGTACGGGGCGACCGAGTCCAACTCAGGTATCATCAACTGTGATCGTAAGGTGAGTGTTCGGATTTTTTCCATGGGGTCTATCACACGCACGAATCATTGGTAGTTTCATTTCGGGTTTGTCTAACGAAGTGTTTCTGCCTGGTGATACATACAATGCCTTCACAAGTTTGTCTAGCGAGTACCTGTTCAGTTTGTTCATCCAATTAGTCTGGAGACACAGTAACCATCGAGCACTATTCACAACTTGCTCTTGCGCCACTCAAATGAAAGTGAGTTGAACGGTGGCGACTAGTCTGGGATTTTAATATCTCCTCACTACTTACATAATATGTGGTCTGCTCAGAGAGAAAGAACTGGAACATGAGGCAGCCTGGTGCAGCACATTCAGTTGCCTGGAAACATCGAAAACGGGAGATTCAGCTGGGTTCCAGGTGAGTCTCTCGCAAAACCAAATTGATTTGCAAATTAGTGTATTTCTCGAGAACCCCCAAGTTGTTTAGGATTTCCTTTTGAGAAGTCGAAAAAAATCGTCCAGCTGTAGCACCCTTTCGGTGCCTAACTGCCATGCCACCAGAAGGAAGCACGAGGGCTGAGATACTGCCAGGTTGCCCAGAGATCGGGCAGATCGGGCAGAGATCGGGTTCGAACCACTGAACTTCCGGTCAGTAAATTCGAGCTATAACCACTTGGTCCATCTTGGTTACCTTTGTAGAAATCAGTTAACGCCGTGATTGAAGTATGTTGGTGCTAAATCCCGTCTCACCGTGAGCGATTAATGGTCCGACGTTATGGTGTCTAGCTTCTCTCCGGAAGGCCGCGAATTCGAATCCCTTGCGTGTAGGTACCAAGAAGGGTGGGACGGCTCTTTAACGCACATCGACATCACTTGTAGGAGCTCCAGCACGCCTAATCCAGACGAAAATATGGAAGCCCATGGACGGGTGTGCCACCAGACACGGCACAGGTGCAGTTTTCTCATATTTATTCGTCACAGCTCGTCCTAATAGATTAATAGTCGACGTCTCAGCTCCAGCAGTCAGAATCGAGAATTCAGGTCATCCAGAGAGGAACCTCAAGGAAGCGATGCAGACGAAAAGACGGGCACCGGAGATAATCCACGGTAGCACGGCTCAGCAAGTCGAAGTTTGATATCCAAATCCTGCATCCGGTGTCCGTCTGCTTGGACTCCTATTTGAGGTAACCGAGTCAGATTTGACTAACGATGTTGGTTATCTATCTTGCATCCGAGAAGTCATCACTGGAGGAGCTGGTCAACACGTATAACTGCGGGATCTGGGGATCCCATAATTGAAGAATTCATGGCTTCATATCCCATCTTAGTGCAAGTTAATCACACTGGTGCTCAGCTTGCCGAGTGGTCAAGCGTCCAAACTACTAGCCTGGAAGGTCGTGGGTTCGAGACTCCCTACTGGTTATGCGCTCTGTTGATGATTCTTCTCAGCTTTTCAGAGTAGATGGGCTTGACTTACTGGAGGAAATCTCCATTCAAATATTCCCGAGTCTCACACTACCAACTATCTTTCCTTTGTTTTTTGCTGTGGACCTCCTCCTGACCTGATGCGATTATTCGGGGATGGCCCGTACTAAAGGGGTTGCACCAAACTGGAATCAACGATAAGCGCCAGGATCTGGGCTGTGGCAAGTTCATTTGACCAATTAACCTATTCGCGCAAGAGGACGACCAACTTTGGCGCGAACGGAAATTCTAGTCTATGATTTTGCGAGGTTACCACTCAAGCCGAGCCGAAAGCACGTGGACAGCCCCACCTCCTGGACTAGCTGGTTTAGCTTGTCCTTCTGGTCAGAAATCTATTGTTCGGAGACACTTCCCCTTAGTGGATGCATCCTCAGGGGCTAAATTCTCGGACCGAGCCCAACATTTCCCCATAAAGCATGGTAACAACTCTGTGAAATCCACGTCGCCAGGGCTGAACAGTCTCACACTAATGCTCCCCCTTCCGAAATGAAACAAAACTGGCCTTCTGTTTTCCGGCGCCGTGTCAACGATGAGTGCGTTGGTTTGTTCCAACTCAAAATTCGTCCTCGCCACACCCTTTCGGCGCGCGTGCTTTAGATCAGCTCATACGAAAGGGAAAAAGACTATCTGGACGGCACTCTCAGCTTATTTGCGAATTCCTTCGGACTGCTTATCTGGTGGGTGAATTTTTACCGGTGTCTCGCGTGGAGAAGAAAGAATCGTTCAGCTGTAACACCCTTTCGGTGCCTAACTGCCATGCCACCTGAAAGAGCCCAAGCCTAGACATGAACAGTCGAGATACTGGGGTTGGGTTCGAACCACGGACCTTCTGGCCAGTAAGTCTTCGCGCACACCATGCGGTCGAACATCTGTACAACAGGCCACGATCGATAAAGTCACGATCAACTGCGATCGTATGTGGTAATGTCTGTTTGGTAGACAATCTTCACTACTGTCCGAGGAAGTATGACCGCCAAGACCTGTAGGGGGGGGCTTAAATACTTTACGTAAAACCTCCCGGATTTTGGGATTCCCGTTCGCCTGGTTGTTTACACACCGCCTAACATTTACGATCACGGTGCCCAATCAATAGACGGGGCACTACCGGTTTTGACCTGTTTTGGCCTTATCAGGTGGCCGTAATCCGCGCGTCAATCCCTATCTCGAACAGCAATTGGTCTTAAAGTTTACTTTTGACCTCCTATGCTGGATGATGTTTCTGAAGCTGGAGACTCGTAAGATGTCCGTATATTTCAAGGAGTCATCCCTTACCAACTATGTCAAAAGAAGTAAAACATTACTGGATATCTTCGCAAGGGAACCTCAAGGTGCAACATGTGCCGTGCATTATGCGGTAGAACAGGATTATTCTGTTGACCGCCCCATGGGATCTCCAGTTCCAGCGATTTCACCATGCATATGAGCTCCTGAATTCCTAAACTGCAAACCTATTTGTGAACACGTTGACGAGGAGGTTCATCAGCTAGAGGAACGTGTACGATGAACTACCAACCGGGTCAAAAAACGAACGAACAGCCAAACCGAAGACTTACAAAAGAAGATATTTATGTGCAAGGTACTCAGTTTAATTTATCATTGAGAGCTCGATAAATACTCGATCGTAAACCACTCTCCTCGGTCTCCTATCCGATTCGTAAGAATTGGCTTCCTCCAAAGCTCGATGAGACACAAAACAACTGGGCGTGCAAAATCTGCTTTCTCAAAAGAGATTTGGTGTATGTTTGGTGTAGTTTTTAAATTACGGGATTTTAATACTTTCGTTCCTGTTGGTTTGACACCCCCCCCCCCGCGGACCATTTTCCTTAGCCGTCATTTGTTTTCTCAGTCTGGGTCTCTGTGTCATCAGCCCAAACCACTTCCCTCTCTCTCTCTCTCTTCATGTCTGCTAGCTGGGAGCAATCGGTTTCATTCCCCAAACAATCCGATGTCTCTACCCTATTTACCTGATTAAAATGGATCCGATCACGGAGGAACCGGTTCGAGACGCAGAAACCGGGTTGTGCATCGAGTGCGACACAAATGAACCGGGACAGATGATCGGTCGCATCAATAATCGAAACCCAGCGAGATTCTACGATGGTTACGTGAATCGAGAGGCATCGCAGAAAAAAGTGTTGCGCAATGTATTCCGACCTGGTGATGCCTGGTTTGCCTCTGGTAAGTCAAACAACTAAGTCTTATTCAGCTGGTTAATTCACTAGCTATGTGGATGCAATTGGCCTCCGTAGTGCAGTCTGGATTGGTCTCCCCTTCCAGCGTAACTGCCCAATACCTATCCGACCAGGAATTCGATGCATTACAACACACCATACTAGCTCGAAATAATTTCACATTGCATCACCTGAAACGTCCAAGAGAGTGAATCCTTCGAAGAGAGGAACTCCTCAATGGTCCCCAAGATCTCCATTGGGTTCCCCGTTAACCTCAGAGAAAGTGGCCAGACCTCCTTTCCTACAGGGCTTCTCTGCTGACTATGTACTCTTATTTCGCCTCTTCATGCGCTATTTCAACGCCAGTTTATTATTTTAAGACATTTTGCCGACGAAATCTGAGTGTTGAAACACATCTAGAAGCTCCTTCAGTAGGCATATTCTGTCAGTTCTGGACGGGCAATTCAAAGGCTAGGTGGAGTTGATTGTCGTCCGGTCTATCGTTTCGCCCGGCTGAGTAGACTTGGGCATTAAGTGAGGAGCTCACAGTTATGCGTCATATGAAAAGGACACAACACATCAGATAGTGCTTGTCAGATCGGTAAAAAAGAAATCTTCCAGCTGTATCACCCTTTCGATGTCTTACTGCTAGGTGGCCCAGGCCCAGATAGGGAAAGTCGAGAGGCAGAGCGGGTCGGGTTCGAACACCATGGACCTTCCGGTCAGTAAATTCGCGCTCTAACCACTTGGGCCATTTCGTCATCTCTCAGTCTTGGTAAGCATCCAAGGGGGCTCCCGTACAACCAAGCTGTCTTTCAGCCAATTGAGTCTCCTGTTTCCGGAGTAGCAGGCTAAGTGCCAAGCTCATAGAGAATCCAGAAAGTATCCCCAAGTGCATGGTGTCTCTCTGTACTGCGTCCGAAATTGGTTAGCTGTATCCCGTTTGTGGATGAAACGGTAGATGGAAGTAAGCTAGACATCAGTGTGAAGAGTTCATTGTTCATCTGCGTAACACATCGAAACCGTGTGCATGCGTTGCATCTCCGTTGCATTAGTCTGGAGAGCTTCACCGTCGGTATATGGCCCTCGTAGACAGTAGCAGGCATTCTGGCGGCATCTACTCTGATGTGTCATATGTAGCTGCATGAGTGTGTCACGTTCATCAATCCAACTGGAATCGTGCGTGCTGTGAAGGTGAGTGCTTGTGGGCGATGATGGTCGGGTTTCAGACCGTCTGTGAGGTCAGTCGGATGAAAGCCCGATACCGTCGATGCGATCAATACCGATTGAGTGGATGGGTCTCCAACGCCTCAGCACATATCTATTCACCGTTTTACTGTCTTTATTGTTATTATTATTACTGTTATTGTTGTTAACAACGTTTTGTTCCGTCTTTACTACCTCTTATAGGTGACCTCCTATACTGTGACGAACTGGGCTACCTGTACTTTAGTGATCGACTTGGAGACACCTTCCGATGGCGAGGAGAGAATGTCTCAACCGCAGAAGTGGAATCTGTGCTTCACAGAGCCTTCCCCGAACAGGCCATAAGCGTCTACGGCGTTCAAGTGCCGGGCAATGAGGGCAAAGCAGGCATGGCCGCCATGGTTGTCAACTTGACGAATCTAAGTCCAGAAAAGGAGCAAGAATTGGTCGCCAAGTTGTATGCCGAGGCCACGGAACACTTGCCTATCTACGCCCGCCCACTGTTTTTGAGGCTTTGTGAGACAATCGAAATGACAAGTGAGTTACCTTCCTCCTTGTGTTTCCTGTCTACGGCACCGCTGCACATCCACAAAAGCTCATCTGCCCGTCAAGTAACCAAGTAAAGTTTGAAGGCAAAGGTTGACGACAATGTTGTTTTTTAACTAGGTTATGCGCCAAGTGAGAGAGAAGTCTGTACTTGTGTAAGTCAATGTTTTTCTTCTGAAGTGAATACTACGTATGGAAACCGTCTTGGATGGACTTCCAGTCAAGTACCGTAGATATTTATGTCCCGCCCGTCATCATTCGTCTGTTGATCTGGAAACGTGTACGCTCAGAACACGCTTTGCCTCCGAGCTGTTTGCCAATACTGTACAACAACACATTGTTCTAATAGAGTGATGTTACAAAACAATAACCGCTTAGCAAGACATACTGTGACCTCTGGGAACGCGTGAGAGCTGCTTCCTCGGTGCAACATATGCTGGTCCCTCCTTTTCGTTCTGCCAAGTGTGAGCACAAGCGCGCTTAGCTGTTCTGTTTTACACTTAGTTCTCAGTTTACCAACAAAAGCAGCAACGCAACTCCTCCCATGAAATCGTTCGTTCGTTCGTTCCTCTCCCTTGCCCCACGACTCGTGTTGCATTCCAGCTTCTTGCCTGGGCCTCAGCTACTAGCCGGTTGAGTACAACTACATCGGTATCCCTCCTGGAAGATCGCCTGAAACTACTGATCAGAATTAGCTGCCTCTCAAGGCTTGCCTCTCCTGAAAGCAGTCCCTTTAGAGACGGACAGCTGAAGAATGACCATGACTTGCGTCCCTGTTTCTTGAGTGAATTCCGAGGCGACGGGGGGCTGGTCACCAGCGATCGGTATAAAAGATTGGTCCGCGTAATTGAGGTTTTGTTTGCTGTACTTGATATTTTGCAGTTAAAGGTAGACTACAGAGTGGGTAAACTTGTTCAGCCAATAGCCTTCAAATATTATGTATGATTCAGCTGTACAACCCTTTTGGTGCTCAACTGCCATGTCACCCGAAGGAAGCAAGAGGGCTGGGAGACTGCCAGGTTACCCAAGCCTAGACAGAGGAAGTCGAGAGGTAGAGGTCGGGTTCGAACCTCAGACCTTCCGGTTAATAAATCCGCGCTCTAACCACTGAACCATCTCGCCCCTTGTGCATGATCACTAAATTAAAAAACGTTCAGTGCATTATGGCTTATGCCCCCAGTTCCGAGAATGTATTCGTAGCCGTTTCAAACGAAGAACTCACCTTCGGACGCCGATGGAATCACAGTGAGCCCCGTCTGCGCAGCAGTGCTCAAAAACTGTAGACGCATTTTAAAACTAGTGAGCGTCTCAGCTCATCCTGATTTCATGTTTATCTCTGGGTTGTTCAAGTTTTATCACAACTCGTCAGTTAGGTAAATTTACCATCTGCCCGGCAGAGTGCCTTGCTCCGTGTGGTACCTAAACTTGTATTGACCCGGCTTTTTCAGAATCGGCTGTCGTGTCAGGTCATATGATCGAGGCACGTGCGAAACAGATCATGCTTGAATGTATGACAGTTATAGGTGAGATCTGAAAGTCAGTCGGTCGAACGGAACCTGTTCCGACCAGCTATCGTGATGTGCGATTCTGAAACTATCAAGGTGGATGACACGTTCCTAGACTATAGATTATGAAGCAATGCTCAATGGCAAAAGGTCGATGGCGGTGGGCGCTCATCGCCCACGACTCCGACAGCCAAAGGCGAAAACCCAACAGCAGCGAACCGGAAACCTTTTTCGTACAGCCAGACGACCGGGCTGATCGCGCGCGCCAGAAGAGCCCACACCAACCCTTCAGGATTCTCTAGGCTTTTCCCGTCTCTGTCTCACACCTTCCCTAGCCCCACGAAAACTCAAGCAATCCGCCTACCTGCTGAATCCTTAGAAGAGTGAACTCTGTCCTAAACTGTCGAATTGTCTTCAGTAACAGAACGAGTAGTGTGTTCCGTCCAAACGATGTCGAATGTTGTCCCAACTGAAACACGAGGCCGCGTTTGTGCAGCACACGCAGTTGAAGGATATCGTAAACGGGAGATTCAGTTCAGTATTCAGTTGAAACTAACCTAGTTTGCGAGTGAATGCATTTCGCTAAAGGAAACTAAGTTTGACGTCTTGAAAGTGGCCTGTACGCTACACATTGTGCGGAAAAATATCAGTATTCTAGTGGCTACGAGAGACTTCATCAGGCTTGCAGTTCCAGCAATTTCCTATGAGTTCAGGGGGTAAACATCTTGTGATGTAGTTGTAAATTTGTGTGCTGGAAATTCACCAGGTTCTGTTTCAGTCGGATAACTTCAAAAGCTCGCTTCAAGTTGGACTTCGTCCCATTTACACGAAAGTTGATTATCGTGGTGTGGTTTTATGGAAAACAGTGAGTGTTAGATGAGCTAGGTGTACCCTCTCCCTACTCAAGGTTGAAGACATTTGGGAGTTTTGAAGGAGATTTTGCCATGTGAGTGAAACCAATCTATGCTAAAAAGCCAACAGACATTGTACGGCTGTTTCAACCCTATTAGGAATCACTGGGAAGCCGCTGGTGGCCGACCATCTAACACAGTCGCACTAATAACCGGGAGTTCACGTGTTCAAGACCCTCTACTGGAGTTTTTTTTTGAGCTGCGCACTGCTCATCCTTCTTACTAAGGGCGAAATGGCTGTACCAGTGCTTTCGGGCTTTTCAGCATAGACTGACACCCCCCTACAGGACGAAATCTCCACTAGTCAAGGTCAACTGCATGTCTCCCTCTTCAGTATCACTGTCTTGTTGTGATGTGTATCGGCCTAGTACAGGTCAACTAGAGGCTTTTACATGAATTCTGGTCTATTCTCCTAACTCGTTTTCCGTCGGACTTATTATCTCTGCCTTCCCCTGGCGCCTGTAGAGACACTGTTCCCAGGACAATGGGTAGGCAGAAGATAGAACCGTCCTTGAATCGGACCCTGCGCAACTGCAGGCGATTCGCACTTCCAATGTTTACGTTGCTGTTTCAGCAATGGCTGGGACAAAACGAGGTCTCAGACCTTCAAAAGAACCAGTCGCTTAATTGATCTACATGGTCAGGTGCATTAGTCCCGGTCTTCTGGCCAAAAACGAATCTGTCCTCTGAATATGGAAGGCCGGGACGACTTTCATGAACCTACATCTGTCGGCTCGTTTGGAAAGGGCAGAGTCTGCAGCTCAGAAAACCTGACTCCGCAAGCAGAACACATCGAGAAGCTTTCGGTGTTTGACCATCTGTGGTACAGCTGAACACTACCTGCGTCCGGTGAATACATCGAATTACCGTCGAACAATTTTGGGGATAAGCTGGTGACACTTCATGAGCCGTTCTGACTTGGTCATTTGCCCCGAATGTCAGTGGACTGTCTGTCTCACAAACCCCCATTTCGGCAAACCTTGTTCACAGTCCAAGAGAGGCCGCGTTGCGAAAAATCATTACTGTGTCGAACGACTTATAGCTCGGGTGCGTTTCTTGATGGTTGACTAGATGGTCGTTGATTTGTTCGCCAAACTTTGGCAATCAGCTCAGTGAATAGATCACCGTCCATCCGATCAACCGCCACCAGTACCAGCAAATTAAGCCGCGCTAACGACCGTCATCCTGCTGGATGTGAGGGCTTCCAGGTTGTACTCACCGACAAACAGGGTCCAATCGCGTGCACAGCGGCATTCCCTGCATCCGAGCTATCTCCTTCCATCCGTAGCTAAACATCGTGATTTACCTCAGAAACAAGAAAAAATGTTTCGCTGTCGCCTGTGGTGAGTTGTTTTCACAACCCTATTCATTATTCAGTGGTGAACAACATCGGCAGCTGGAACCGCTCTACCGAATCGGTTGATGCTCTTGTTAGTTTGCAAAAAACCGTGATAAGTAACTTATGTGTCCTTGAGTTACTTTTCTGAGTTGTGCTACGTCGTTCTATCTTGCGGACTTAAAACACAATCCTCCTCACCGCCTTCCAGTGGTAGACACTCTGGTTTGCATGTTTTCCGTCGCATTCGGTATAAGTATTCGCTTGTGATCTGCTAAAACCTGGTCGAGTAGTATACTTGTTGAGCTTCCGGATACGGGTCTGTGAGTTTGACGATCCCGAGTATCAGAAGGAACAAGTGGGTTCGAAAGTCTACGGTACTGTTTACAAAAAAAGTTAGCAAAATTATATAACAAACCTCAATTGTCCACGTTCGTGGCGTCAGCAAGTGCACAAGTCTGTCACTGACCGGCAGGGTGTAGTGTCAAGCTCCACACACCAAACAACGGCGAGTGGAACGTTGGCTCTTTGGGGTGCGGGTTACGGTTATCCCTTCCGAGGAGTCTCGCGACTGATTGGCGGTGCGGTTACACGGACACCATGAGAGAACAAGTCAGGGCAGGCTCAGCACATGGGTAGGTAGGTCAGCTGTGCACATTCACGCACACACGTTGTTACACCAGTGTCGGGCGGGGCGACCAATGCGGCAAGGGGAGTGGCGGGTGCAGATGAGCAAAACAAGTGGCGATCAAAAGTACATGGGCAGAGTAGACGAATGAATGGGGGAATTAGCATGAGGTCAAGTTAGATTCAATAATACATCTGGGCAACTTCATTTCAACGGTGCCTACTCAACATGGGTTAGCAGAGGAACACAAAAGTGCCATCCAGTGGGAACGAACAAGACGCAGCTGAGAAGCGATTTTTCGTTGGTCACTTCTGATAGTGAACTAACTATCTTCTGGAGCATGCCTTTGATCTATCATCATCAGTAAGACGGGTGGGTGATTTCTCGATTGTTTATCAGGACCTCAGGTGATGTGGTGGTGGTGAATTGCACCTATTACCGTCTTTTCTAGTTTCTCCGTGCTTTCAAAGTAGTATCCCTGCTGGTATCTTGACTCGCCGTTAAATTCTCTCTACCGTCGTCATCCTAAATAAATGTCGATTGATGACGAAACTCACAAAATCCTACCCAATAACACTCACTTGTTAGCTTCCATCGTAATACTTGGTGGTTTCAAGGCTCAATCCGCAATACTGTACTCCTGAGAAGAACTGGACAAACAAATCCTCGAACATGGGTCGGAGAATCGCACTGCCACAAGTTACCGGTCATTGTAAGCATGTCGCTGACGAGCACCTAAATTTTATGCCATTTCAATCTCTCGTTTACAACAACGTTCAACTGATTGTGCGGTGCTATGTGTGTGGCGTTTTCTGGGGATCATGGAACGGTTTCAAGCATACTACTCACAAATACTACTGCAATTGAAGAAGTGACTCATTTCATCCGCTAATAGCATGTATCGATTGGTAATCCTCTGCCCATAGGCTTTCCTTCTCTAAACACTCCTTTCTTTCGTGATAGGTACTTTCAAATTGCGCAAAGTGGACTTGGTGAAGGCCGGATTCAATCCGGCCGGTTCGAATGATCACCTGTTTTGGCTCGATCAAAAATCCAAGTCTTATCGCCGGCTGGATGAGGAGACCTATGAGAACATTAAACAAGGCAAATTACGCTTGTAACTCGTTTGGGCACATGACTGTGTTAACATCAATCCACTGTTGTCTTGTCGAACCACGTGCGCGTTCAGAATTTGATATTCTCATCGTTTCTTCTCTCTCTCTGTCTTTCCTTTTTTTTCTACGCTTTCTAAGCCCTTGTTTCAGTGCCTTTATTTCTGGCCTACAACTCACCCATCCAACTGTCTTCATGTTCTCTTTTTATCTGCTCTTGATTCTTCTTGTTTGAGACAGTTTTTTCTACGTCTGTAAATTGCACGCTCTTTGGCTCCACACACACACACACACACAACTCTCCAGTCACTAGCCAGTTTTGTAGTCAGACAGGTAGTATCACTGTTTTTTGGCGTCTTTGATCATATTTCTGTAGCATGTCCATCCCCACAAATCATTCCATCCCCGGTCTCTCCCTCTCTATGTGTGTGTGTGTGCACACATGCTCTGTACAGGGCAGCCGATCTTTGGTTTTCCTCTTGATTCGTGTTTTAGCCATAGTTTGGGGTTTCCCCGTCCGATTGCCCTCTGTTGAAAACTGTGAATCGCCAATCGGTGTGGTTCGAACAACACCAACAACTGCGATCAGTGGAGTGTACTGTGTCTGATTTTCAGTTGTTCCTGTTTTTTTTCTAATTGTAATACGAAGAAAATTTATTTTGTCACCACAGAAGATAGAATAAACGTTTTACAGACGCATCAATCTGCTACATTCTCTGTGTGTGTGTGTGTGTTTAGCCAAGAGCCAATCGTCTCGGAAGTGGAAACTTTAGCGCAGATGGAGGATGAAGTCGTCCCCTTCTTGGTCGAGTGTCCTTTTTTGCTTTTTGACTGACAGACAATTTTGTCCTCTTTCTTTCGAGTTAACTTCATTACCGTTGAGAGTATGCAACAGGTTTAGCCTCGTACAAACTCGAGGCTGTTCGCCTGTCCATCGTTCTCTCTCCGGACAGTTGCTCGGGTTTGTTGGGCGCGGGGGTTGAACTGAGCCGTTTCACTCGTGCAGCTCGGTTCTATTCACCAGTTGAGGAAACAAAAACATGCAACGCTTAGCAGACATGGCCACAAACCGTGGGGAATTGAACTGAAGATGCATTTTCGTTACGCCGGGAAGAGGCAAGATCGATTCCTTGTTAGACACAGGTCTTTAATCAATACTTTTTGTTCGAGCAAGGCTGGTTGTCTATTTTTGATCAGCACCGGTTCACCAAATGTTGGCAACTTCGAGTTAGACCGACCATGGCCAATACATATCACAAAGATAATCCGTTTCATTTAGATGGCGATCGATCGACAAACCCTCAGTCGGTGTGGTCGGCATTTTAGGAAGGTGGTCCGTTTGACCAATCAAGTTGTCAGCATAACAACAACTACCAGTAATCGAAACTGCAATGTAGGTCTATCCTTGAAGAGTGGCTATTTCAGTCGAAACTGCTGTCTAATTGTCTTCCGTACAACGAATATTTCCAAACAAGACAAGATTGACATTTTTGGTGCTTAGTGCAGTAAAACTAATTCATAACGATCATTGATGGAACTGGTCAGAATCGACAGGGTTGGATGCGTTTGATCATTCCTGACCAGAAGCATCTCGCTGAAAGCGCGATAATTTACCTGAAGGAAACTAACTACTCATAAGGTTTCTCAAAAATTCTTTACAACATTGTGAATGGGGCTCCTTTAAGAAAGTATACTTCGATACTGAAAGATGAGGTGCAGCGCATTCCCTTGAAGAGTAGTACAAACGAGAGACTCTGTTGAATCCCCCGTGAAAAAAAACAACAAAAATTGGTGTGGAACAACACGCACTGAGTGAAGCGTACCTTTTCTGTATCTCTTTTCCAGTCTCAGATTCCCAAAGCTATGAAATTTACATGAATGTGGGAGTTGTTGCATCATCCACTTGGTGTCCCATGTCTAGCAAATTGGATAAAACCGAGCTGATAACTGGACGTTGTTCTTCTTTCTGCAAACTAGTTAGGAGACGTTTCACTATTCTCCCCGTTACTTGTTTTGCTCCACACCAGGCGGTAAATCAATAATACAGACACATCGATGCGACCTGACGAAGTAGTCTGTGTTTCACTTGTTGTCTGACTGGTGGACGGCTTGTAAGGAGTGTCCATTCAAAGTTTTTTTCTAGGTCTTCTTACGGATTACTTCGCTGGCTAGATTGGATTGAAAAAATCTGTCAGAACACATTCTACTCTCATATGATTCAGCTGATCTGAGATCTCTTTCTGGATATCTTTAGGTATGTTTGTAAAGGCCTCCAGACCCTCTTCTACAACCCCGTTGGAGCAAATCATTTTGAATATGTCAAAGTTACACTGGACCAAGGTCTGGCTCAGTTTAGGTGGCACGAAGGTGGGTAGATTCATATACTGACCAGTTCACGTTCGTTTGACGAAAATCTATGTCGCATCCGCTCTGCCTTTCGTCTGGTCAAAACCCCACCCTCATGCGTCTGTACGCTTTCCTGTTCACCCGCGCATGGAAGTAAAACTCACTGACACGTCTTGTTGCAATTGTCCACGAATAACATTTAATCAACAGCAACGTTACATTTAACCGAATTGCCGTCTGTATTTATGACTCGCAATAGCTCAGTGGTTAAGGCGCGAACTTACTAACCAGGAGGTCCGTGGTTCGAACCCAACCTCCGCATCTCGACCGCTCCTTTCTAGGCTTGGGCAGCCCTCGTGCTTCCTTCGTGTGACATGACAGCTGTACACCAAAAGAGTCTTACAGCTGAACGTTTATTATTATCATTATTGTTTGTATATATGCCACAGAAGTCGAGCGTGCCGACGTCGTACAGACTGGTCCCTTAGGAGACCCGATCGCTACTTCGTCCAGTTGATGACAAGACTCGTCGAATGGTACATCCTGTATACGATTAACCTACCTGGTGTGTACTGCACAGTTCCCAATGAAAGTGCGTCGGTAAAAATTCAAGTCACATGTAGGGATGGGATCGCTCAAGCTCGAAAACGTTCGACTGCTAAGACGTGGTAATTTTGGCATCCACCTGCGGATACCTCACATGCCAGCTGTGCGGAGTTCAGAAACGAGCACGATCAAAGATATGCACGGTCGATGAGGACTAATCAGAGCGAGACTCGAATTCAGTGCTTCCGTCCTTTGATGTGGACACACCAGGATAGTTGCGCCAGGTCAGGAGGACGACTGTTCGAACGAAAGTGATGTAATGAATTCAAATCGTCACGCCTTACCACTAAGGCTCGAACAGGTTCTAGAGCTTCGCAGCCGCTTAGCAACATCATCGTATGAAATATTATGCATATTTCGTGGCGAAACTAATGGCGCACCTTAGAGAGACCACATTGCGAGACTGTATATCGTACCTGAAGCTCCTTGCGCACTGACCGGTAGTTCTCTGGTGACCCCTTTAAACAGAATATCAGCTTCTACACTAAGGTCGATGAAAACTCCGATGTTTAGCTTTACTGTCCTTTGAAGTCGTCAGCTGTCTGCCTCCGATGGATATGTGCTACCCTTCCCGTTTCTCAACTTTCAAGCCTTCGTATTGTTGTTCACAGTGGTTTCGATTCTGCTGACATGATGTATTCTTTTTACAAGAACACCATCTGTATGCCTTTATTTCATACTCTAAACAACATCCACGTGGTATAGGACCATTCGGCGTTGCCCACCTCCTGGACGCGAGTCAGATGGTAGATACAAACAAATCCTTCAGAGTGGTGCACAGAGTCGCATCCCGCCCTTCCAAGGCAACACGAACCCGCGTACTGGAAGCCGCTGAGCCAAATGACGTCTGGATGAGCGTTCCCCGTCTGTACAAACAGACAACGGTAGCTAGAGTATTCCCGTCGAATTCGCCTGGTGGCCATGTCAGAACGAATCAGTTAATGGGTCAAGACACAGCTGGGACTTGACAACCAAAGGTGTATATGTTTTACTGAACACTTGACCGGGAACAAGTGACAACACTTTCCTGTTTTTGAACTGTACACCATCATCATCAAAGACAGCAACATCAGTGTTGACACTGATGCTTCATTGCCGTACAACCATAAAGTTCGTCCAATTTCATATACGTATATATATAATGTATTAAATAGCCGCCATTTCTTGCAACGTCTCCAGCCAAGCACAGGCGGGGTCACGGGGACCCCATCCTGGAAGGCGTACAACACCAACAACACACAAACCCTTCGTGATCTCTTTCACGCCTTTCTGCCAAGTCATGCGCTGTCCACCTCGCGGTTTGCGCCAGTCTGAAGGAGGCACGGAGAACAACACTCGTCTCGGTAGACGGTGTTTCTTCATGCGTAGCACATGACCGAGCCATCGTAGTCGGTGGTGCTGGATGATTTCCCCAATTGAAGTACCTGCAACACAACCAAATACCCATTTTCTAATCACCTCGTTGCTCACACGCTGACGCCATCCAAAACCAGCCACGATTCTGAGGCATCGGTGGTCGAAAGCCTGGAGATACCTCACATCATCTGTCCGCAGAGGGCATGTCTCGCACCCAACTGTACACCATACCTATCGACGTATGAATTCCCAAACTTTCGTTTGTTCTCTGCGACTGATCTTTCCAGAAAAAGGCAAAACAGGCGATGTCATCAGTGGATCTCTTCTGCAGCCCTAGTACAGACCGAATTGAGCTGCACCCGATAACAAACTGACTTTCACTTATTATGTCCCGACGTGTTCTGAATGAGCAGAACTCAGCCTACTTCGCTTAGCCCAACGTGAAGTCGAGGTCACAGTTGTGCGTCAGTTGTTTTGCTTGAGTGATTCTGTTGAAAAGGATTCACACAAATATTGCCCTACACAAATTCCCCGGCCTAAACACGGTTCACCTGCTGACGCCTCGGCCTCGTCCACTGATCAATACGTGTGGTACTTGTCCATGCTTGGTCAAGGTCATCCCAGTAGACATCTGTGTTTCCTCCACGTGATTCGGTGGTTTTCCTATTGATTTGAATTGCACGGCTGTGCTTCCATGTGTCCATTTCGCGATGCAGTACGTCCCCGTCTGGTCCCGCTTTTCGGACATCAAAAAGATTCTTGCTGGACGGCTGAACGACTTTGTCAGCAGAGAATGACCGCCACAAAATGCTTAATCGCAGGCATTTCCTGGATGGAGATTTCTTTTAAATGTCTCTTATAAGGGGGAGTGGGGGAAGTGTTGGAAATCGCTGAAACTGCCTCTCCCTTCGACGTTGGCCTAGCCGGAGATTTCCCGTAAACAGCACTCCAACTTAATTGCTATCTAGAACAGGGGGCCCCCACGAAAGTTTTTGTTGTTTTGCCAAATTAAAAACCACGAAAAGGTTTTCCCATCCCGTCATCGGTTTCTGGCCTTCATTCCGGTTTCAATCAAGCATCTAAGCCAGCATGATAACTAAATTGTTGACCTGATACGAAAGAGAACAACATCACCCTCCTCTTAGGAACACTCGACTATGGGCTGTCTCTAATTAAACATTCATCTCAAAACTTTCCGAATTGTTTATACAGCGGCCTATTTGGCTGTTCCCCATTGCCTGATTTGTGTTTCCGCATCGTTTTGGTTGCCTTTTTAATCGATTCCGCTCATTCAATTATGTTAATCTCTATTTTGCTTGCCCTACATGAGCACGGGGTTCCTAATCGAATATCTGCCGTAGCAAAACAAATTGGTTTGTTTTTTGTCAACATTGCACAGGCAGCCGAATCAAGACTGGATCATGCTGTTTGCAGCTTCTTCTCCAACCTGATTGGCTGGTGCGTAAGTAGCTTGTGATTGGCTGAAGAATTTACGAGGTACATACAGATTGTTTGTAATTTTTCTTTTGTTGGTAAATTGGGTTTCGATGACGCGGACGCGGACCAATATCAAGAGCTTATGAGCCACACAACTGCGAAGTTAGATCTGAAGTTTTGTGCTCGAAGGCGGGTTTTCGAATTTCCGGCTTCGAGACGGCCAGACCCTGATACTTCCTGAATGCGGCCGAAACTTTTAACTGTTATGAAGCTAAATAAAAGCAAAAAAAGATGCAGAAAATGACAATTTCAACCTTCAGTCCATCAGAGCACCGATCAGATTATGAACCACTAATCTCGTCTGGAGAGCGTGATTCACAAAAACCGAGTTCTTCTCCAAGAACCAAGTGAAATTCGACAATTCGAACATCACCAGCCTGTATGTGTTGCCACTGCCTTACTGAAAAATCTTTTGTGCTGTGAGTAAAACATCGTTTTGAATATGAGGAAACTCTTTATGGGATGGTGAACGGCGCCACAATGGGTAGTCCATTGCGCAAGCAACAGGTTGTGATTTTTTTTGTCTCCGACTATGAGTTCAGTCTAGTTTTTTGTGACTCTCAACAATATTTTCCTTAATTTGTCCGTATCTCGAGAGAATGAAACAAACAACAATTTGGTCTTCCTTCGTCCAATTGATAGGATTTCAATAAGTTGTTGGTTACGTAGGCTGCATATACTGGTCAGTAATTTTTCCTGGCTGGCCTTCAAGCAGTACTCAGGCGAAATGCGGTTTCACAGGACCAGTCAATCATCCCAGATAGAGGATAGTCCGGTGAAAGTCCCACCACTTCCCAGTCGACCAAAGTGAAGCTATTTTGGATAGACTCTGTTGACATTGATAAACAGCAGCACGCATCCGCCGAAAATTTGTCCAATCTGTTTCTAAAATTCAGCTATGTGCTCTCATACCCAACCGGCAAGCTTCTCCGCTCATCAACCAATACGGATTCAGGCGATGTTAGACTTACCTATACAACCGACTATACGACCAACTATTGAATGAAGAAGATTTCCTGAAAGGCTCTGTGTGAGACAGAGCTACCAAAAAGGTTTATTACCTTACACAGCGAACCAAGCCCTCCACTCAGCCTTAACTAGGAAGAAGGAGATTGTGATGTGTCGACAGCTTAGAGGTGATCTTATCTCGAACAACACTTGTAAAGCAGTGCATCTGCGTTTGGTCTCGACACTCCGGAAGATTATGTCTCAAGACAGCAGTTTCGGTGACACTTATGTCAACAAGAAAATTCCATGTCCTTCTCAAAGGATCTTGAAACACATCTCAAATCGGTTGCGCGGAACTATTGATTAAAACTGTCCGGCTTCCTTGGGGCTGAACACAAACTATCCCTTTATAGAGCAGTGTCGTGCATTAAACTCATTACCAACTATTGGTTGTTTTTTCCGCTGTGACTGTTAAACTATTTTGAGCGTGTTACATCTCACAACTGAGCTTGATATAGCTCAATGGTTGGGGCGCGAACTTACTGACCTGAAGGTCCATGGTTCCAACCCAACCAGTCTAGGCTTGAGCAACCGGGCGGTTTCTTAACCCCCGTGCTTACTTCGGGTGGTATGGCATCTAGGCAACGGAAGGGTATTGGAGCTTAACGATGACGCACCCTAACTGGGTGTCATGGACGCAGCCAACCGCCGATCCCGCACCACTGGCCAATATAATGGCTATCAAGGGTCACTTTTGTCCATGAAACGGAAATCACAGTAAAGGAGTCTATCGGAAAGTACGATCGGATACCGAAAAACCCAGCGCCCTCGCTGATAGAAGACGCATATGGGGGTTGCCGTTTCTCTTCTCAGCCGCAAGAAGGCATGGTAACAATGTGGAATACATGGACGGTCGAGAGTTAAACGTCATCGTCACATGATTAAAACCACGAAAGACAGGTGCTTTGCTTCACAATCTTCCGTGTACATTGTGCTCGCTCGTGATTTTTTCTGAGTTAGGACTCAGACTGACGGTAGTTTAGCCTTTCCATTACAAAGCAGCACACGAAACGGAGCTTTGGTGGCTATTATGCAGGAAGCAGCTGGCGACTGAAGATGCCGAATGACCACCGGTCGCGAGGAGTGCTTCCGCTTCAAGGACGCACTCTAATGTGTGTGCAACTTCGTGACGTTCCGACAGATGTTGGTCTGATCTGCTGATGTAGGTGTCTCCGCAACTGGTGGACTGCGCAGTTGCCGAATAGTCCTGACGAACTGGAATCGTTCCGTCGTAGAGCGATCTCTTTTCAGTCTGAACCATAGACGCAGTTGTATAGCCGTGTAGACTGATTTTAGAGCCGAATTTAAAATGTGCCCAGCATCCTGGCTTACTGGTCAACTCAGAACGCGAAGAGTAGACAACTTGATGAAATCCTGTAGCTGAGAGCTCTCCATTCAACCTATCTTGACTGTAGACGTTTCCTGCTCTGTTCAATAATGTCTTGACCAAACCGCATTCGGCCATGTTGATTTGCGAAAGATTGGGCGTCCTGAGCAACCGTCAGCGCGCTCGGCTACAGCGGCATCCAAAAAGAGCAAACCAAACCCAGACTCGCATTTGGGTGACACACTCGTGGATTTAGTTGAACAGAGTTGAGAACATGCTATCCGAATGCTCAGTATAAGTGAACATAAAAACAGCATCAACATAACATGTATATAATCTCATGTATACTTTTTCGACAACTTTCGATGACCGTTGATTCAAGAGTTTTCAAACAGTAACTTTCAAGTTGTTGTAGATGCTTTTATCATCACTAGTATGATAACTTTTTTGGTTGTTCTCAACTCAGTCCACCTAAACCAACGTGTGTATCATCCGACCGTGACGCTGAATTCAGTGTACACTTTTTGGATGTGCCTGTCAATAGGCGCGTTCGTTACAACCTTCGATGTTCCGAATGCAATAGTTAGTATTCCCATTGGTCCATGCTTTCATCGATTTCGTATAAGCACGGTTTAGTCAATACTCTGTTTATAGAGAAAAAGCGGCAATCGTGAGTTACAAAGGAGGGTTAAAGAAGTATGCCGTTAACTAATGGTCATCCGGAGCATTTTATCGAAACCCGCATTGTCGTTAAACCTCAACAGCTGAAAAAAGTCCGTCTACCTGCTTTTTTAAGTCGCTCCGAACGGCTAAGGAGAGCACGAGCTGGTGACTCACCAGCTTATTGCATAACGACTGTTTTAGGTGGCACAGGAATATAAGGGTGAACAACCAAGATCAAAACGATCAATAACGAAGTGACGCATCAGTGAGCACCAGCACACGTGATTGGTTAGTTCGTCGCATGACGCATATGGCAGGCCCGAAGACATGTGTACAGGTTGTCTGTCTGTTTTCAATCCAGCAACGCTCTTCGTGTCAGGCTTATCTGCCCGCTGTGTGGTTCAGCTAAAGACCCGAAATTTTATGCTGCACTGCGAATCTGAAGAACGCTGTCTAGCGGGTTCTACGCGAAAGCAACCAAACTCACCAGTTATTGTGCTAATTCCATAATATCAGTGTCGTTGCACGCGTGCTAATCGATGATTCCTACTGAGATTCGAATAGCCTACAGGGTTTGCATAATGCCCTGCTCATAAGGTTGCTGAAAATTCGTCGACAGCCCACGACCGGTTTCGCCCTTCTTGGGGCTCATCAGGGAGGCGCAGTCCCCGAGTTTCCGTCAACCTCATGTTCTACTTGAAACCAAATTGCACGAAATTAGCGAAATACACTCATTTGCAAACAAATTTGGTTTTGCGCGAGACTAACCTGGAACCCAGCTGAATCTCTCGTTTGTAATGTTTCCAGGCAGCTGAATGTGCCTCATGTTTTAGTTGCTACGATATTCGAGATATCGTGGTACATGTATATACGTAATGCACTACTCATACGGTTGCTGAAAATTCTCCGACAGCCTACAGGTTCTTGTTTTCTGAATAAGCTGACACTCATATCGAAGGCTAAGTGTCCTTGATACCTAAAGAACCCATAGGAAAATTGGCTACCTAGACTCGAACGAATCGACTGTTTTTAGTCACATGATACAGGATTCAAGCATTGATTTTCCAACCAGTGAAGGGGAAATGTTTGGTTTTCGAAATTCGTAAAATCAAGGTCCAGGCTACGAGTGACGAGCTTGTGTCGTGCAAGCATATTCCTTCAGGAAACCTAGTGGTTTTGTCAAATGTTAAAGGACCTCATCACCCTTTTTGCATATCGTCATTCAAGAAAGAGATCGGTGCTGTATACCTGTGGGTGAGAGCTTAATTTAAGTGGACTGTGGTCGTTTTTTCGAGCAACTTACTGTGTCGACGGATACCTTTTCCGCTTCACCTGACTGAAGATGGTATAGCACAGCTTGATCTAGTCACTGATATCCGCAAGATGGCTCAGTGGTTAGAGCGCGAAGTTACTGACCGGAAATCCGTGGTTCGAACCCGACCTCTGCTTCTCGACTTCCCCTTTATAGGCTTGGGCAACCTGGCAGTATCCCAGCCCCCGTGCTTTCTTCGGGTAGCATGGTAGCTAGGCACCGGAGGGGTGTTGCAGCTGAACGATCTGTGAAATTAGTATGGCACTTTCAGAATTGTGCCAAGAAACGTAGCGTTTCTGACAGGGCCGTGGAGACGTTTCTAGCCGACGGGGTTACTTTCGAGTTGATCTTGGTACTCACGCAGGAAATAAGGCTGATGAAAACTCAGGGCTCGGTCTACCTGAATAGCCCCATGAAGAGCTACAGTAGGCGTTGCGGACACCTAGACGAATCTCCAATAATGGTAGGGTGTGTTTCAATAGCCAGTAGGTGTACCCGCTAGTTAAAACAAACCTCATAGGTACCTAGCACCCATAAAAACAGGCATGCACTCTCAAACACAGATATCATACTTCCTTACAGCTAGTGATCTATCGCAGTAACAAGTCCAACAACAATGAAACAAAATGGTTTCGTTTGAAGCATCCGTAACGTTCAGTTGAAGGTCTTTTTGACAAACTGTTCGTACTTTGAACCCATTTCCCCACAGGTGCAGAATTCGGGATGAATATGAACAAAAGGTTGCTTGATAATTTTTGACCGGAAGGTCCGTGGTTCGAATCCGACCTCCGCCTCTCGACTTCCCCTTTATAGGCTTGGGCAACCTGGCAGTATCCCAGCCCCCGTGCTTTCTTCGGGTAGCATGGTAGCTAGGCACCGGAGGGGTGTTGCAGCTGAACGATCCGTGAAATTAGTATGGCACTTTCAGAATTGTGCCAAGAAACGTAGCGTTTCTGACAGGGCCGTGGAGACGTTTCTAGCCGACGGGGTTACTTTCGAGTTGATCTTGGTACTCACGCAGGAAATAAGGCTGATGAAAACTCAGGGCTCGGTCTACCTGAATAGCCCCATGAAGAGCTACAGTAGGCGTTGCGGACACCTAGACGAATCTCCAATAATGGTAGGGTGTGTTTCAATAGCCAGTAGGTGTACCCGCTAGTTAAAACAAACCTCATAGGTACCTAGCACCCATAAAAACAGGCATGCACTCTCAAACACAGATATCATACTTCCTTACAGCTAGTGATCTATCGCAGTAACAAGTCCAACAACAATGAAACAAAATGGTTTCGTTTGAAGCATCAGTAACGTTCAGTTGAAGGTCTTTTTGACAAACTGTTCGTACTTTGAACCCATTTCCCCACAGGTGCAGAATTCGGGATGAATATGAACAAAAGGTTGCTTGATAAACAAATCCGTCACCCAGCCGAGAGGGAGATTCCGTCTCGTGCTATTTTCGATTGCTTGGTCTAGATAGATGTCTCTTTCTGTCAGACCCTTTATTGCGGTCTTTTAATGCAATAAGGTCCAAAGTACTGGTAGCGGTGACAGCTCTGGTAACTTCGTACTGAGCCCTCCAACCATGTTGAGCTTCACTCACAAGCAAACAGTAACCGTCAGTGTTCCGTTAGAACTCATCTTTAGTTGCTCCTCAGTGTCAGGTTGTAAATAACAAACAGTACGGTAACTAAACCGTTTGCAACTGAACACCTGAAGTAGACACCTTAAAAAGAGTGTATGTCTAGGTAGCTGGGGGGGCGAACTTCAAGTCGCATCGTAATCCTGAAAGTAGGCGAGTGAAGTATTAAATTCCCCCCCCCCAAATCGCTACCAGTAGGTGGCAGCGCTTCTGGTGCAACCATCACCTTTTGGATGGAAGGTGTGCAAATTACACTCAGAGTATCTACACAGTGGCAGCAATACGGAAGTGGAAACGTCTGAAAAATAAGCTGCTTTTTAAAAAAATTGGGATTTCATCCTTTAAGTGAAGCCAGCCTGTGTTGAAAATTCTAGAAGCACTGTCGGCTGTTTCATCCCTATTGGGAATCATCATCATCTTACGAAACTCCAGAGAGATTCGAACCCGCAAACTCCCAGCTCGCAGTTTGAGCAATTAACAGTCAGGCTACGAGTGATTGGTGAGCCATTTGGCTGAACGACTAACTGTTGAAACCACTCGAACTCCATACTGGAGTTTCGTGAGATGTGCACTGCTGATTAGTTCTAATAGAAAGTAAATAGCTGTAGGGTGCTTCTCGGTTCATCAGCATAGATTTGCTTCACTCCTCACACTGCTGTCGATAATCCGCTTGTCGGACCAATACCTTACCAGATGAGGTGCCACGGACACATCCGAACTTTTAATCTAGATTCGCTCACTCAACAGATGGCTGAGGTACGACAATCGGCAACAAGATGCACATAGACAGTCAACCGTTGCCAGGCCCGGGAAGCTGGTTTGGACGTGCTTGCGCCGACTTCAGTTTTAATTAGCTACTCTACTCACAGCCTGCTGCAGTCTTGTCAGCTGTTTTTGGTTGCGAAACTCTGGTGCAAACCAACTGAGGCGCAGGTTACGATCTAACCAATGGTCGTCAGCCGCAGTTCTACACCAAAGATAACACACAAATATGACGTGAAACAAGAAGTAATCATCTGCACTGTCGAGTGCGACCGTCGCGGATCACCATAAACTTATCAACTATACGAAGCCCGGTTATATGGGAGGCCTGAGAAGCTCCACCAATGAGCAACGTAACTCCAGTCATCCACGTATAGGTCACCATGTAGTCTGCAGCACCGCACCGTACAATTGGTTGATCCAACATGAACTGTCCGCTGTCTCAGCGCAGGGTGCTTGCACTGTTGTTGTTGACTACGATGCGAATCGAATGAACGCTTAAGACACATCATTGCTAGATTTTGACTGCAACCACATCCGTCATGGTGTCCACGCTACTTCTGAGTGTTAAGCTGGGAGACAGTGCGATGGCACAACACGCTCCAGTGTCCGGTAGAACAGTGTGGCTCACTCGTGTTTACTGTTGGACTCTGGTCATCAATGCTACCTCAGTGAACATGAAATTCTTTGCCAGAAACAATGGTGCATATACGATAACGAAGAGGTGGATGAAACTAGAAAACAAGCCAGCACCTAACGACAATTGTTGGCGGGCCACAGCTGTTGAGCAGCTGCTTGCTTTTCCGCGGATGACTTGCATTATCTTATTTCCCAATGATCGGGGGCCAGATGGCTCAAGTGGTTAGAACGGGAATTTACTGACCGGAAGGTCCGTGGTTCGAGCCCGACCTCTGCCTCTCGAGTTCCCCTGTCTAGACTTGGGCAACCTGGCAGTATCCCAGCCCTCGTGCTTCCTTCAGGTGGCGTGACAGTTAGGCATCGAAAGGGTGCTGCAGCTGAACGAACGTTCCCGATGATAGTCCGTTTACAACGTCGAACCGGGAGATGGGTTACAGTAAACGCCCCCCCTGTTGAACATTTCAGATGAACCCGTTTAGGTGTACAATAAAAACAGCTTATTTTTGAGAGTATACAGGATATCAAGGGTTTTGTAGAAGGATAACTAAGCATGTGAAGGAAGTCACCGGTCCCGTGGTTGAAATCTTCACTCCAAATCGGGGAGGATCACAAGTCCCGTAGATTCCTTAAAACTGATGAATAGTCATTGCCTCTGCAAAATCGCACGCGACTGAACACATGTGTCCAGTAGATTCGAAATGACGGAAGCGATTTTCTATCAACCTTGAACAGGGAAACGAAATTCAACGGTTTCTTTCACAGCACTTTTAAAAAGACTATGAAATATTTGTCAAAAATCTGGTGTATCGACCGATGCGAGACTAGTCCGATGAGGACGAGAACGTCACTACATGCGGATTTCACAAACGCTGATAATGGCTGGAACAGTCTGGTCTCATCGAACCTGCCTGTCAAAGGGGATCATGGTAAAAACGTTAGACATGCTGAGTAGCATCTCTGACTGAAATTTATACAACCTGCCGCTTGTGCTGAAACGAATTTTCCGGACCCTGTTCTGTGAAAAGCCCAAACAAGGTGGCTCTAATTTTTTGTGGCTTTGTGTACAATGTTCCATAAAGTCGTTCCTATTGTCTTGTCAAACAAACAGCTGAGGTCTATAAAGCTGATTTGCTAACCGACACTTGACCACTATTCACATGTAAACCATTGGTTGGTGGCTTACCTACGTCGTCAGAGAACTTCACGTTTGAATCCACAATAGCCAGACTTCGATTTCACGCATTCACTCAATCGCGACGGGAACAAATGATGGCCTAATTTCAACGCTTAAGTGAACCCTCGTCTCTATAACTTGAGTGCTCGATTACCTGGTGGTTCGGTGTAACAAAGATCGATCGACCAAAATTTCGATTAATCGTCACTCTCTATTGAGTTTTTTCGAGGTCGAACTACGTGAGAAGAACGATTGTCCTACCATGTGTATCACTGCACAAGGCCTGATGTTAAGTGAGTAGAATTCAGTCCATCGATTAGACCAGTCAATACAACGCACCAATCAACTGTGTGCTAACAACATTTTGGACGATCGATATTTACACGCGTATCACTGTCGGCAAGAGTAGGATACGCGAATCGCACTAACCATCACAACAAGGGTCCGATTTTTTGACAGTTTATGGCTGAATGGCCCGGCGATTAGAAGTTCGATAAACGGGTTCTGACGGATCGATCTGCCAGATCCGCCTACACAATTGTCACGGCTCGCATGTCGTGAGACGCCTTTTCACTTCTCAAACTCTATTCGTGAGCCCACTCATATCACGTTGCCTGACATCCGTTCAAATCCATGCATTCTTGTTAAAAATGAACATATTTTCCTTCGGAAATCCCGAGTTAAGTGAGGGCGGTGACGTATTACTTGTGACACTCGCTGCATCTCACAACGTCGGTACTGAGCTACCATACTTGAATTATTTCGCCACCTCTTGAGCACATCGGGCTCGTCTGTTTGTTGCATCGATCTATGTGTGAGGTTAAAGTCAAAACCTTTGTACCGCTCAGAGCATTTTTCCAACTCTTGTGAAAACACTCAACATGGTATATGTGTAGACATATCAACATTGTTTGATATGGACCCGCGATATCACATTACACATAGAATCAGGAATTTCGAAATCTCCCCATAATACCAAAGAAATTGATGAGTTCGACTTCAAATCGGCAGTTCACTGATAACAAACTTACTCTGTCTTTTGAAATTTTATTTGGTTTAGATGTCTCATCGTGCTCGTATCACTGGTGAGTGTGCATTTGCTAAAGCACACTATTCTGAGGTTCGAGCTTATAAGGGGCTGAGTAGTAGTTAAGCACGGTTTCAGTTCTTATGGTTCTGGAAATGAGTACTTCTGACTATGTATGATTGATTACAGATCAGTGAAATGTGTGTCTACATCCCTTTCGTCTGAACAGACATCCTCCTGTCGACTATTCTGGTCGGTCCACACCAAGAAAGAAGGAAGGGCTGAACTTGAAAGCTTCAGGGGCTAGCTTAATCATTAACCGTGCCGTGGCGTCAGACGAACATGTTACTTCCATTTCAGACTCTTCCTGCGTGTGGTGCTCGCCTCGTATTTAGCGGCTTCGGACTTTATATCCCGGCCAATGAGCTCCACTGTAAGTGGAAACTGGGTCCGACGAAGGACTGTTCAGTCAAGTGCGGCATGTCTACCAGACCAGTTTTTCCGGTTTACTTCGCCTCCCTAGTTTAGGTACAAAGTTAGAGTTATAATGGTGTTCAGCTCGCAATATTCTCTCAGAATCACCTACCAAGCAGGTAAGTTCATGAATGAATCCATACGGATAGTGATATTTACTCTATGGGGTAAACTACGCCTCACTCAGCACAGTTAATTTGTCTGACAGCTGTGGTGTAGAGGTGAACCACCTGGAGTGTAAGTCAGAACGACAGTCTGCTCAATCATGTTCTTAATCGTAGCGGAATTAATGATTACAGTTAGCGTTAGAAACCACTAAAGATTGTCCACCCATTAGTGAGAGGGACTTCCTTCAGTTCAGGGTGTATATTCTAATCTCAGCTTACAGTAATAACGTCCTCGAAGCTGCCTATCATGTCACACGGGCTGGGTGGAGCTCTGTTAACAGTACTACGAATTAGGTAAACAGCTTTTTAGATGGTTCGGTAGAGACTGAATAGGTTTAACATAAACATTCAATGTTTAGGACTGCTGTTTAGTACTCCATATCCTTCCATTTCCATCGAATCGAGGGTTACTCAAATTGTCTGGCGCCCAAGATCAACCAGTCGAATAACTGGTTCAACAGTTACCTTTATCGGACCGTCAATCACACATACTATAAACGTGGTCATGTCTGCAGCCCCTGATCTCTATTCGTAAACACTTTTTGTAATCCTGCTAACACAAACTGTTCAGTCTAGTAATATTCAACACCATTAATGTATTGTAAAAACTTGCTTTATAGACAGCGTCTGGACTCCGATGACGGCGCCGGGTAGATTTGTGATCATGTGCTTTTTACCTTGTCAACTGTCTGGCAAAATGCATTTCAACGGGAAACATCTTTCACTGCGTACACTCGTCAGTTTCGGACACGGTCCTATGTGTTCACGTCCTACTTCCCAGCCTTGATTCTGATCACCTTGTTACAACGCAGGGGTGGCCATTTTGTGTTAAATGTTCCCAACAGTCCTAAGATTGCAGTTGAATGCGATTCTCTCCCCCAGTTACTCAAAGCCCTGGGTTGTGAGATTGCTAACCAAGGGGACAGTGGTGAGCATACAAACAGCTAAAGACTCGTTTATGATGTTTTTCAATGGAACGCTCTTCTTCATGGTCGTCAGGTAGGTGCAGTTCCGTCATCCCCATGGTCTGTTTGGAAACAAAGTGGACGCAGGTCGCGAACCTTATTTCTCTGCAAACTAATTTGTTTTTGTGCAACACAATCGTTTGAAGAATATCATAAACGAATTGTTCAGTTTGGATCCAGCTGAGCGCCCTTTCAAAACCAAATTTGTATGCAAATGAGAGTGTTTTTCGAAATCAATGTAGTGCGGATTCAAGTAGATGGGGACGAGATAGAGCGCAAATCTACTGACCAGATAGTCTGTGGTTCGAACCCGACCTCTGCCTCTCGACTTTCCCTTTCTAGACTTGGGCAACCTGGCAGTATCCCAGCCCTCGTCCTCCCTCGGGTAAAACTGAAACTGTTCAGCTGTAACACCCTTTCGGTGCCTAACTGTCACGCCACCTGAAGGAAGCACGAGGGCTGGGATACTGCCAGGTTGCCCAAGCCAAGACGGGGGAAATCGAGAGGCAGAGGTCGGGTTCGAACCACGGACCTTTCAATCAGTAAATTCGCACTCTAACCAATTGAGCCATCTCGCCCCCCTCCCTCGGGTGGCATGGCAGTTAGGCACCGAAACGGTACTACAGCTGAACAATTTTTTTAGATTCAACTAGAAGTTATGGTTGGCGAAGACTGCATCTACCTGATGAGGCCGTAGAAAGGGGAAACTAGTACCGGGCGTAAACGAGATTTAAGTGGCCTTATGAGTAGTTTTCATCCAAAAAGAGAATTTAGGCACTTATGGCTTCCGTCAAATTAATGCTGTTCAGATTCAGATTTGGATCCCGTGGAGAACATCGTATGAGTATACTTGTCTGATTCCTCAAAACGGGCTAAATACTGATCTACTGAACCACAACAGTCAAGCTTACGAAATTAACTCCTCAATAGTGGCAAAAATTAAGCCCATTGCAAACGACTCAAGGCGTTGTGGCAAGTACCTCGAGTACAGAAAGCAATAAACCATAGGAATAGTAACATTCTCTCCCGGTCAGCTACAATTTTCTGCCTCCGAAAAGGTCACCCCCGCCTAGCCAATATATGTACGAGGGCCGATTTTACTCTCTCTCACACACACTCACCCAAACGGTGGCCACAAGGCCGACAACCGACAAAAATCTAGGACACCCCCACATTCCCGGGGTCCTTTTGCAGTTCTGAGATCCGTGAACTAGGTAACAGAAGATGGCAAACTCAAGGCTAGATACACACCTTAACCAATCAATACATGTGAGCTTTAACTGATTCTTCAAGGGATAACACTGCGCTTAGAATTCCCCTTTTTAACATCACTTGATGTGACAGTTGTCTATCGTGATATGTTCCAGGTACTGGTTTTGATCAATGTTACTTTCACCGCTGGTGGAAACGGGACACATGGGTTCTTTCGAGGTTTTAGATGCCCACCAAGTCTGTGACCAAAGTACACGGCTGAGGATGTTAAAGTGGGTGCCCTTGAAAGTGGGATCACACAGCCGTTTAACAATTTAACGAGAGAAGACTCTTGGGTAATCGCTGTTTTCTATGTCATGTCATAGGATGATTGTGCATAAAT
Organism: Clonorchis sinensis; assembly: GCA_003604175.2. Classification (NCBI taxonomy): domain Eukaryota; kingdom Metazoa; phylum Platyhelminthes; class Trematoda; order Opisthorchiida; family Opisthorchiidae; genus Clonorchis; species Clonorchis sinensis. Next base: position 30,877,051 of record CM030373.1, on the reverse strand, counting down.
TTGTGAGTTTCTGTCACCCATCCATTTCATTCTCTGATCTTCTGTGCCCAACACATTCTAGAGGTGACTGATTTTTATTTCGATAGGTTTACTTTGAAACACAATATTCAAGCAAGCCGTGTTCACAAACAAAGTGAACGGACCCCATCGGTTAGTGAGTAACTGGCAAATTATCCAGGCGAAGTATGGAGTGAGTCAATTCACAGAATGATGTTAGCTGTTTAACCCACTCTAAAACATCTGGTTGTCTGGCAAAAAACATTTCCTCGAAGTCTTTCAGCAATTGGCAATCTGGAACACTGGTACCGCATCAGAGACTTAAAGTGTCGAAGATGGTTCACCCCTGAATATGCCCGTGGTAGACCTTAGGTAGAATGAGTCACCTGGAGCCCGTTTACCATGTCCGTTTGGCGAGAATTTATGGTCGAATTCCACAAGTGTGCCGCAGCCGTTCTGAACACCAATCCAGGTGGCAGTATCCGTGCTTCACAAGACCGAATTTGAGTAAACAATCCGTCCATCAGATGAAAAACCTTGGCTCCTGTGAGCACTTCACATAAATCAGTCAGGATGTTTAACTGGTGCAGTAAGACGGGAATTTGACCAGTTCTTAGTGTGTTTCGATTTGGATGCGTTCTGTTGTGCGGTACGGTACTCGGGCATTGCAGAAACACCATCGAAAATATCTTCTCCATGAAGCTGTTTCTTCGCAGGAGGGTAGGAATAACAATTTTACATACCTCACATATGCAAGGCTGATGGAATTTCATTTGCATCCTTGTGTTTTCAACGGCTGCTTCTGGAGCGACTGCTCGAGGCATTCAATGGATCTGTACTTCGTGTATAAGGACACAACATTGTGAGTTCGTGCCGGTGAACGAAGAGCTACAAGGGCGAATGATACTTCCCGCTTGATCAGGGCCAAAAGTTGAGTTTGGTTGAGCTGCCCCACCTTGAGCGTCTGACACAAGCAGTGGGAGAATGTACGAGAAATATTTCCACTAGTCTCTGACTCAAAAGTTCGAACGACGGAGCAGCGTTTGCTAGGGTTATCTTGGGCGACCTATCCCGGACCTAATTACTCAATAGTCTGACCAACCCAGCTGTAGGGGACTGGCCTGGCCCGACATCACATGGAGTAACGGATCTTTTCCAGATAGGTCCCGCCAAAAAATTAACCCCCGCCACCCAAAAAAAGATTACAAAAAAGATGATATGAAATTTGTACTTTTAGTTTTTATTGAAGAGGGTGAAATTGAAACATGTTATTAATAATTTGCATGAAAGGTCCGTTTTTCGGCACCTTTGCCTCCAAACGAACTCACACAGGTAGCTGTCCACTAAAGACGGTGTGTGCCGCATTGGCGTTTATTCTGCATCTTGTAGACGTGCCACAAAGTTTTCGGTATGATTAACCGTTTCATGAGTATAAATCATGTCAATCATCGTTTGAATTCCTTGGTATGATGCCCACATATCGGAGATGATGGTTGAGCCGGGAGCGATGCAGGCCTAGATTGTGTCCATCAAAGTGGCCGCAGTTCGATCTGGCACTGCATACATGAACACCTCTTTAGTTTCCCGGCAGATCCCTTCGAAAATCCACTGCTGGGGAAGGACTAGTCCTGTGTGGTTTTTATGGCGAGATATTAGCGTTTCATCGATCTCAGCGTGTAGACCTAGGTCGCCGATAACTGTTGGAGTCTGCAAAAGCCGCCAAATTTTTGGACCAGCAATAAATGAATAGAATTACTGTCCTAAACTCCATACTAGACCGCTCCAGTCAAGTTCCATTTCGAAGACCGATTTCTTGCCCACACTGTCGGGCATTACACCTCCACCTGTCAGAAACAGTTGAAAGTGTCATTTGGTGGCCATTGTTGCATAAACGTTGCTGATGGATCACTCCGTGGCTTTGCAAAAAAACGTACTGCCGTCCAATTGTCATGAACGAGAGTTGAAAGCGTCAGAAAGTTTATTTAAGGTTTTACGTCCGAACGGAGAAAATTTTTGCACAAAATGAGCCTAGATGCGGATAAGGAATTGTTTTCATGAAAAATAGGTCAAGGTTGTGTGCGTACATTAAATTGGAGCTGGCAAAAAGTGGCGGGGCTTAACTTTTCGCACATGCACTTTTTGCATTAGTGGCGGGGCTTATCTGGAAAAGATCCGGAGTAACGTCTCAATATTGTGAACACGCACGGGGAACATTTCAAAGATCTCCGTTGACTTACCACATGCATCGAATTTCGTTAAGAAACATGTTCATAAATGTTGCTTCAGCAACCTTATAAGTAGTGCTATGCGGGACAATCGTTGCTAGATTTTTCACAATTCCGTGGGAAAACCCGAAAGGACCATTTTGCCTTTGCAACTATCAGTTGTAAGACCCCCAAGCCCATGGATTGGTTGGAAGATCCTGTTTGAGGAGACTTAGAAAGTTATAAAAGGTTGTTAAGGTTCCCGATACGGAACTTTGAGTGACGCGTAGGTTCAACAATCCCGAATATCAAAAGGAAGAATTAGGTTCGTAATTCTACGGTACTATTTACATAAGGGTAAGCGAATGTGTGCAACAAACCTCAATTGTTCACGTTCGTAGCGTCAACAGGTTCACAGGTCTGTCACTGACCGGCACAGTGCAGTGTCAACGTCCGCACACCAAACAACGGCGAGCGGAATGATGGCTCAGTAGCGTGGGTTGCGGTCGTACCTTTCGACGATAGTCTCGTGATTCTCATTGGACGTGCGGTCCCACGGAACTCATGAGAAAACAAGTCAAGGCAGGCTCAGCAAACGGGACATGAACGCGCATGGGTAAGTAGGTCAGCTGCACGCATACACACACAGACACACATGCCAATACACCAGTGTCGGACGAGACGGCCTCTGCGGCAAGGTGAGTGACGGCTACGAATAAGCAAAACAATTGGAGCTCAAAAGTACATAGGCGGAGTAAGCAAATGAATGGGGGAATTATCATGAGGTCAAGTTGGATTCAACAAAGGTAGAATTCCAAAGAATTCCAGTCAGCAAAAACCGACTGAAATCATATACGTCGTGCGTACAGATTGGGTCAGCGACCGTCTGTTGTTAGGCTGCAGGTGTGAACTTTGAACCTGGACATTAGGCAATCGAATCGCGCTCAATCCAACGCCTGACTCCCGGGGGGCTTCCCCAGGACCGACAACTCCTGCTCTGGAAGAATACTTTTAATGGTGTGGATATCGTCCTGTCGGTGAAGCCAAGCAGAGAAGCATTGTACACCTATTTCTTCCTTACTGGGACTCGTCAGCAGTGCGCATCCCACGAAATTCCAGTAGAGGGTCTCTCGAACTTCTTGGCTACCGGTTTGATCTTTTAACCGTTCGGGTACAAGTGACTGACCAACAGTGTGTTTAACTCGCGCTTAGACAGGATATAGCACCATTCATCCTTCAATCACGGGAGTGTGGCGGTCACTTCCTTGTCCCTCTAATCAACTTCGCATCCCCGTGCTCACTATAGCACGCGACTCCTTTGTTCCACAAACGCACAAATCACGTGACAAAACCCTGTCCCGCTCGCAACCTGAGCCGACAACATGTACACTACCGTTTCCCATCCATTATTGTTTACGTGGCTATACGGCCTGCGTCACGCGCCAGGCTTACGAGCTTCAATCACATCAGGTCAAGTTGCATTCATGTTCGTGCAATTATCAAACACGAAGGGTCACCCCTCTTTTCACACTGTACACAATAAATAGGCACGCAACTCGGCCCAACCACACACGCACGCACGCGCTCACGGGACAGGAGGTTAACCGAGATCCACATGTCTCCCGCGGACAACTACGGAACACGTGTAGCAGCTATACTGCAGAGAAGACACGCTCCCGCCGTCCGGACTTTCACCCACGAACTCTCACGAGTTATCCACAAACGATAAGTCACCTTTTGACTTATTCCATTGTATCTATTTATTTATCTATTTATTTGTTTATTTATTCAGTTATTTAATTTATAGTATAGTATGGCTATCATAGAATCCAGACACTGGGTAGGTAAAACATACGTGTCCCCCGAGGTTCCTACCTCATAGTCGTCCCACCAATTGCGCAGATGTTTAACAAGATCTTCCAGGGTTAAACCAGCCGGAAACCACCCGTGACACCTTTCGGTCCTAATAGGATCCACATCACCAGGTCACAAGTGTTGACTGGCTCTCCGAACAAGGACTTCTCAGATGAAATTTTCAATCATTCAAGGGAGGCCTCAGCTCGGTGGGCGATGGTTGGTTGGCTTAAAACCGTTTTACAGTGCAGGGTCGTTTCAAGGACAACGGTAGAAGAATGCAAGAGTGGTTGGTCAAACGAACAATTCAAAAGTGTGCTGATTTTCAGCTAGGACATGCCAGTAAAGTCAAGGGAGTTGTCAAGTTTTTCTGGTCTGTTTCTCCTGTTTCTGAAAAACAGTAGACGGAATAGTCCATCCTCCCACCGTCTCCAGGTTGTTAAAAACAAAGCGATAGTCAATCAGACTGTTGTCACTCACCTGGACACTGTGGTGGTGGGTGGATGTTTGAGTGAAAACCATCAGCGATCTCCCAACACCAGAAAAACCGTATGGTCCTATGGGAACCCCGAAGTTACGCTTGTCGATGGATTATTTACATGAGTATTTGTTTCCGAGTTCTGTTAAAAACCATGAATCCGTTGGCAGATGGCGAGGAGGTTGGGGTTTTTGTTCCCACAATGTCCAGTGGTCCACTAGGGCACTGGCGGTCATAGGGCGCTTACGAATGACTTGTTCGCTTGCCAAACACACAGTAGGTGTGTTTTAGGGTGCGGACACTATATAACTGTTGACTCAGCAGAAGCAGTCACTTCGGCTAGACCATGACTTCGTTTGTGGCATGCGAAAGTTTGGTGAACTACAATATTGACCGCAAGATGAAACTTTCAGACTGTTGCGGGTGGTTCCGGTGAATCTACGCCAAACAAGGGGATCATTGGATTTCGAGCTTCGCCCCTTGCTGCAGCAGCACTGCCTATCTCTGGTAGCGAGGGGGGACATCTCACGTGTGAATCGGGCCTGCCAACACATGAGATTTTTAACCGAAAGCTTTATCATCACCAGGGGTCAACTCTGAATAGTTTGTGGCTTTTGTGGCTTACAGATTTCCATACCAACAAACAAGGAGGTCGGTGAGTCCATTCATACACTGATAACCGCTGAAGAGCTGCCATGCGAGACTAGTGGTTGCAGGCACCCGCCTGTATGACATAAGGTCACTAAAATAACTAAGAACCCGGTTCAAACAGTTGCAATATAAATCCTAACATAGCCAACATGTATGCGAAATCAGTACAACAATGTCTACCACATAGCTGATCGACAGCATTTCATAAACGTCATTCTATCTAAAATTTATGAACTACTGATTTGGAACATATTAGTAGTAAAACACAGTTTACCACAACTCGAATCCTAACTTGAGAGGTAAAGCATTCATTGGAAGTAGCTCAATCATTCAACTGAACGGCGTAGATACAAACGCCTAGCAGGTTTCCATCGCAACTGAAATTGAGATGAATTTACGTGCATCACCTGAAGCAATCAAACAACATGGAATTCTGGTCTTTTGCGAGAAAGTCAGGTTTCGTTTTATATGTCACTACTTATAAAGTCGATGAAAACTTGGTTCATCGAATGTGCTTAATCGCCGAACTTTCGTCCGTTTTATCTCCTATTTAATCAACGCATCACCGATAAATCTGATAGAGGAAGATGCTTGTTTATTCCGATGCTCATTTGATCTTTTAGAAACCATTAAGGCCAGAGAATTAGCTATTTTTGTGCCCGGTTTTCTTGCGTGCGTAGCTGTCTGCAATGCATCGAAAAAGGCTGGTTTGTTTTATTAAAACATTTGGAAGTCTTCGAGGGCAATAACCCTAAATTTAGAGTTACAGTCTTGGAAATACTCCTACCCATTTTGGAATGCCATACTCCGTGGCCTAACTTTGACCAGTATTCACTTAAATACAGTTAGCATGAACGAAAAGACAAGCTTGAAGACAAATTCAAATCACTGACTTTTTGCTTATTGGAAGGGGTAATGCCATACTCCGTGGCCTAACTTTGACCGGTATTCACTTAAATACAGTTAGCAAGGACGAAAAGACAAGCTTGAGGACAAATCCAAACCACTGACTTTTCGCCTAATGGAAGGGGCGCTCTACAGAATGAGCTATAAAAGGCGCTCATTCCCCACAACTGATTCCCCTGACCTTGGTGTAATGGATCAACCTATGATACCTGTGAGTGTAATTAGGAAACCCTTGCGTGACTTAGGAAATGTGTTGGAGTTTAACATCGTCCAGCCACCTAAACGTTTAAATTGTCAGATGGTAGGAGGAAATTTGGTAAATCTTGAGGTGAATAGTTCAAGTGTATGCAGCCTGAACGAAAAAACACCCCTGGCGACGGGCATCGGACGTTCCTCAGATGTGTCCTTTCGCTCACACTACGTGTACTCGGTCTTTTCACTTCAGAATCAACCAGATCTCCTTCTCTCTCATAAGCAAATGCCTAATAGGATGATCGCACGTTGGGATTTGACGCTGTTCACTGCCAAGCCTTACGGTGCACCTAAATCCATTTCTCAACCATTTACCAAAAATGGTCACCTCATAGCTTCAAAACACGCGGAAAAACTTCTCAGATTCGCGTCTCTTGGAATGAACCGCGGAATCTTCATTCTACTCTGAGGGGTTTGTATGCTTCAACGTTTTGCAAACCCGCGAACTCCGGTGAAAGTGCTTATAACTAAGTTCGTGGCAGTTTGTATATTCTCATGCCCTCCGGTGCCAAGTTACTGAGAAGTCAGTTCGATAGTTCAGTAATCTGAGTATAAAAGTGGAACCAAAAAGATACCAACATGAACAAACTGCTAGTTTACTGATATCAGGCGTCACCAGCCTCACGTACGTACCGATAGCCGTTTCACTACTGGAAGGCTGTCAGAGTTCGAAACAGCCAATCACGGAGCAACAAAGTTTTCCTAGCTGTTGATTGGCTGGTTGATGCGATGTTGGGTGCCTGTGCGACGAACACCCGCCCAATCGGTGATCCGCGCCAAGCACATGTTGTCCTAGTGTAGTAGAACTAGAAGTATTAAAAAAAATTAAAGCGCTCTGGGCGTAGAACTGGCATCCTATTTAGGAGGTTAAACCCGAATAATAAGTATTCACGGTACACTATTAGCAATTTAGTGAATCGACCGCAAGGCCTGACCACACTTGCTAGGTCCTGGAATGTAAAGGATGACATAAGATGGACTTAGGACGTATGTTACTTGCCCTCTCCGTGTGTGTGTGTTTGTCCGTCTTCTGTCCGTACATTTTAGTGCCTATCTGCTACAGTCCATCAACATTAGGAAGTGGTCGTCTTTCGGAGATGTGAAACCTTGATTTCTATCACATGGACCTCATCCTTAAAATTTCAATCCATTAGTAACTCAATTGTTTCGTAAATCCGTTCACACTATCCAACACATTTTTATCCCCTTATAAGAAGGCCACGCAAGATGTTTGTCATCTAGTTACTCAATGTGGCACGACCATTCGTTAAACCGTTGCCCTCGAAGGTTCACCCAATTGGCATCTCATATAATTCCGTATTCATCTCGCCCAGTTTCAAATATGTTCCTCATACTTTTGGTAATAAACTTGGAAGCTACGAAGGATTTGAACACTTGATGGTTTCGCGGAAACTCCTTAACTAAAACAAGTTATACTTTTCATCCGGATACACGGTGGCTTATGTCGAACCGCCGATCGCCAGGCTGGAAAAAATGCGGTTGTTTAGCAAATTCTTGTTCGCATCCTTCTCGTTTGAACATTTATCCGCCTGTCCTAGCACAGTTAGCCTAGTGAGCCCATAACAAAAGAGGAAAACAGTGAACTCGGGTTTCGCTCTTACTAAAACTCGTCAGTAGTGCATAACTTTGGCCGTGCCGTGTTTGAGCTCCGAACATCTGACATACAAGATGAGCGAGTCACCACTGGAGCATAGTAGACGCATCTGAACCGTCATGTCTGAACAAGCAAAAATGTTCACGCTTAAGCCATGTCATTTTTATGCCGGACCTCCTGATCGACGAACCCCGTGAACTGTCCTGGTTGTGTTGGTCGGCTGACTCGCCCGTCAGGATTCCTGTGACGCCATGCGAACGGAAGTTTTTGTAGCCAGCTTCGAACACTACTTTTGCGATCAGTGAATTGACGAGAGATCTCCGTTACACAGTGATGTGGTTGGCTGAGTAGCTTTCTCTCCTTGTTAGTGGAACCCCGTGGCAGACGGCGTCGGCCCCATATTGAAACACGTGTTTCTCACAATACTGCACTCCTTGCCAACAACCTCGTCGTTTTTCGAAGCATTGCGGAACCATTTTTGGGCGGTCCTTTAAGTGAGCTCCCCACAGAAGGCAATGTAAGTAATGATTTATTCATTCAGCATACCTAATGATCACAGTAAATGCAGCTACGTGCGTTGCTACTTGATGAACCAATGAGAAACCAGCAGTCGTGAGAGGTCACTTTTGACCAATCATGATAACCGTTGGGATTTGTGCCCTGGATATCAATCCGCATTATCTTTCTCTTCACCACTTTGTAATTTATTTTAGGCGAATGCGCACCAGTTCACTCATTTTAATCACGTGAAATCTGTGCAGTCATTTCGTACAAGCCCCACTTTGACAGATCAGCAAACTACTATCACAAAACTCACTGGTCGATTGTTTACAAAACGTTTCTGAAATCAATCAGAGTGAGTTTGGCAAGAAACACGTGACAATTTTGGTGGCACACGTTGACGGCCGTATGTCATTTTTCAATTTATCTCATTCTGCATAGACACCCGCACTGTATCCGGTTAATCACCAAAGACCGGGCTAAAGAGACCTGGAACGCATGAACTCAATACTGGCATGTGAATCGGATTAAACATCCCGACACGATGTAATACACCTGTCCACACGTATCGCAAACCGTTCTGTCTTGGCATTCAACTAGGTAAGATGTAACCTAGTTGTCTATTGTGGCGATCCTTCCTCTCGACTGCTAGCCTATTCGTCACCCCGTATTACGACCGACCCTGTAATATGCTCGAGTTTGTATGACTTGATCGTAATGAACAGATAACTAAACAGAAACTAAACCAGATCTCACGAGCTACTGATGTAAGGAACAGAACGAGACAGGGGTTTGTGATTGTGTCGTTCTTGTACCTTTGTGAGCTCAATATAGCTCAGTGACTAAGGCTGACCATAAGGTCCGACTGCTCCTGTCTGTCTAGGCGTGGCTAACCTGGCAGTATATTGGCCCTAAGGCTCGCTGTACTCTGCGACCTTCCCCGTCTGACGCTTATCAGCGTTCCACTCGGTCTTTTATTTGGGCAAATAAAACAACCTGTCGGAAACGGGAACATGACAGAAAAACTCTTTACTACTATTTCCTTGAGATGGCTCTTCGCAAAGCTGTTTGAAACAGATTGCAAAAAAATCGATAGGGCTTTAAAACAACGTTCAATTAAAATGCAACTCCCAATGTGGATATATCTAACTTCCAAGTGGGGATTTGACCATTGTCTCTAAGAAAACGTTTCGAGAAACTTGGTGGGCTGGATAGTGTGGTTTCTGAGTGGTTGTTCTGCACACTTTCCTTGTGATCCCCGTTCATTTTCACATTTCTGCCGGTGCTCAGGAAGTGGGAATCAAATAGCCGCGGCAACCCACATGCTGCGTGCAGCTTGCACGCGAGAATCAGCTTCCGTCGTAGGTTCTTTTTTTCGAAGACCGCCTCTCTGACGCCATCTTTTGCTACATCCACGTCTCATGGTCTCTCTAGAAGTGGGCCAAAATGAGACTCCCGCCAAACAAGAGATTCACGTGCGATCTGATTGGCTTTGGGCGCTCAGTTATTTGTACTCTCGTTCGACTGACGTTTGAGAATTTAATAGAATCATCAAGCAACTCTGAATGGTGCTCACACTGAGAGTTCAAAGAACTAAATGTGGGAGAAACACGATATCTAGCCCACTTAAACACTAATCTCCATATTATATGGGATGATGAATAGTCACGCTTTCCGAAAAATTTCCTCTGTTTTGTTTGGGATGTATGTACGCCCCTTAGTTAGAGCTGTGTTATTCTTATCTCAGAGTCTTGTGTGTTTGCAGGGGGGGGGGCTAAAATCTGCTTGTCCAGAGTTGTAAAATCCCACGAATATGTGGTACAAAATACTGTTTTAGACTCTGACCTCTTTTCAGAGAATATTCTGGTCAACTAAACGCCTAAGACTGCCTCGTTCGTGCTTCGTTCTGTTTGAACAGATCTACACTAAGTCTGCCAACTTCCTGTCCGTTAGGATCAATGTCTTTGGTCAATTAAACTTTTTTTTCAATCACCGTCGATAACTAGTCTTTAAGATGCAAGACAAAGTGAGTCTTTTGCACCGTGTTACACTTAAGAATTGAACTGTAAGAATTCAGCCGTTCTTGGGCAAAGTTGATTGCTACTGTTCTGTGTCCATCCTCGTTTGGAAGGTCCACTCCATTCCCCACGGCAAAGGTTCGGGGTGATACACTCCAAAGCGGAAGCACTGAACTCAAAATATCTCACCACCAGTACGTATCAGTGAAAGTACCTGGATTTGGTGTCATTCGTCTGACATGCGAAATTGGAGTGCGATGGCACTTCAACACACAACAGACACACCTGTGTTATCACGTTTCAACAGGCGAAGAAATTTGCGCCTCATCGATTGGTACACGATACCTGTGTCACGCCTTGCAATGGACATCGGATTCTGTGCAGCATGATTCGAGTTCTTATTGCTCCAAGAATGGCGGGGGGGGCCAGTTACTCCTAAATGGCTTGATAAGTTAAGCTGAATTTTGGTCAGAATATGAACGTATCACCATCCTCACTGACAACAAAACAAGATAAGAACACTGGTGCTTCACAACCTAACAAACATGTCAATTTATCTTAATAACGGAAAGAAGGAAAAATGGGGCAGAGAGAGGAACCTAGAGCAAGCTTGCCAAAAACATCCGAAGTACCTACACCTCCAGGCGCTCAGTCAGACAATTTGGATAGAAACTGACAGGATGAACCTAATCGGCAGAGGTTAGCCGCCGAATCATTTCGTGTCTCCAGCCAAACACAGGCAGGGTCAACTGGAGCCCACGCTGGAAGGCAAACAGAACCAACAGCACCTATCCTCCCTTGGGGCCAGTATATTTTCACCATTTCGTTCGAAAATATTTCACTTGGAAAGACATGCTTATCTCAAATCGATCGATTCGACATATACCGTTTTAATAATATTTTCCAAACAAGGGAAAAATCCGCAAAAATGAAAGAAAGGTATCATTCTCAGGGGACACTTTAACTGATAAAGTTGAACTGGTATATACAGGTAGAAATGTGTTCATGCCAGGGAGGTCAGATTCTTGAAGATTATTTCAGAAAACTCGAAAACTACGGAGACTCAAACTCCACTAAACGCCGATCAGACAACCTTGAATCAAGGCAGACAGTGTACGATCAATATGCAGCGCGAGACAGCCTTAGATCAAAGTCAGACAGTGCTATACAGTCTTGGATCAAGATCAGACAATATCCGATCAATATGCAACGCGAGACAGCCTTGGATCAAAGTCAGACAGTGCTAGACAGCCTTGGATCAAGGTCAGTCAGTGCCCCATGAATAGTTAGCGCGAGGCCGTTGTACTTTTCGCACGCACTCGCTTTTTGCAATAAAGCTGTTATGTTCCTTGTCGGTAAGTCTTTTTTCCAACACTAGGCACTAGAGCAGCGACAGCAGTCAGACATAACAGTTCGTATGTTCTTACAAGGCTCCAGACGTAAGAACGCTTCTCTACAAATAGAAGCAAATTTTTTCGAATTCTGTTGGTTTGGTTCTCACCTTCATTGTGTGCTAGGTTATCGAACACGCAAACCCCTGAAGGAACCTCTGAAATTTCTCCAATGTCAATCCAAGTGCAGTTGTTTTGCTCGAAGACTTGATTATCACAAATCCATTTGAAAAACCACTGTTTGTCCCAGAGATGATGATTACGATGACATATATGATTCTATAAAATGTTGGTCACATTAAGTCCTTCATGGTGGAAGCCGATCGGAAGTAAACCTCTGCTCATCGGCCGACCTCCAGGGTGCAGGGAGACGGTCCACAAAGACTAGGATGGGAGGAGGTGATGAACCGACGGTCGTTGTGTTCTTCAGTCACTGCAGGACGGTTCGTTTCATATTCACAGGATGACTGAAAAATGATCCCGATATCGTCCGGTGTGAGTTGGCTTTCGATACACAAACGCAGCAAAACATGATTGCTTGGCTGTGACAAGACGATGTAGGAGACCTGCTGATAGCTCCAAGTGTACAAGCTTCACAGATGGAATTTACGTCATTCGATGCGGAGTTGAGGGAAACTGGTGGGTCAGTGGAAAGCTCACTTCATCCTATTACGCACTCACCATTGATAGGACACCAGTAAATGCGCGGGGTCCGTAAAAAAACGATGTTTGCCACGACCGGTGCCGTTGGACAGCCTTGTCCAATCCGTGTGTTTCTTTGCTTGTATAAAACCAAATCATAGACAGAGCACGATTCACGATACCGATTGTGCTCGTGATAGTCCTGAATGAGAAATCATTGTCGAATCATCTTCTAACAGATACTGTAAGAGTTCAAGATTCCTAATCGGGGAGTGTTGCGCAATATCTTCTTTTGAAGACTGTCAAGAAAGAGTTTTAACGTCGTCAACCAAGTTATTCTGAGAGGGTCTCATAATCCGATTTAAAAGCGTTGAAGGCCTGTATATCTGACTGTTGTTGTAGTCCGTTGGACACGCCGCCTTTGTGAACTTTCGTTAGCCCGAAAAAATTCTGACGACCTGTTGCTTTTAAGGGTTCAAAAGAACCAAACAAGCTGGTGAAATCTCCATCGTGGGAGATTTTGCTTTGTCGACAACAGCCTTTGGTTTACTTGTTTACTGTGAGTTTCCAATGCCCACTATTGAGGTGCTCAATTTAACTTAGCTTGATAACCTGTCCTTTCTGGCAATGTATTGTTACTCCCTTTGCCGGTTTTTGTGACGTAATTCCTGAACGTTCAAATGACTGATACTCAGCAGGACCGAGATGTATTCACTGGACCAATCAAACGACCGACTTTCGAAGGTACCTGTTAGTAGGGCTTTTTTAAAAGTTTCTTGCGATTCTGATTAGTTCACTCTTGAAGAAGGTCACTCAAGATGGTCAAGACGAACGGCATCGTGTTATTCCGTCCTAATTCAACCAAACCAAATGTCCCATCCAAGACTCAACCTTTTCAACTTGATTTGCATCGAACTGGGTGTGGGTACTCCCAGCACGAGTTCTTTATTAGCCTGTGTATGGTCCGTACGCGTGAAGAATTCTCTCACGAGAAGTCTGTGTATCCCACTTGGGAAATCCTCTTGATTGCTCTGGCTATTTCAGTTACGACAGTCGGATTGCGCACCAGGAATTAACTGCAACCGGAGAGTTCTGCGTCATCTGTGGAGTTGTTTCAAAAAACTTGCTAACGATGGTTCATTGACTGCTAGTCAACAGATAGGAGGTGGCGGTGTCTTCGATTACCGCTGTCAGAGAGCTCTCGTCAGTCAATACCAAGATATGAAATGTTGTGTGATGAGATGACGCTGAGGGCTTATGTCATTATGCGAGAGAGGAAGCGTTTGTATCAGGCGACCCACAGTGTCCTTCCAGCGCTGAACAAAAAAACGAACTATAAACCACAGTAGGCACAGAAGATTTGCTAGAAGGCAATCCAAAATCCCTAGTGGGAAGTCGTCTTTCGGATAAGTTCGTAAGCATGCACTTGACGTAATCAAGAGGGAGAGTTCTTAGAGCAAATAGAGCTTGACCAAACTTTGACCTCTCTCCCCAGGTACACTATAGTCCTCCCCCCATCATTCCTTGATATAGTCTTTGTTCAGTACCTTACAGTGTAACTGACCAAACTTTCTTCGTTTGCTACTGCGCACTGTCATCATGTTTTGGGCTAAGGCAAATAGTGCCATGGAGACACCAAGAGTGAACATGCACTGCCTTCTGCCGTTTTCTTTACCGTTGTTTCCATCTACATGTGTCAAGGGAAGGGACAGGAGAGACATAAGAGAGACCAAGAATCTAAGACAATTTTCACGTCTGAACAGGCGGACATGTTCACGCTTTTGTGATTTGAGTGGTAGGCCGGACGACTCAAACGTCGACAAATCCCGCAAACAGCCACAACTAATCCAAAATTGTCTAGCAGGCCTCAAGCGTCTGTGTCGCTACCTGACTGGGAAGTCCTGACAGACAGGCCAATGGATCGACACCACCAGGACAGCTACTGAGTCGTCGTTCGAGCCGTTCAGTTTATCGGTCACAATGCCCAACACAACGGCCTGGTGACACGTGAAAAATCACGTGAATCCGGCCTGCGCTAGTGATGAAGTGGTAACACACTCGCCTCGCATATCACATGTCCAATATTCCATTTCCGCAAGCCCCGCCAAGCTCAATTAAATGGAATCATCTGTCGTCACTGTCAGGCATTTATTTTGAAAGATGATCGCTTGTTTCTGCGTAGTAGTGCATTCTTACAGGTGCCGCAAGACTGGACTACTGGATGCCGACCGGCAAGGCGTCAGGGGCTCTTGCCTGTACTTTATGTTGGGGGCAGCGTAGGTTGTTCGGCCTGACTTGCGTTGAGTTAGTTCGTTTCCGGAAATAACTGTGGACAACAGCACATTGGGAGGAAACAAACTATACACCATAGCTCACCACCAGACCTTCTGTTGCAAAGACGAAGGCTCATCTGGCTACGAGCACTTAACATGTTTCCGTGGGTGAATTGCAGGCGATGCGTTCTTTGAGTGATTTTTGGCGGAATATTATGAAAGACGATATTGCACGTCTTGCGAATCGCATAATAATCTGTCTGGTGAGTGTTCAGCGCCGCCCATGATAACCGAATGGCACGATTTCTGATGACTCCACTGGGAGGGGGTCTCGGGGGTTTGAATGGGAGAACGGCAGAGTTCTAAGTCTTTGGAGTACACATCGATCTTCTGTGTAAATCTAGACATGTCACGTGTTGTGTGAACGCATTACTTGACAATAAGGGCTTGAGTCAACTGAAATGGCCTGTCCTTCATATTCGTCTTTCGGGAAGTCGAAGGCTGCTGGAATGACTTATGTAAAAAAATCACAATGCTAAAAATTTAGCCAGAAAGAACGAAGGTCTCTAGGTCGTGTTGAATAGTGCTCCTTTAAGAGCCCAAAAGCATCGAGTGCTTCGGATGGCGCGCACTGTCCTTTCTACGTTGTTAAGGGAATCAGAACATTGTATGTGTGCGCAATATGTCTGACCACATTACCCTCATTCTGATCTTTCGGATGTTACCCGTGTACGTCAGTTCCGGAGATTACCGTTGTGTTCGCCGGAAACAGGACGGACAAGATGGGGAAAGCCGTGCATAAGTGACCAACGCCTGAGCAGCTGATTGACGTTCAACCAGTCTTTTGTCCGCATATCATGACTGACCGCGCGTGTTTTAATTTACTCCCTGTCTCGGGGTTCCCACTCAGGCGAATCACATTTGCCAAAAACAGTTTGAATGTCAAGACGTTTGCGTTTCATTTCACCGTCATCAAGTGTTCTTCTCCAGGCAGATTTCTCCAAATGAAGAAGGATCCTGCGGGGTGGTAGGACGACCTTCAGGAGTGCAAATTTCGAGGCTCAAGCAGACGGCTGAGAGCGCGCTATGTACTGTCTAAGTGAGAGCTAATCATACTGCCGATCAGCCACTCGTGGTGGAAGAGTTAAGAGTTCAAAGTACTGGGCGGGAGGTAGCTGCTTACAGAATTCCTACCAAAGTTTTGTGAGACGGTCCTCCCTGAAGATTCCCAACAAACATGGAACAGCGGTACAGTGCTTCTGGCCTTTTCAGTGTAGACTGACTTCACTGAAAGGACGAAGTCTCTAGTCAAACCTCTTTACACTAACACGACTCACACAGAACAACCTGTGGATTGTAATTAACTTATCCATGAGTTGTTTATTCCGAAGAAAAAAACTTACTGCCAAAGAGGATCAAATTCAGTTTACAGGTGAATTTTGTAATTCTAGTGAAACCCAGTCGTCCGTCAGTTTCGAATTTCTGGCTGAATTCACAATAACTGACATTCTGTAACAATGAGAGCGCGTAATTATGGTGACTTCCAAGTAGTAAGCTCTTATCACGAAGCTAAAGCTAGGCGATGTGCCACTCAAACATGCTGCTTTGTTAGTGGGATCTTGAACGTGAAACACATGTTCCTATGGGACTGGTAAACTCACTGCAAACAGCCAAAAAAGTAACAGCTTGGAAAGGTTTCCATCATCTCAGGTCCAGTAAGAGCCATTGATGCAGCAAGACCTAGCATAAATTTCGAGAAGCTGCTCTGAGCGCAACTGTGAAATGGCCAATGACGTGGCCAATGACATCAAATTCCGAGATCGGTTCGTCTCTCGTCGGCTGTGCGAGGGAAACAATGAACAGCATTTTGATGTTTCGCTGCACACTCAAGCGCCTATGCTATCTCACTCACCAGTGATGTTATTTGGCCGTCACAACGAGTTGGTAGGCGATTTCCGCTTGGCCTCTGCGGAATGACCAACGGTACCTGGAGATCACACCGCTGACTTCAGTCGTCCAGTCCCCATTGTTATCGTCAAACTCGACCGATTCCGGCAAAACATTATCAGTAGAGGATTTGGATCTTTTCCCGATAAGCTCTGCCAAGAAATTAATCCCCGCCACCCAAAAAGAAAAGAAAAAAGAGGATATGAAATTTGCACTTTTAGTTTTTATTGAAGAGGGTGAAATTGGGACATGTCATTAAAAATTTGCATGAAAACGTGCGTTTTTCGGTACCTTTGCCTCCAAACGAACTCACACAAGTAGCTGTCCACTAAAGATCGGTGTGTGCCGCATTGGCGTTTATTCTGCATCTTGTAGACGTGCCAAAGAGATTCGATGGTTTGTGTGTGAGCTCCAGTCGTTGGATCCACAAAGTTTTCGGTATGATTAGCCGTTTCATGAGGATAATTCATGCCAATCATCGTTTGATTTCCTTGTTATGATGCCCACATATCGGAGATGATGATTGAGCCGGGAGCGATGCGTGGTCGCAGTTCGATCTGGCACTGCACACATGAACACCTCTTTAGTTTCCCGGATGATCCCTCCGAAAATCCACTGCTGGGGAAGGACTCGTCCTGAGTGGTTTTTCCGGCGAGATGTTAGCGTTTCATCGATCTCAACGTGTAGACCTAGGTCGCCGATAATTGTTGGAGTCTGCAAAAGTCGCCAAATTTTTGGACCAGCAATAAATGAATAGAATTACTGTCCTAAACTCCATCCTAGACCGCTCCAGCCAAGTTCTCTTTCGAAGACCGATTTCTTGCCGACACTGTCGGGCATTACACCTCCACCTGTCAGAAACAGTTGAAAGTGTCATTTGGTGGCCATTGTTGCATAAACGTTGCTGATGGATCACTCCGTGGCTTTGCAAAAAACGTATTGCCGTCTCCTTGTCATGAACGAGAGTTGAAAGCGTCAGAAAGTTCATTTAAGGTTTTACGTCCGAACGGAGAAAATTTTTGCACAAAATGAGCCTAGATGCGGATAAGGAATTGTTTTCATCAAAAATAGGTCAAGGTTGTGTGCGTACATTAAATTGGAGCTGGCAAAAAGTGGCGGGGCTTAACTTTTCGCACATGCACTTTTTGCATTAGTGGCGGGGCTTATCTGGAAAAGACCCGAGGATTTTACCGCCTACCTGATCCGGATAGTTGAGCTTCCCGACTAGGATCTGTGAGTCAGGAGTAAGTTTGACGATCCCAAAAATCAAAAGTAACAACTGGGCTCGAAAGTCTACGGTACTATTTGCACAAACTTGAGCAAAGCTATATAATAAACCTCAACTGTCCACGTTCTTGGTGTCAACAAGTGCGCAAATCTGTCACCGACCGGCCAAAAGTAGTGTCAAGGTCCGGAAATCAAACAACGGCAAGTGGAAAGTTTTTTTTCGGTAGTGTGGGTTGCGGTGGACCCTCCCAAGGAGAGTTTCACGAGTCTGATTGGCGGTGCGGTTACACGGAAATCATGAGAGAACAAGTCAGGGCAGGCTCAGCACACAGGGCATGAACGCACATGGGTAGGTAGGTCAGCTGAGCACATTCACGCACACACATGTCACACCAATGTCGGACGGGGCAGTCAATGCGGCAAGGGGAGTGGCTTGTACAAAGGTGCAAAACAAGTGGCAATCAAAAGTACATGGGCAGATTAAGCGAATGAATGAGAGAATTATCATGACGTTAGGTTAGGTTCGATACCGACAGTTTTGTGGACGGGTATTATCAATGGCCGCTTGACAGTCAATTTTTGACTGCCTCATGCTGGATCGAGTCAGGGTAACAGTAACATGACTCGCCACAAGGAGCCAGCTAGCATCAAATTGCTTACAATCGCAAGGTTTCTGCTACTGACGGGGAGTGCAATGTGCAGTTCCTTCTGTAAACCAATTCTTGTTCCGAGGGAGGTGGCCATGAGAGCGGGAAGATTGCAGTGGGAGAAAATCTAACGAACTCTGCCTTAGCTTTTAAAAGGGAACACGTGATGGCTTCCAACACACAGTCCTGTCTATTTCCGTCGTCAGCTCTTAGGTCCCGGGAATGTGGGCTTCAGGTTGCGTCAAAACTGAACCTAGAGTGAGACATGCCTCGGAATAGTATTTCTCTCTTTGCGTATGCTGATCCGGTGTCCATTTTCTGGACTGAAAAATCCTGTGAATACTTATCTGAAGGGTGTAACAGGTATCCTGGTTGTTCTACCTTTTGAAAGCTTCTGAAAACGGTTTGTAAAAACTTTTGACGGGGTGTTTCTTACCTCTCACATGACGCTATTCCGAAACAATGTATCAAGAAGATCAGACTTCTGAAAATAATCCAAGAGTGCCCAGAACCTAGTGAGACACGTAAACCCCACCAAAATCGCAGTTGGGAAGATTTCAAGCATCCAGGCCAGAAAAGCCAGCTATCGATTGAACGCTCAAGTAATCGATCAATTCAGCAACAGCCAACCATGATGAGTGTTCAGGCATTTCATGGAAGCACGGACGATGATGATGGGTTTTCACCCAACACCAATCGGAAAGGCTTTATCAAGGTCATAAGTGCACTTTAAATACCGCGAGATCCCTTGCAAATTTTGCACTCGCTAGTTCGTGTTCCTCGCTGGCGAGTTTTCTGCCGACATTAAGGCGTTGGAACGTGGACAGTAGTCAGTTACAGCACAGAAAATTGCGTATACTTTCACATTTCAAACCACCGTCCTTAAAACTGTTTTTTGTTTCCTCCCTAGTGGGCCTGTCCTCATTCTTTCCCAAAAACGACTTCTGTGCTGGACATCTGTTCAAAAATTACTCTCTCCTTGCAAAATTTTACACGGTAAACAAGTTTTCTCTAAGATTTCTTCGACTGGGTCGCCGAAAACTCACCTGCTGACTGTTTAAAGCCTTATTTCACGCGCAAAATTTGCACGCACGAACAGAGAACCGTGTGTGATCGACCCACCCAAATTGACAATTGTTTGGACAGCACTTTTTAACAGTAAAACAATACTGTGCCATAACTCACTAAATAAAGCAACTAAAATTCAATTCACGATCGATGAGGCCGATTTCCGGGTCTCTGTTTGCAATTCGACCACCAGTCGGCCACTTGGTCAGCTGACCTAAATAGCAAGGCGAATGGTGTGAGATACGTTTGCACAAACTCTTACGCGTTCTGCTCATAAATGGTATGCACGTGAGGTGGGTACAATACGCGATGTGTATCGGAGACCATTTTGGCTTTGTTGATGAGCTGTTGGATACGCATGACCGATCAGAGCATGCGTTTTAGTTGGGTGATCCTTTCCAATTTGTAGCCTAATGAAAACTTTGTTACTGAATAGTTAAGCTCCTGTTTAGGTCGTGGCATGTTCTGGACACTGAGAAATTTCTCCGGATAACCTTTGGAACCGTTTTACTTCCTAAAGAGGATCAAGAGTGCAAATAAGTTTAGTGCAGCCGAACAGAAGTTGGGAGAGTAATGCCGGTTAAAAGTGCCTCCTTGGTGTTCACCTGCAACGCCCTTTCGGAAGAAGGCCTTCGCTGCGGAGTTATCTATTTGAGAACGCCAACTGAACAGTTACAGACTATTGAACAGGGAAGCAAAACTCTCATTTGCATCTCGTTTACAAAACTGAATATCCCCCTTCTCTTTGAACGCGTCTTCCTGAACTTTCTCTGGATATTCATTGACTGCTACTCAACTGCAAGCAAATGCTACAAAGAGACTCCACAAATTATATAAGAGACCTCACTTTTCAAGAGACGCAAAGCGGATTTACGAGAAGACGTTCTACTCACATGCCTCATCAGTAGTATCCACCGTTACACAGGTAGCACGATGGCCGAACTACTACCAGTGTGACCCAGTCCAGACAAGAGCAGCTGAAACGGTGAGGTTGAGCTCTTCGAACGACGGGTCTTCTGGTCAGTCAGTTCACGCATTAACCACTGAGCTATCTCGAGCTTGTCCGATACGATGGTCTCGCTCTATCAGCCTCGAGTACTTCCTTGAGGTGGTCAAACCGAAGGGTCGCCATAGGAAACCTCCAAAGAACAAAAAAATTCCAGAGCTCAACAAGCGATATTCTATGTAAAGCATTTGTCCTTTATTCGCTTCGTTTGATTTAACTTGCTTGCGTGCGGACCTCCCATCAAGGAACACCTCAGTGCACCAGCAGATTAAGAACTAGATGCGATACAGTTGGGAGCAGTTGTTCGGGCCATGGAAAAGAAGCATCCAGGCGAGTCAGCTCACCGCTGTCATCATCAGAGTCGGCAACTTGACAGTAAAGCATCGATGCCGTCTGTTTAATCATACTTGAGGCCTTCAAGAGAAGATAGTGGGTGGCGGAGGGCTTTTCTTGGCTTTTCGCAGGTATCCTGAGGTTTCTACACCTACAAAAACGCGCAATCAGGCAACCTGGAAAGAAGCTGAGAGAACCAAATTCACTGATATCAGTCGGTAGCCATTTCTTATAATGTTTCCAGCCAAGCGTGGGAGTGGGTCACGCAGACCCCATCCTGAAACACGGACCGCACCGACAACACAAACTCTGGGTAACCAAGTCATACGTTGTCTATCCCGCAGTTTCCGCCAATCCTACTCGCTACACAAACAAACACCCGATTTCTAATCACCTCAGTATTAATCCGTTGATGCCATCCAAAACCAGTCAGGCTTCTGAGGCATCAGTGGTCAAAAACCTGAAGAGACCTCACATCATCTGTCCTCACAAGCCATGTTTCGCAACCGTGCACCATTACACCCCTTATTGTAGCCTGGTACACGCGACCCTTGAGACACAGCGATATGTGTTTTTGGCGCCATAAGTGACGCAAAATAACAAGCGTGATTCGGGCCTCTGATACTTAGTGGGACACACTGCCATCAGAACTAACCGAACTACCGAGGGGTGCAAAGAATCTCCACAACCACCAGCGATCCTCCTTGAGTTGTTAGGGACATGTATAGAGACTGCACGTTCTGAAGCGTGGCTTTGTACGTTGTAAGCCCAAGGCGCATGCCGAAAGGTGGTAGGATGGGGGTCAGTTTATTCAGTGCCGATCGTGCTCCGGCTTCGTCTTCAAAGATGAAGACGATGTCGTCTGCGTAATCCACATCGACAGGCTTCTTACCAACAAAAATTTGAACATCGGGGTTTTTAAGACCTTCTAGTGTTTACCTCACTATTTCACTGATGATCAAGTTGAACAAGAATGAAGAGCGTGGACGTCCTTATCAAACACCATTTTTGGTAGAGATGTTTCCAAAAAAACTCACTATACAATCTCACACTCTCCGAACTCTATGGATCTGCTGACCGGATTATGTTCACAATTTTCCGGAGTATCCCTTGTTGAGCAGGGGGAGTTAAGATGACTGACCTACTGACGAAGCCAAAAGAAGTAAGAGAACTATGACTGTGTGGGCTACGGATTATCGATTTCACCAAAACAGATCATTGGTGCCCACCGATAATACACTACTTATAAGGTCGCTGAAAACTCGCCGACAATTCACCATCGATTTTTCCCTTTTCGAGTCTCATTAGGTGGGCGTAGTCGTAGCATGTCCATCAACCTCATGGTCCACTTTAACACCGAAGTATGTCCGTAGTGGTACCGTCATCATGACGAAGTACTTTGGTTAATGGGGCATCTCCCCTGAAATCGTTCAGCTGTAGCACCCTTTAGGTGCCCAACTGCCATACCACCAGAAGGTAGCACGAGGGCTGGGATACTGCCAGGCTGCTCAAAGCTAGACAGCAGAAGTCGAGAGGCAGAGGTCGGGTTCGAACCACAGAGCTTCCGATCAGTAAATTCGCGCTCTAACCACTGAGTCCCGGTCTCTCCTGAACACCAGTGTATTTCGCCAGAGGCCCGTATAGTTTGTGTAGTAAAAAAGCACAGGGGTGCCGTTTAGCTTCCAATATGGCAATCGATCAGGTGGATAAGCGAAGCCCGTTCTTGTTTTGTTAGAGTGCCGGTCTACCTTGACTGGTGTCCGAGCACTGCCTATCTGGGTGACGGAGGAACACATTGGCCTCACGCAACACTGACACCTTCTTTGAGTCTGACCGCCAGTCTAACTTATGTATTGCATTGTTCGACGACGCTTACTGGCAACCTTCACATTACCCAATCTACGCCATTCTTCGATCTCTTCAATTGGACGTTGGGGGGTAGGTTCAGAAAGCGTGAAGATTTATGAAGGGCATTCAGAGTATCATTAAGGGTACTCTCTCCAACTGTGAAGAATTGACACTTTGAAAAGCTACACTCTGTGTGATGTCTTTAAATCTGCCTAACAAGCAACAACCTCACAAAGGAAACCACTCACAAGGTTGCTCAGAACTCTTCGACAGCCCAGGACCGGATTCGCCCTTCTTGGGGCTTATCAGGTAGGCGCAGTCCCCGAGTTTCCGTCAACCTTATGTTCTACTTGAAACCAAATTGCACAAATTGAATATCAAGTTGGTTTCCGCGGGAGACTCAACTGAATCTCTCGTTCATGATATTCTTCAATTGAATGTGCTGTACACAGGCCGCCTCACGTTTCAGTTGGTACGATATTCGAGATATGGCAGTATATTTTCATAAATCAACAACCTCCTTCTGGCAAGTGTTAAAATGAGCGTTTATGAACGACACTAATTGTTTTCATGTGATTCAGGCAAACCCTCGTATGTGACTAGCCTGTAAGGCGGTTATCAGTTCTAGTGACCTTGATCACAGTGATCACATGATGTGTGAGGTATGTCTAGCCGTAATCGAATCACAACGACAGATGATCTGGAGCGGTATTGTAAGCAGGACTGCACGAGGCAGGGACAAACCGTTTAGCAGTGGATCTCCAAAGAAACAGACATGACGGACATCACGACCTGGCCAAATCCAATTCTGACGTTATATTTTCATTCTTTCGGAGAACCAACCAACATAGTTCTGGGCGGTCTGCTCCATCGAGAAGTTTTGAAGCCTCAAACTACAGGTGGGATGTCTTCCTGCCTCAGCAACCTTATGCATAGTTTCCTTCGAGGAGGGAATTCCACATTCGCAGACACTGAGTTTTCTTTTTAGCTGGTATCTCGATGGTATCAGCTGCTTAAACACTGGATTCCTGCACACAGTTGGGCGAACATAGACGGCTGCGCGGAAACGAATGTGCTGCTGAATACAAGCCCTCCACAATGATTTTTATAAGATTAGTAAGCCACGTCACTGAGATAACATTCATCCTTCAGGTTTTTGGTGTACCAGCGAAGTTGCTCCAGTTCAGTTATGTGCCAGTGTCCCTGCAGGCGGCCGATTAACGCGCCGTCTAGAGAGAGTCAGTAACCTGTTGGCATCCCATCCTGTCGTCCGTACTTCAGGCAGACACATATTAGAGACTAGAAAAAGGGAGGCAAAATTTCTTTAGTTCCGCTGCTCAGCCGCTGGCTTGATTAGCATGATGGTGACTCGTTCGGACACTGAACTGACTAGATCAGGCCTCTTTCGAAAAGCTCGTTTGTTCTGGAGGGCTGGAACACGTCATGCCTTAAAACTCCTCATATCCGAATAGTGAGTCACTGCCTTCCTGTCGATTGTCTAAGTAGCTAACTTGTTAGGGTTGTTTTTCTAAAACTACAGGAAAGGCATTCCAGTGGCGAAGTCTCGCAAGTCCCAAATTGGAGCTCAATTCCTCAGCTGAATTTCGCTCCGTTTTGTCCCGAGAAATCCAACCAGCAAGATTCGTCCACGAGGGGTATCAGCTGGACACTACCTTGGAAATAGTGGTTCCACACAATGAGTTGTACGCAGTGTTTGTTCAAATCAGTGCAGTCTGCGGACCTTTTCCAGATAAGCCCCGCCACTAATGCAAAAAGTGCATGTGCGAAAAGTTAAGCCCCGCCACTTTTTGCCACACCCAATTTAATGTACGCACACAACCTTGACCTATTTTTCATGAAAACAATTCCTTATCCGCATCTAGGCTCATTTCGTGCGAAAATTTTCTCCGTTCGGACGTAAATCTAAAATGAACTTTCTGACGCTTTCAACTCTCGTTCATGACTAGGAGACGGCAATAGGTTTTTTGCAAAGCCACGGAGTGATCCATCAGCAACGTTTATGCAACAATGGCCACCAAATGGCACTTTCAACTTATAGACGTAATGCACTACTCATAAGGTTGCTGAAAATTCTTCGACAGCCCACGACCTGAAAACATCACAAACGGGAGATTCAGCTGGGTTCCAGGTGAGTCTCTCGCAAAAACCAAATTGATATGCAAATGAGTGTATTTCTCGAAAACAGTCCAATTTGGGTTCAAGTAGAACATAAGGTTGATGGAAACTCGGGGACTGCGCCTACCTGATGAGCCCCAAGAAGGGCGAAACCGGTCGTGGGCTGTCGAAGAATTTTCAGCAACCTTATGAGTAGTGCATTACGAATATACATGTATCACGATATCTCGAATATCGTAGCAACTGGAACATGAGGCGGCCTGGTGCAGCACATTCAGTTGCCTGAAAACATCACAAACGGGAGATTCAGCTGGGTTCCAGGTGAGTCTCTCGCAAAAACCAAATTGATATGCAAATGAGTGTATTTCTCGAAGACACTTTCAACTGTTTCTGACAGGTGAAGGTGTAATGCCCAACAGTGTGGGCAAGAAATCGGTCTTCGAAATGGAACTTGGCTGGAGCGGTCTAGGATGGAGTTTGGGACAGTAATTCTATTCATTTACTACTGGTCCAAAAATTTGGCGGCTTTTGCAGACTCCAACAGTTATCGACGGCCCAGGTCTACAAGTCGAGATCGATGAAACGCTAATATCCCGCCGTAAAAGCCAGCAGGACGAGTCCTTCCCCAGCAGTGCATTTTCGGAGGGATCTGTCGGGAAACTAAAGAGGCACACACCAATCTTTAGTGGACAGCTACTTGTGTGAGTTCGTTTGGAGGCAAAGGTACCGAAAAACGCACGTTTTCATGCAAATTATTAATAACATGTTTCAATTTCACCCTCTTCAATAAAAACTAAAAGTACAAATTTCACATCCCCTTTTTCCAATCTTTTTTTGGGTGGCGGGGTTAATTTTTTTGCGGGACTTATCTGGAAAAGATCCGTGTCTGCTTCAGGCGCCCTCCATTAGAAATTAAACGACTTCACCCTCTCCAATAAGTACAGATAGCACTGTAAAACTACATAGAGTTTACATTAGGTATGGATCAGAAACTCTCTTAAAACAACAGAGATTAACACGGACCCATTACGTCACAATTCCGGTTTAATCGCTTGTGGTTATTTTTTGCCCTGACAAAAGTAGCACCCAAAAAGCTATCCTGTCGTTACGATCCGGTGTTTTCCCATCGTCTTAGTATTATGGTTGGAATATTGCGTTTGCACAAAAAACTTAAACAGCTCACTTGAACTTTTCTCTCACTGATGTGCACGAAACCGGTGTGCATAGACAGTGCACTTCCGCGAATTCAAGCTCGGTTTTTATTGTAACCTTTCGGGTGCACATTCTCCCGAAAACCTAATCGTTGAACAATCCTCTGAAAATGTGATTGATGTTCACTCCATTAAGCATCAACCATGAAGGGCTGGATTTTCTCGATTTCATTGGTCCAGAGCATGCAGCCCAAAAAAAGACTAATCAATGCCCCCCACAGAAAAGACCGCAGAAGAAAGTTTGCCCTTTAAGATTTCCTATCTTATGGCATCACACACAAGTTTGGTCCTAACGTAGATGACTTTTCAAAACGTGACTTCTAGCCACACACACACACACACCTGAAAAAATACACTCGAGTACAGACCTATCCCAGCGGAGATTCTTATCCTAAACCGAGCATAATACAATCTTGAACTGAGAGTTCTTCCAGTCAGTCAGGCCAGTCTATGCTTAAAAACCGAGAAGCAGTGTACAGCTGTTTCATCTCACGAGATTCAGACAGTTTCGAACCCACGACCTTTCGGACAATAGCGCAGCACTTAGCCGTCCAATCATGAGCAGCTGAGCGGCAGCTTGAGTAGTTCTCACTTAGACAAAATATAGCGCCGCTCATCCATCTGTCACAGAAGCCACATCAATCGGCCGCGCGTTGACTGACTGGGTGCTCGAGTGAGAACTTCTCAGATGGAAGTTTTACTCGTCTTGTGAAATTCTTTTTCCTCTAGGCTGCTTAAAGCATGATGATGTGAGCATGCCAGTTAACTTCTAATCAAGATTTCGTCCTGTAAGTGAGACCAGCCTACGCATAGATTCATCTGTTTCATTGGCCAGCACTAACAGGCGAAAGCAAAACGCGAATAGCTGCAAGGGCCAATGATACTTCCCGGTTGCCCAAGCCGAAGAAGCGGGTCTAGTTGAGGTGCCCCACTTTGAGCGTTCGACTCATAAGGCAGTAGGGCGATGTAGGGTTTTGTTCGGGCGCCATGCCAGTAGCCTCTAACTCAAAAGTCTGAACCGCGGGCTATCTTAAGGGACACTTCCCGGAGCCAATGACTCAATATGTGACTCACTTGGCTGTATAGGCCGGCTGGGCCCGAGAAAGCAGGGAGTAAGGCATTACTGTCCCACTCCTACAGAGGATGCTTTTCGAAAGTATTTCGTCCATATCCAATAATGCGCCTGCGGTCACGGTCAATTGTTGGGCGACCGGAGTGTGCGGCTTTTAGGGGGAACCTTTTCTAACCCGTCCCTCCTCGGAGGAAGGCGGTATCGCTGCTTCCATAAATATGTACGTGTTGGTTACCTGGTGGAAATGCCCTACTGCCTTCACACTCCCATCGCAGAGGATAGTACGACCGCCTAGTAATACGATTCCTAGAAGTACGGGGACTCACTGTTCTTAATTTGAACTTCCCGGCGTGGATGAACCTTTAGGAACTGAGTTCCAGCAAGTAGAGCCCATGGGATCACTGCAGCACAGAAGCCCAGTCGCTTTAGTTCAGGACGAGATTAAAAAATTATGCGGGGAGATGCAGCTGATGCGGAATGTACAGTCGTAAACCAGCCCAGGGTCTAATGCTCTTGCGAAAAGTGTCACCCTACCCCTGAAAGGTGATTGCCCTGCTAGAAATAGCGAAGCTTATTACGGCGGTCGCAAAAGACTCAAGAGAGGACCCGTATCTGGCGTTACTGTAACATCCTAACGGGGATTCAATCCAGTCCACGTACAGCAGCGAGCTGTTTGTTGTCGATCCTTGTAGATCATAGTGATCTCACCACTCGCCTACGAAAAAACGAAAATGCCATCGTAACGTCAGACAGTTGTTTGAAATACAGGAGGACGATAAGGTATGCGTCCCGTGTGTCCTGTAAAATCTTAGCTTGTACGTGAAAGGTAATAAATAGACAAGACTACCTCTCATACGACCGCGCTCAAGGAAAGCCAATCCAGAGTGCAACGCGGATTTGGAGCCAGCCAATCAAAAGGCAGAATTCAACCTGTTAAAAATAGAAACTATTAAGATAACTAGTAAAATTGGAGAAAGACAGACCCCGATGTAATAAGCCTCTGAACGGACCAACCAGAAATGTGAAGCAACCTACCAGAAGGAAGGTGGCCGCCAGCCAGTCACTCACTAGGTTTTCGGACCACAACGTAACACAGATCATAAACGGGCAATGTACTTGACAGACAAGCTGTTCCCTAACCAGTCAGCTAGGGAGGTACCAACTACCCTCTTTTCAATCATATAAACGCAACCAGGTAAGGAGGAAATGCCCACTCAACCGCTCACTGTTGTTGTCTGCACGATTTTTGACGAAACGTCTGCAAGCAGTTTGTTGTGTTCGGCGAACAGATCAACAGGGGAGGCCAAGTACCCAAAGAGGTCATATCTGATGGATTACTGCAGTCTTTATAGATGGACCGTTCCTGTTAGACGTTTTTGTACCAGGGAGATAATCAAGAAAGTTGACCGGGATTTCCCTCTTTTAAAGGTTCGTCTATATAAATGAAAACAAGTGTACACTAGTCCCTCATCAAGATACCACCTTGAAGGACCGATCAAAAGCAACCCTTCCTATGAGTTGACCTCTTTTGAGGAGTGTGCTCTTGAACTACAGTTCGTACGGAAAGAAATGGTTTCCAACAGTAGGTTTATTCTAAAGGCGGTTCTTTTATGGATGGATGGATGAAGTTTTGGAACCATCATTTCGATCTTAAAGATCGCAAGGAGACAGAAACCTCAACCAGAATATCACGTGATGATTGCATACCATATACATGGATGTTATTGCCTGCCGAAAATCTAATGCGACTGTGGTAATTTCACAAGTTTTAGACAGCTCCAGCACCAAACTTGTCCCTTTCTAGACAGGAAACCCTTGGAAGGGGCTAATATTGACAATGAGACTGTTCACTAGTCTGGATCGATTTCCTAGCGGAAAATCTGAAGCACTAGTTTCCTTAAGGAGTCTCACTAACTTTTATCGTGATGACGGCGCCGGTGACAGTAAAGGCAAGTTTTATACAAAAGTACTTGCATATATACTGCGTGTCTTGTAAATGTGAACCAAAAAGACTACACTCGCGTCAAATTGCCTTAAGCTCAAGAGCAAGACCACCTCCCTTCTCACCCAAGTGGGACACCCCTTGTGAGCTCACATTGTCCGGAAAACTGAATGAAATGGGGCTGGTTGGACTGGACGACCATTCGTCAGCGGTGTCTTTCCCGAGAATTCCCCCTTTCATTCTAGATGTCCTGAGTTGCGTAGTCTCCTTGCTCCGTAGAATATCCCGCGCTTATGAGCTATTGGGGGTGACTGGACAACTGCACTCGATAAGTGGTTTGATGACAAACCTGTTTAGCACACGGTGTGAAGGCACCGAACGAATACGTCATATTATTTGGCTACTGCATACTAAAACAACAAAGCTGGTGATCCAATTGTTTCGGTCTGATGTCGATTGACTCTACCCCATCCATTTTGTTGTCACATTTGGGATTTCGTCCTGTACATAAAGCCATTCAATGATAAGAAGCTGTGAAGCATTGCACAGCTATTTTCATCCACACTGTGCACGTGACAGGTCCCTGAGGAGATTCGAACTCACAACCTCCTGCCTAGTAGTTTGAACACAATGTTGCGGCGACGAACAGCTGATCAGTGCCACTAATCCTACAGTCACAAAACCGTATCACGTGATCAAGTGTTGACCGGCTACTCGAGTGATGACTTCTCAGTTAGATGATTCACTCATCTTCTGAACGAATTCTTCCTCTACGCTACCTATTGATTGATGGTAGTGTGGGTGAATTCGAAAGTTTCAATGGAAATTTCGTCCCACAAGTGAAACCAATCTATTCGACATTATTTTCAGGCATTTCAATGTTGCATTTGGGGTTTTGCGGGATAGGTATTTTGTTCATATTCACACCACTCTCGTTTGAACGGTCGTCCTCCTGTTCTGGCGTAATTATTCCGGTGGGTCCACACCAAAGGGAAGCACTGGACTCGAGTTTCACTCTTATTGGAGCTCATCAGCAGTGCATATCCAGTGGCCGTGCCATTTCAATGTTGTCACCAATGAACTGAATGAAACTGTTCAGAGGCGACGGTCTTGAGAGGCATAGATAACCATCACTACTCATAAGGTTACTGAAAAACCCAAAAATCCACTACCTGTCACACCATCCTTGGGGCTCATCACTCAGGTCCCGTCCTCGATGAACTATTCATTTGGATCTCTCGTCAACAGCAGTGTAATTTGCAACTGAATGCATTTCGTCGGAAGCAACATCGTACCTGTCTAATAATGAACTGAACGGTGGCTCCCTATGCAGAGGAACCCGTCCAACCGAAATTCTCCCACGAGGAAACCGTTTCCTTCGGTCTGCATTTTTATCAGTTCACAGTAAGCACCCCGAATAAGGGAATACACGAGCACAGGTGGGCTTATGCAAGTAGGGAAGGGTCTTGGTCACCAAAGGGGTTCTTCCTCTGAGCAAAAACCCGTCGAATCAGGATTCGATCCCGAGTCAGTTGGACACCAGTAAAGAGCAACCAGTGCGGTCCCATTTTGGTGATCACTGTTCAAAACGCAAACCGATTCTGGCCACTCAGTAACAGACAAAAGGTAGCCACTTACACAGTGAGAAGATTACGAAAGCCGGTTAACATTCGAGGTGACGAAAAATCTGCAAGCTATTTGCCAAGCTCTGCGAACAGACCAACGACCACCTGAACGTTCACCCAAGTTAATACTGTTCAGAATCGATAGGATGACGAAGTACGGCAAACAACCCTGGATTCATCGCTGACTACCTGAGACATTTTCGTTGTAAAGAAGATCTTGTCGGAACGTCATTGACACAGCTTCTATATGTACACTAACAACCAATATGGTGGGTACCAGGGGACCTGCCGCAAAACTGTCGGAAGTGCGTGAAACTAAGAGAACAAATTGAGTGCATTTGTCACCTTGCACTCCTGTTTGGCTGTGAAAATTGTGAATTCGGGGGGGGGGGCATCAGATGTCAAGAGGCTAGATAGTCGATAATGCATTCCCGAGGCTCTGCAGTTAACACCGCGGAGGATTTTCCTTGAAAAATTTCGGGTAGAACAAGTTAGAGGTGGTTCAACTAATCCTGTGCAGGGCAGCAAGTGGACATCATTGTTGAACGGATGCACGAATGAGTGATTACCACCAAAATCGATATTTTTTTTCTTCCGGTTATAGTGTATAGTCTTACCCCCATTGTTGCCGATGCTGATAATCCGTAACGAAGAACCCAAGGATGGCGAAACATTTGGTGAACTGTCGAAGGGCTTAAAGCATACTTATGAGTAGTTAATTATGTCAAAACTACCTTGCCCGAAAGACTGATACATAGTCGGCCGAACTCGTCTCAGCTCTCATGGAAGCGTAGATCAACTCGATTCGAATGGTTGTGTAGAAAAACAAAAACGAAGTCCTGCCAGCATAACTCAATTATTCGTCCTCTTATTTAATACCAGCATTTTGTCTGTCCCAGTCCCAACCAGAATAGGCGGGCACTGACCTCAAAGACTAATCGTTTTTTTCTCTTCTGTGAATCACGATCAGAAGGCGTCCGTAAAGTGTGGGTTGCTCATTGTAAAGTACGCTTTCAGCACGCTGACTTGGCAAGGCGCCATGGTTACCAGGATTGAGTAAATCAACATCTGGGCAATCAGGTCAAGGTCGAACGTCTACTGAGGGCGTTTCAAAAAGGTGTAGTTGTTTAAATCCGTAGACACTTGTCATAATGGCAGAATATTCCGAAGCGACTTTCAGAACGATACGTCTTTCCATGTACACAGTCGAAAGCTGTCTCTGAAAAAACATCTGATGTTTTACTGATGGTTTGGTGCTAAGGTCAGTCTGTGCCGAAAAGTGGAGAAGCACCGTACAGCTGCTTCACGGATGAGGTATCTACTAAAATTTCAAAATTTAATCATACTGCCATCAAACTATCAGCAACTTGGGAATAAATCTAACAAGGTGCATTAGCCTACGATTTGAGAAATCGTCAGTCAAGGACTCATTTGGCACAAAACCACGTGATTTGAATCGTGTGACAGAGTGATGTATGGCGCTAAGTCCTGCTTAAGTGTGAGCTAATCACACTGCTGTTGAGCCACCCACGGCCAAGGTATCAGTCTGAAGGACCCGGCTTCTAATTGTCCTTCAGATTCGTTAGATGCACATTGCTGGTGATTCCCACTGAGGATCCCTCTCGCCTCTTCATTGTGCACGGGGTTTACTTATCAGATGACATCCTTCTAAAAATTCGCATGTCAACACCAACCTATCTGCTCGTTTACTCGACTAATTCCCAAATGACCTTCAGTCCCCGTGCTATGCTAGACTAATTTTATGCATAAACCACGACCCCTCAAAGGCACCAACGTTCCATCGTTATTTGCTCCCAGCCCAGGTTCCACCCGATTTCAATTGCTCATTCAAGGTTAAATCGAAACTGACCACCGAAACCGTGCAAAGCCTGATCCTGTTAAAAGATTTATTGGGCGTAAAACCAGCATTTCTCGGGCCCCGGCGCGAGTGTTCACACTCCTGGCAAACTGAGTCGATATGCATATATATCCGTAATAAATGATAAACCAATCATAATACGTGATTCACTCAGTGAGTACTCATCAAAGAAAAACGACCGCGCTCAACTCAGGACTTGTGATTAAACTCGGCAACGCGAATCGCTACAATGCTTGACTAGTTGGTAGTCTGAACAAATGTGGGGATTTAACGGACATTCCTTCCTGTAAGTGGATCAGCGTGTGCTGAAAAGTCTACAAGCACTGTACAACTGTTCCATGCCTGTCGGGGATCACCAGCAGTGCACATCTCACGACCTCCCAACTAGTAGCTTGAACACTGTTTAACCAGTGTGGAAGAGTAAAATTCACCCGATGAGCGAAGCTTCCATCTGAGAAGTCGTTGCTCGAGAAGCCAGTCAAAACGTGTGACCGCGTGATGTGGATCCCGTGATTGAAGGATGAACGGCCCTATATCCTGTCTAACTGCGAGTAAATCACACCGATGACCAGCCGCTCTTGGCCGAACGGTTAAGTGTTCCGACTAATAGCCAGGAGGTCGCGGGTTCGAGAACCTCCAGAGTTTCGTGAGATGCTCATTGCTGATGATTCCCAATAAGTATAAAACATCTGTATAGTACTTCTCGTCCTCTCGGCATTTCCACTTACACGACGAAATCTCCGTCGATATTGGCTAGTTATCGTGCTACGAAATGACCTTGAATGGAAACGTGTAGTCAACTAGCACCGCGAGAAAGCGTACGGTGGAATGGGTGGACTATATAGTGGACCAGCTTGAATACACCCTAAGCTTTGCGCCCTAAATCTGTACATTGGTGTGACAAAGTGACGACAATAGACCTACAGGGAACAGTCACCATGGTGACCTACGACTCAATTTCATGTGCATACCCTGTCTGAATGCTCTGTGTGCATTTTTCGGCGAATCATGCACTATTCTGGCAAGAAAAACATTTCCCTGACCTTCACGGTCCAGCCACCGATCCCAACTCAGTGTCCAGCACCTCATGGAATTCTCTTGCCTGGCCGGTTTCCCACAATGCTATTCTATCTCACGTGATTCAGCTTCGATTCAACTTACATAATTTGCAAAATAACTACATGAGTCTCTCCAAAATTCCCATAAATAATGACTCAGCCAACCAAACTGCATGGAAAGCTTTCACAATTGTAGACACGCCGGTTTCCCACAATGCTATTCTATCTCATGTGATTCAGCTTCGATTTGACTCACGTACTTTGAAAAATAACTATATGAGTTCCTCCAAAATTTCCGCAGGTAATGAGTCAGCCAACCAAAATGCATGGAAAGCTTTCACAATTGTAGACGTTTTAAAAATGTGTATCACACTGTGGCTTGGTCGATTACTAGTGATGCACTCCAGTGTACATGATAAGCCGTCTGACTCGTGTGGTTGTTTAATCCTTTTTAGCGTGTGTATATATGAAAATAAGGATACTTCACTTTTGCCCAGTCCAGGCCTGGGACAACTCAAAATTTTCCTATTTAATTCTAGACTGTTCTTTTGGTATCACGCTTGTAAATTTCATCTCAAGGTCACCTGATTTGGAGTGCTAGACACATCGGTTAACTCTCCTCCTCACCAGAGTGTTCTCAGAACGAACAAACCTACTAGGACGGAACGCGTGACGGGGCAACCAGTCACACCCTTGGTGTCAGGAAGAAGGGGATGTGATACCGAATGGTTAGCCATATTTTTACCAGAACGGTCAAAAAAGGCTGTCATGCTGCAGGCCTGAAAACAAAACCGAAGAACGTCATAAATGAAGCTTCAGGTGTGATTCAGTTGAGTCCTCCGTGAAAACCGAATTGATTCGCAACTGAATCCTTTCTTGCAATCTTGGTTCCAGTAGCGCATAAGGTTGAGAGAAACTCGGGAACTGTGCCCACTTGATGAGACCGAAGCAGAAGGGCAAAACCAGTCAAGTTTTCAGCAACCTTATGAGTAGTGTATTATGTCCTTACAAGTAACGAAACAGTTTTCACTAAAGGGAGAAATCGCTTCGTAGCCAGGCCAACAATGGCTTTATGCATATGGTGGGCTGAATATGTAGTGGTCATATGACGTGTCGTCTCTTTGATGAAGGCGTTTCCAGTTCGACAGCATCCTCGAGGTCTGTACGCGGCAAGGTCTGGTATGCAGTTCATCGGCATCCACTCCTCCTCAAACTTTGTAACGGCTAACATTGCTAAAGCTCTCTTACGAATTCGGCCAAATAGATACGCGAGCATGTATTAAGCTCCTTCAAGAACATCGGAACCGGTAATGGCCAGTCTTGGTGTGTTATGGCAAGAATATCTGCTTCGATATCCTGAATATCGTGTCCACTGAAAAATGGGACACGGACTTTGTGCAGCCTATTCAGTTGAAGAATACCTTAAACGAGAAGGGTGTAATTTAGTTTAACGAAACGTACTTCTAGCTTTTACGTCTTTGATGTACACCACTCCAAACTATCCACTCAAAACAAGGAACACCGAATGAATATGCCCGTGAATCCCTTGATTGACACTTCATTGCCGACATGCTAGCGTACTCTTGCTCAAATCTGTAAAGAACGTATACTCGTCTACAAAGCTGTGGTTCGTCCAACAAACGAATAGACATCACCAAGGTCAACTTTGTTCCAACCAACTACCATGTAGGAAGTTGTCCTCGCGGATTCACGGATTCACGGATTGATACACAGGATCGAGGCTTTCGCCCAAGTTCCCCGGGTCGGTTTTGTTCTTGTCATTCAGCAGCTGTCGTTCACCTGAAAGGCACAAGTGAAAAAAGGGTGTAGCACTGCTCTGTAAGTTCTCAGCGCGGGGCAGTATGTTTGCCAGCGCGAGGACTCGCGAAATAAGTGTCTAATAGTGTTTTGAACTGAGTTCTAGAGGGAGCGTGGACAACCGTCTCAGGAAGGTTATTCCACGCAGCAACTACCCGAAATGAGAAAAAAGTTTGCCTAATGAAGGTGTGCGCTCTGAGCTTAAAAATCTTCTTACCATGTCCCCGCCGTGTGTTTGCTGGGTCAACGGTGAAAAACCTGTTGGCCAAGCCTTGTTCAAACAGGGCGTAAGTAAGAATTAAGTCCCCTCGGAGGCGACGATACTCCAAGGGAAAGAGGTCGAGCACCGCGAGACGCGTTTCGTAGTCCATGGACTTGAGACCGGCAACCATTTTCGTAGCAGCTCGCTGGACACGCTCAATGAGGATTACGTCTTTCGTGCGTCCTGAGTAGACAACCGGGTTGGCATATTCAAGGAGCGGTCTGACATAGGCCCCATAGAGTATTTGGAAGTCCGTGCGAGTAATACGAGAGAAGGTACGCCGAATCATCCGTAGAACAGCGAATGCCTTCTGAGCCGATTTCTCAAGGTGCAGTGAGAAGGACAGGTTTGGAGAGAGCCAGATACCCAAATCCTTGGCATCTATCCTCGTGATGTCTTCTGGTCCTTTCTCACCATGCATGACAAAGGAGTTCGCTGAGTCTCCTCCAAATGACATATGGACGCACTTTTCGTCATTCAGAGGAAGGTGCCAGTCCAACGACCACTGCTTTGCGGCGTCTACATCAATTTGGAGGGCACTGGCATTGGAACTCCACGATTTCAAGTCGTCCGCAAAAAGTAGACATGGACTTGAAAGAACATCTGGAAGGTCATTGACGTATATCAGAAACAGCAAAGGTCCCAAAACGGAGCCCTGAGGAACTCCAATGGAGACCGGCGCCGCAGAAGAGTAGGTCGAGCCTACTTTCACTCGGAATGATCTGTCTGATAGGAATGCCTTGATCCAGTGTAGGATTTTCCCTTGAATCCCGTAAGACTCGAGTTTGTGGAGCAGAGGGACGTGTGGGACTCGATCAAATGCTTTTGAGAAGTCGAAAAATATGGCATCCGATATGAGTCCCTCGTCCTTGGCTTGGGTTAAGCTGTCCATAAATACGAGCATGTTCGTCACGCAGGAACGGTTTGGGAGAAATCCGTGTTGAGCTTGAGAAATCAAGTTGTTGGAAGTAAGGTGATCTAGAATGGCTCGCTTCAGAATGCGTTCCATCACCTTGCATGGCACGCTAGTGAGGCTTATAGGCCTGTAGCTGCCAGGCGATAGTCGGTCACCAGTTTTGTAGATTGGCGTGACAATCGCTTCCTTCCAAACAGAGGGAAGGTGGCCTTCGTCAAGCGACTGACGAAACAGCAGATGGAAATGAGTTGCCAGTGTATACGACGTTTCCTTCAGGATCCTTGGGTGGACTTCGTCGGGCCCCAACGCGCAGAATGGGTTGATCTTGTGCAGGAGTTGACGAATGTCCTCCACCGTGAATACCAAGTCGGTTAGAGGCCGTTCGTAGGTACGCCTTGACAAGGTTGGATGTGACGAGGACGCTGGGACTGAATACAGACCTGCATAGTGATCTCTGTAGAACTCAGATACCACTATTGGGTCACTCGTGGGTTCCCCGTTCCTGTCCCTCAGGGAGAACGCGGATGGCTTGTTTCTTCGGCGATGTCGCATGTATTTGAACAGCACATTTCTGTTCTTCCGGGCGAGGTCTAGAATGGTGGCTTGTTTTCGTATGTTCCATTGGCGGATTTCCGATTTACAGCGGTTCCGCATTTTACGAAATGCCAGCTCATCTTCTGTGTCTCCTGTAGTCAACTTTTGAAAAATAGTTGTGACCTCTTTTCCAGAAGACGCCGGATCCTTTTGGGTAGTTTACGGCTCATCCGACTGCGTGCTGGTTTTTTGGGACGAACATCGCGTCAGCCTCGTGAACTTTCTGGACAATAGTCCTATATAAGTCTTCCACTGAGGCTGGTCCCAGTTTAACTTGGTCAAGAAAGATGCGCATTCCCGAAAAGTCTGCACGGCAGAAGTTTCGAATCCACGTTTGGGGTTCGGGATTTCTGGCCCAATAGCAGATGAAATCAAAGGTGAGCACACAGTGGTCGCTATGTCCCAGTGGAGCGTTAATTGTCACCTGATCAACGAAATGTCTTTCGTTGGTGATGACCAAATCCAGGAGGGACGGTTGTTGGCCCGCGCGGTATCTGGTGGGTGCAACGACATGTTGAGTCCAAGCGCTCTGTTGAACGACTTCGGTCAACGCCGCTGCAAAGGGTCCACTTGATCCGACGCACTGGAGCTCCGTCCAGGGGGCCTTTGAGCGTTGAAGTCACCTACCAGCAGGAGATGAGTGAAGTGGTAGCTGGAGGAGAGTTGCCCAAGGGTTCGTATGAGGAAGTGGTCATCTTCCGGAGGACTCGAGGGGCTACGGTAGACCACACCGAGAAGGAGAGAATCGGACCCGCGCAGCGGGACTTGAAGCCACAGTGCATCACAAAAAGGTGCAGGAGTGGTATCAGAGAGGACAATCGGGATTGGCAGGGCCGCATGTAAGTATAAAGCAACCCCACCAGCCCTCCCTCGTTTTGAGTCAGCTCGAAAACAGAGTAGCCGTCTATTGAGATCTCCGCGTCAGAGACATCTGGTGTGAGCCAGGTCTCTGTGAGTGCGATAATGGACGGCTGTTCAAGACAAACTGACTGTTTAATATCGCAAAGTTTGTTGAAGAGGCTAAGACAGTTTGTGGACAAGCATTTCAACACTGTCTCTGCTGCCTCCGAAGGTGAGGAGCCGAGAGTTGTGTAACCAGGGAGGTTAGCAGGCTTAATAGCTGTACGTCGGGTTTGAGTCGAGGGCTCCGAAGGGACCTCTGAGGCATACTTGTCTGCTCCCTCGATTGGTGGTTTCGTGGGTTGCTTTTCATTTGCAGGTTTTTTCGCCCTGTGGGAGCCCGGTTTGCGCGGGCCTATTAGTTTTGGTGGACGAAGTTTTTCCCCGTGGGCGAAAATTTCGACCATTGCTACTTGTAGCCCTTTCATTAACGTCTTTTGGACGGCCAGGTTTGCTGTTGCTCAAGGGCGATCTTGCGTCTGTTTGGCTTCTTGGGCATTTTGGCGGTTTGGTCGGAAAGGTGTCTCTGTGAGGCTTTGAGCGCTGGGTGGCAGCACCGGGTAGTTCTTTTGGTGGTGCTCCCATGAGGCTGGTTTTCTCAGAGGACTGCACCTTGAAGCCAGCCAGCAGTTTTCTGATTTGGCGAGTTGTATATGGCTTGTTTGGCTGCAGTCGCCTTTCTTTCGCGCTTGTGTGGACATCCGAGTCACCCGCGATCAGCGTGGCCAACTGGGTGTATGAGGGACTGTTCGGTTCGCCGTGGTCAGGCTTGAGGCTTTGACTGTCATGGTCCTGGGCGACAGCTGTGTCCACAATCAAAGAGGCTACTTTAGACGGAGTGGAGCTGGAGATTGGCAGTTTCACAGCCTCAGTGGTTGTACGGTTCTCGCAGCATTCCCCGATGTCGACGTCAGCGCATGTGGTTGGTTTGCCGGTAGGCTTCGCCACTTGACTCCGCTCGTCTGACCCAATCCAGCTCGGTTGTGACTTGGGTGTGGAGTTCACTGTTGCACCTTTGACGTCTGTTACGGAAAGAAGTGCTGATAGCTCTACGTACTTTGGGCGCTCCGTCCACGTGAGGCTTGCCTCCTCCAGAGCGTCACTGCCTTTAGAATTCGAGGGTCTGCGGTGGTTGAGTAGAAACTGCTGTCCGGAGTCGCGGTCGTTTGCCTCGGCGTGCTTTCAGGAGCACAAGGGGCTATAACTACAATCGGTTTGGCCTTAAGTTTGGGATCGGCCGAATTGGCGCCATCCGGAAGCTTTTTCCGCACCTCTTCCCTAGAACTGCTGTGGCCTAGCTTCCGTGCGTCTAGAGGGCGATCCTCAGATAGACGCCTGATCGTTGGATTTGCCTTTTGGACGCTGACAGCCCGACCCAAGATCTTCTGTACGGCCGACGGCGAGGAAAGGGTAACGAGAAGCCCAAGTGTTCGCTTGCTTCCCTTCTGGCGTAACCAGTCTGCGTGAAGCGATTCGTGGTCAGGCTTTGAGAGGACACTGCCAAGGAGCGATTGTGCCTGCTTCGTTGGCGTGACTTTTCTAGAGAATGACCCCCAGATTATCAGTCTGCTCTCCCTTACGCGTCTGTCCACTAGAGACGCCGTGGCGGTCTTTATTGCCGCATCGGAGAGCTGGATGACCTTTTTCGCAGCCAGCAGACCAGGGGTGGATAGTGCAAGGTACTCGTTCAGCGAGGAAAGTTCCTTGTCAACTTTCGTCCAGATCGCTGCATTTTTAGTGTTTGCGTCTGTCAGAGCTTTAGAGAGAAGCTCGAGTTTCGTCGCGAGTACATCGATTAACGAGGAGCACTTACACTGGTCTGTGTGATTCGGTAGTGAGGAATTGGTCTTGTTTTTTATGGCTTTTTCCCTAGTTGGGGAATGCATTGCACCCTAATGTAGAGGCAACTGGCGCATACAAACGGGTCAGGAGAGTTAGCCAGTTGGCTTACCTGGTCGTCCTGTAAACCCGTGCATTTAAAGTGCCACCAGGCCTTGCAGGTGTGGCATTGCATACCGCGTCTCACGTTCGACGGACAGCCATTTCGCCCACATCTGTTGTGGACCATCGAATCGAGGTTGGAAAACAAATACAAATAGGATTATGTCTGGATTATATCTGGATTATGTCAGCACCGTCCCCTTAGAATCAGCTTCACAATTTCTTTTATTTAACTTGGAATTTTTCTAGTTAAGATCTTAGCTGGACGAAAGTACCCTTATGAAGACAAGATATACATGGCGGTCTATTGTTCGTTCATTGACCCGAGCCAAATGCATAGTATCTTGCATTTAATTGACCTCGCAACCGTTCAGACCTGACAACTTCGGTGAATGGAGAGTGTTTAGGGGTTGTCTGGTCGTGTGGAGTATCTTCCGGTCATTGTAGATTTTTAAAGTATACCTAGAAAGGTTGTCACCCACCAGACTTAATGACCGTTTTCCAGAACACGACGCTAACACAACGGTACCTTGGTAACATGTACGACAAACGTTGCTCTTGCGTCTGATGGTACTCTGTGCTGGTGTGGTGTGAGACATTCACCACCTTCGCAAAGGCGGAGTGCTTTGTACTGCCCGTGCCGGCCGTTCTTGAGATGAAAACTATTCAGTGTAGACTGGTGTGCTAACCATTTGACCAATCTGAAACAAGACACGACGCTGACAACAACTTATAACAATCGGCTGCACCAAATTTGCACACGTTTACAAATCAAAAAGGGTCGACGTGACTGTCTGATGTTGACGATTGTTCCATATTTACACTTGGTACGACTGATCAATCCACTCGAAGAATCTTTGAGAAAAAAAACAGTAGCGTCATGCGGTAGCAGAATCGATTTCGTCAGTTTTTTTGTTGAAAACAGTCCTGTGTCACGACAACGGGACAAAAAGACTACTGGCCATAGTAACGTGATCGTGAGCGTGCAGAAACAGCGATATTTAGGTTAATAACTTTTGAAATCTTTTGAGGCC
Source organism: Clonorchis sinensis (assembly GCA_003604175.2). Lineage (NCBI taxonomy): Eukaryota > Metazoa > Platyhelminthes > Trematoda > Opisthorchiida > Opisthorchiidae > Clonorchis > Clonorchis sinensis. The sequence continues at coordinate 30,835,805 of CM030373.1, read as the reverse complement.
GATGGGTGGTGCCGTCTGACACTGACTCACCTCGTTTCATCCGAGTGTGAAGATTTTAATCAATTTTTTCTGATTATATGACTGCTGAATATATTGCATCTGAACATTCAACCGTTACGTAACTGTACGCACGTGAACTCTGCAAGTCAGTCGGAGAAAAGGAGCAATTTACTCAAAGTTAACTAGATCCATCACGTTTGTGACCATGGTCTTAAAAAAAAATTAACAAAAACAATAGTAGTATTGGTCGGGGCGCTGAACCACCTCCTCTTGGTTCCGACTGGGCAGTCCGGGCGTCAGTCTGCTAAGAGTTCAGCAACTCCAGACAGGGCCAACCATCCTATTTGGTTTCAATATGCTGGTTACTTCCGACAGTATACAATACAGTTCCAACCAGTACACAGGAGAGACTCGTGGGGCTCACGTGTGAGGAATGTGGCAAGTGCTGCAAATCGAAAGCTGGCTTGGTAGCCCACCGTCAAGTTCACTTCCATGAAGGTGTTGGTACGAACATGGTCGCGCAGTGGGCCTGCACCGAGTGTTCCCGCCTTTTTTCTGACGAACATTGGCGCGAGTCAACACAGCCGGTATGCACACTCCACCCAGCATAATTCAACTAAGCTCGGCCGAGTAAATAATTCCGGTATCCGCTTGTCCCAACAAGAGTCACAATCACTCTTGCACCTGGCTACCAATTTATATCCGTCTTGCGACACGCAAACCACGCTGTTCACGAGATTGGAGTAGTATTTTCCTGGTCGATCGGCTGTCATCATCAAAACCAGGTTGCGGGTGCTTAACTGGCCAGTACAACAGGAGGAATCACCATCTGGTGCCCTGACCAAACCATCGGTTAGACAGCGGCCTACTCGTCAGAAGTCGAGTCTGGTCTAAACAAACCGTGGATTGCGCAGTTCGCTTGCCAGTTTTGACCTTCTGGCATTTTCCCGAGGGTTGCAGTCTGGCATCATGACACCGGATCAAGTCCTGTCGCTTCTGGACCTCCACGTCTCCAAGACATTTCCTCACACCTGGAAAACTGTTTCCCGACGCCGTCGACAGCTAGCCCATCGAGTGACCGCGCCTTCTCTCGCTTTCCGTTGCTAGAGTAAGCTTATAAAACCTTGGTCTTATACGGAAGAGCATTCCACCTTCCGCTTATTTGTTTGCTTGCGGGCACATAGAAGCTAGGTGTCACGAATGTGCGTTCTAGCGACAGTACGCATGTTCACTGTGATATACCTCGTCGTTCTTTCTGTCGGTATTCTGTTGGCGACTCAACGGAAAAGTACACAACAAGGGAGGTGTTTCTTCTTGAGAGGTATTGCAGCGTATTGGATGAGAAGAAAGCATTCTAGAAAAGTCATTCGTCCTAGCAAAAGTGTGTATATTGCTTGAGTTAGCTTTAAAACGACCATCTATTGAATAACAGAGAGGCATTTCTTGAGAGGTTTCCGCTTGCTGAACAGTCATGGTAAATGGTTATGTCTGTTTAGGCGTTTTTCTTTGATATCACAGTGCTTCAGACGTTGGACTACAAAAGAACCTATGTGTAAACATCATTGTCGTAACCATGGGTGTGTGCTAATGGGGGGATGGTCGATTGTAATTAGTACTCGGTTCACAATGGCACAAGATGAAAGACCGTCAAACAAGATCCCCACACACTCTGAGATCTTCGGTTTACCATCTCACTATGGTTCCACCTTTGTGCGTTAAAACTTACCTCTATTAATACAGATAGGTATATCGAACCGGTGGACATACCAGTCGCTCAACACTGGCAGTTGTGGGAGCAACAGTCGAATGTGCAGGCGTCTTAATGCGTAACAAGTGTCCTAAATCACCGTCATCTCCAAGTTCAGCTTACACAGAGTATAACCAGTCTTCGTTTGCGGAAAAGTTCGGTAACAATCGGTAGATTTATTGCTGGGCAGCGTTTCGCTTTTGACACAAAAGCTTGGTCAGGCCAAGTGAAGACCGGTGTTACGGCACTCGGATGAGGTAATAGCGAACTGTTCCGGCTTACTGTGTTAGAGTGGCCCGGTACATTACTATATCCATGTCGAGTGCAGAGCTGAAGCTCGCTTAGTCATTCGGACCAGAGTGACTCATTCGAACGATCGATCACTGATCGATATTTTGCTCTCAAACCTATTCGGCCTATTCAAACAGCTGCATGAGAACACTGTTGTACTGTGATATCCGACGATTGACTAGTTTTGTGTTGTAAGGCCGTTAGGACGCGAAGCTTAAGAACGCTGCTAAGCAACCCAGATACAATTACCACAAAAGTTCAAATTCGAACGCAGTTAGTCGTTGGTAAACCAATGCTGAGGCTGACTGGCATTTTTGCCCGAAAGCAAACAAGAGAAAACACGCCAAGTTTTCAATATTCACATGTAAAGGTTGCAGAGATAAGCTTGGGCAAAAATGCAGATCCCCGGTGAGTGACCGTGTGTTCATCCTGGTAACAAAACCACAATTTCCCCTTGGAAATGAGGAGACGGTTTCTGGTCTATACACGCTTTTCATGGGCCCGTGCGCTCAATTGTTGAAAGCAAATTTGAAAACCTGTATTCAACTCTCGGGCTATTCTCTCTCAAACGATACACGGCATGTGAAGCATCTCATAGAAAATTATATACCCGAACAAACACGGAAACAGTGATTGTACTGGACATTGCTTGAAGGATATGGCAAGCAAGTCTCCTATCAACGTGCCACTCACAATAATTAGTGTTGGAACCAGTAAATTCTCCGCGATTGACTGAATGACCCAGTGGATCTGCGCAGTGACTTCATGCCTCATGAACTAGGCCACTATGCAAAAGGCGTTAGCCACGTGCACGCGCAGTTGACCGTTGCTATGGGGATTGCGTGCTCCCAAGCTCAGCGTGAACACAGGCGTCCCGGTTGCCGTACTGAGACTGAACGGTCTAGCGACTACGACAAGCTTACGGTCACACCCCTCTTTACTCATCCGGACACTGTATCAGAAGCACGCATTTTACAAGTCCCAGCCAGGTCAACTCAAGGGTGGACTCGCCTGCGCATGCAACCAAATAGGGTCCTGACACGTAACAAGCCTCCAAACGCAAGCATCGTAACGGTGAGAACTACGAACGTGACAGGCGAGCTCCGTCAACGCCGCCAGTCTGATCACGCCACCCTTGTCTCCGCGCTGCTGGATCAAACTGTGACCTTATCGGAACAGTTGTGGCTTCAACCACTAGCTCATCCGCCTGGCCCGGTCCCCGAGTTGCCCTGGTATCTATGCTCCACCTGAACACTAAATTGCGCACGGTCGACAAAATACACTTACCTGCAGATTGCTCTGGTGTTAATGGGAGACTCAAATGGATCTCTCGTTTATTATATTCTTCAACTGAGTGTGTTGCACGAAGGCTGTCCCCATGCATAAGTTATGTGTAGAAAATACACAACGATTTCTTCGAATATCGTAATGTTTAAGACGACAGGTTCAGCTAGGATTCAGTTGAATCCCCAGGTTAAAACCTAAACTGATGTGCAGATGATTGTACTTTGTGAATTGTGTACAATTTTTCATCAAGTGGAACATAATGTAGAAGGAGACCCCGGGGATTGCGCCTCCACGGTGAGCCTAAGAACGTGCGGAATCGGTGGTGGGCTGTCGAAGACCTCTCAGCAACTTTATGAATAGTGTTCTTTCAAGAACATATACTGCGACACCTCGAATACAGTGGCATTTAAAGTATGAAGCTGCCTTACTGGTGTATTCTTCCGATTTTCTACCTTGTTACCTATTATATACATCGAATTCACAGATTTACACCTGGGCTGAGTGCTTTCATCAAGCTTTAAAAGGATGATTACATTCAGTTTTCTAGAGCATTTCAAACCGTCGAGTACGTCAACTGCTCAAGATAAATCGATTGAGTCACGTATTGACTCAAACCTGATGGGTTCGTTCGCTGGAAGAGTAAATCACATTAACCTGACAGTTGGAGATAACGGACGGTGGGGTCAAATATTAGAAAGCTGTGTAACAAAAGTGTACGCTTCCCGATGAATTCGTTACGTCTGAGAATGAACTTGGATGAATCGTGAGAGTGTGGTGAATTTTCGAGGCAGATGAAGCAACCAACTTCCTTTGATCATTTCAGGTGATCCAAGTCCCCCCCTCAATGACTGTCTTCTCCATTCGATCAACCATCCAGGTTCGTTAGAATACGAAATGAAACCTGTTCACTGTCCGTGGACATGCACTGCTCCTTCCTAATAAGATACCTCCATCCAAGCAGTTCTCCGACGAAAAAAGACCGTTTTGATACTTCCTAATGCATTGTGGAAACTGTATCCCCTTTTCGTAGGCAACCTACACCTAACACTGGGAGGAAAACGACTTTGCGGTTCATCGCTTTCTTGCGATTTGGTTACCCCTGCCAACGAAATTCTTGACAAGTAGAACGAAAAAGTATAACGTCTATAGCATGACTCTCAAGAAGCAAGGGTTGGTTGGCAGTTACGCCGTAAAATTCGACTTCATGTTCTTCACCAAATAACACCCCGGTTTCGCACATCCAAATTGAGCCAAAACATCTCTAGTGAGCGTGGCTCACTGTTTGTTCTATCTGTGAAATACCTAGAGGATAATGACGACTTCTCCAGAGAACTGTCTTTCACCGAAAAGGCCACGGTTGTCTTGGGAAAGCAGGACAAAGCAGTCGAAAAAGTGAGAATACATTCACTGATCAGATATAGTTCACGATTTAGAACAAAGAGTTCATCAAAAAGTCGCTCACACGAATACTAATCATGCTTAGCACTCCCTCTGTCTGAAACCAGGGGATCAAGTGTTGGTGTGCCTAACTTCAGGAAAAAATCACAAACAATTTCGCGCGGTACAGTCACTTTCCAGGAACACGAATACTGTCTGTTAGTAAATTCGACGTACAACCCCATGATATTTTTCTACTCTGAGCCTTGTCTTGAATCGAATATTCAACTCGTGGATATCTAAAAATCACAATCGTCGCCACTTCATTGCGTTTCTTCTGAAGAGAAACTACTCTACAGGGGTATAACAAGTAGTATATCATCTTGAGAATTTTGCAACCTAAAATTCCAGAGACTTCATTACCTAGCATTAGACGTCAGAAAGTGAAGACAAGAGATATTGGTCGGATTAGATGTCTTGAAAATCTCTCCTTCAATGTTTTTATGGATGTTTGACATCCTCCAGTAGTCAGAGAATACATCCCAAGACTAGTTTGACACCACTGATGTAGGAAATTACTTTAGTATGACCCGAAGCAACCAGCCAAAGAGATCTACTTCTTGGGGGAATATAGGTCCTCATGTTGTTATTGTGTTAGGTAACCAGTCCGTGTCAATGAGCCAGCCGTATTACCCCTCCGAATTCAAATAGTTGCTTTCGTTACTTCGACAACTTTCCCGCCTTTCAACACGACACACTCTCACCTTACGTGGGTATCACACACATCAACAGATAACACATCAAGCTGGAGGACTTACAGACCGCTAAAACCTCATCTCAAAGGGTGTTTCATTCGCCTCAGTGGACAACTTATGACAGCAGATGTCCAGAAAGGGAATTTGGGTATTACCAACCGTCAACTGGTGCCTGTGAAGTCCACGTACCCCCGTCGTTTTCTTCTCCGATAGTGCATCGAAACTCATGGTGTTTCTGACATAAGCACGCAAGAATCGTCAGTGGGACAGATCTTCGTATTGAATTTTACATATTGCGAACATCTTGGAATCCCGTCTCACTTTGCCAGATGGATCTGAAGTCTACCGAACCGCAAGTGTTCTAGTCTGATCCACGTTGATGTTGTTACTTGTTACTAATCAAATAGCCTGTCATCCAAAACGAGGACAGGTTTCGTTGCTAGCGAATCTCCGCATACATGGGGACGGTTTGAGTTGTGAGTTGTGTTGTGGTCACCCTCTACTTGAAGTAACGAGTGCATCGTGGATGCTCCATTGAACAAGCCTTCAAATCTCAGATGGGGAACAACTTGGATCTTAAGGAAATGAAAAGCAAAAACATGTATTTACGCTCAGAAAGATGAATTAAAAACAAAGCTTGTCAGTGTACACGCGAGCAGAAACGCGAATTTCATGTTTCGGTTCAGTTGGTGATCGTTGATCTGACCGAGGATCCCTCTGGCGACTGACTCGGTCTTGAGGCAGATTCTAGCGGTTTTGAAGGCTTTCAATGCTGTCACAATGTTCTTTTGACGAGAAGGTTCTAACGCCAACGTGTTAGAAGCACGAACTTAGTCATCTTCGGTTTAAAGATTTGGGATGAGTAGTTTAGGCGATATTAAGTCAACTAGAAACGCAATGTCCGTTTGACATTGAAGTTTTCGTCTTTTGGGGTCAGGACTAATGTCGCTTATCCGGTATATTGAGATAGTTCAATTCTCGTGAGAATTTGAGCGACAAGACTACTGGGAAGTCAGAATTGTTCCTAAATGCTGCTTGTCCCTCAGTGAAGGCTCCCTAGTGTGGATTACATTGTGCTTACTATCTGTGTAGACTACCGTGTGTACCCCCAGACCTGCAGTAACTCCCGCCAAGAGTCTAAATACTTAGCTATACGATGCCTCCAGAAGGTAGCCTACAGAGCGTAGCGAGAATTTTCTCCTCAACAGCCTCTTATCAGTAGATTTAGTCACATCCTCAGGTGGGCGGTTCACAGAAAACGGCAGGACACCAGTGAAGTAAGGTGAAATCTTGTTACTAGTGGGATCCAATGCATGGTGGTGTTCTGAGGAACAAAATTAACGGAACGTTTGCTTCTCTCTCAGCAACAGATTCAGCTAGTGTCGCATGGATATCGGTAGAATAATCCAGATAAACCAGAGATATCGGGGATCATTCGAACAAACATAAGGGTAACTTTCCAGAGCGGAAACACTCTGCGATCTGCACTGGTGCATTTGAAGGATCACCTCCCGGCAATCTAGAACTAGGGACTGTGTCTACAAAATCAAGTGTAGCGACTGCATTAAGGTCTATACAGGACAGACGGTCAGGGAACTTTACACCAGAATCGGAGAGCCTAAGAGGAAAATAAACAGGCCGCCGAGAAACGCAGATGAATATCGAGCGTTACTAAAAGACTCGGCAATTGCAGAACATGCAATGGATACGGGGCACAAAATAGATTTAGAAAATGTTGAGGTTTTGAGACTAGGACTACGGTCCACATCACGGAGACTGATGGCCGAGGCTGTAGAAATCGCCAAGCTTCACAGTGTTAACAGAATCGAAGGCGTGGAACTGGCAAGCGTGTGGAGAACGGTTTTGGATCAATCGAGCTGACAAGTGTTGGTGTGCGGTCATCAGAAGGAGGAGTAGTCATCATCTAAATTCCACTTGACCTCAAACCCCCACTCCGACTAAATTGTCGCAGCACTCACAAGTCCAAGAAGACCAAGGAAAATCTACCAGTAGCGCCCGAGGTAAATCATCAATTGAAGCATCTTGAAGTACGAAGAGCCGATCGGAACTAATTTGAAACTCCTCCAACCTATCAATTCAATATTTTGGCAACCACACTAGCCGACAAGAGCCGTTAATTGACACTCAATACTGACCTAGTGTGATAATCTGAACAGAACTTACTGATTGGTTCCCCGTCTGCCTTCAAACCTGACTAACTTGGTGACCTGTTCACTTTTCCTGATGAAGCTTTGTGTCAAAAGCGAAACGTTGCCCAACTATAAACCACCGATTGTTTACCAAGCCCTTCTGAAATGATTCGTTTTTTTGTTTACACGGACTCTGATGGCGTGAACTTTTGTGTTTTGTGGAAGAGACTCATAAGGGGACAGTGTTAGTGCAACTGGCATTCAGGTTAACAAGCTTTTATGCAACAAAGAGAACATTATTATTATTATTATTATTATTATTATTATTATTATTATTATTATTATAAAACTACCGACTGTTTACCAAGCCCTTCTGAAATGAATCGGAGACTAGATTTACCTGATGATCCCCAAGAAGGGAGAAACCAGTAGTGGGTTGTCGAAGAGATTTCAAAAGACTTACATGTAGTGCATGGGTCACGAAAAATACTTTGGTCGTCCGAATTTTCTTGAAGGAACACTATTCAAAAGGGTGGTGCTAGCTTTTCAACAGTCCACGATCAGGTTCGCCCTTCTTGGAGGTAATCACGTCGGCGAAGTCCCCGCCGAGTTCCAAGATAGTGCAAAATTCGTGAAATACAACCAGTTGTGCAACAATATGGCTTCGACGGGACTCATATGGATCCTAGCTAAATTTGTCGTTTATGATATTCTCCAGCAAAAGGTGATGAACTTTTCAGTCTTTCCTAATTTCTTACAGTGTGGGGGTTCAGGAAGAACATAAGTTTGATGGGAATCAGCGTGAACTTTGCCCACGGGGTGAGCCTCAAGAGGGACGAAACCGGTCGTGTGCTGCCGAAGCGTTTTCAGCAGCCTTATCAGCAGTGTTTCATTTGCAAAATATACCGCGATGTGTAGAATATACCAGTTTAACATATCCAGTTGAAGATTATCACAAACGAGAGATCCAACTGGGATTCAGCGGTTCCGCTGTTTGAATCAAATTGTCTGCAAATGAGTTTTGCTGTGAAAATTTCTGGATTGTTTCACTGAGATCCAACTCGGCTGTCAAAACACTGGTAGGATGAGTTAGCTGCCTTATTTTATCGTTTCTAAGGGTTTTACAAAGTAATTTCATCAACCGGTGTTAAGTGCGCGTGTCATTAACGTTCTTTTTGCCAGGCCACCGCTTGATGGTATACTGGTCTGGTTGTTCGACTGTTATGAATGATCCGTGTAATCACTGACTTTGCTCTAAAAGGAGAATGTTGGTAGCTCAGATGGTGTAGATGGTCTTTGGTTTGTTCGCCGGGTTCGCCAGTTTGATTGCGAACGTCTCATCAACAACCAAGGTAACGTCTTCAGTGCGTTGTTGAGCAGCGTGTTAACACACGTGTCACTAGTCAACGCACAACCACTGACCCGTCGCTACGCTCCACTTCGCCCGGATGACTTCAACTCGAACGTTTGCTAACAAATTGCCCAGCTCAACAAACAAACCAAAAACCTGTCACTGGCTTTATTTAAATGGCTCAATAAAGACCATTTTTGCCCGTTATATGAGAAGAACGCTACTGTGCTCACCGAAACATGACAACGGAATGATCCAAACGCTTGGCGCTAGCAGGTGAAGACGGGGATTTACGAAACACCACTCCCTGGGATGAACTCGTTTACGGGCTAGTTATTATCAGGTTCGAAACAGGTGTTGTGCATTGTTAGAAAGTCGCCAGATCTTCCAAAAAAGACAAATCGAGTGTGATTTCATACAAACATCCTCATTCCCCGACAAAACGGTACGTTACACAATCATTGAAATAGGCAAACCTGATGAGTGTGCTTATTGAGAGGAAGGTGCAATATACCAATGCGGGCATCGAGTGCAGTAGCAGATAGATCTACTCATGATTTCAGTCTTACAACGGTTACTCCTAGGTGCATTTGTGTGTTTGGGTACACGTATTGATTCGCTTTCCACTTGCCTTATTATCGATCGATTTTCGTACTGATTCTCTACTACGAGTAGCACAATTACCCCAATCAAGAAACAACTCACCGAATCTCTTATTTGAGCGTTTTTATGTGTGATGCAAGCAGAATTACTGATATGTGCCCGGCTCGAACTGAGTGCATCCCGTGAAGCGATTTCTCTAATCGATTAATTACTCTGTCAGTGCTCCATCCATCTGACCAATAAGCAACGAGTGAGAGCTTGTGATAAGTGCTCCGGGTACGCGGAAACGCCATTCGGAACATGTATGGAGTAATAAGAAGAGCACGGAAGTAGCCTATAATGCGCCACAAAAAACAAGACCAGTAAATCACGAAGTCGAACAAAAACTGGTCCATTCTCATGTGCGATCATTTGGGAGATCAGACAAACAGATGCTGTGAAAACAACGGCTGAGTAAGCATCCCATGGGTCAGCTCGGTGTATGCGTCTTCGAGGAAGAACTGTTCTGGCCCTAATTACAGAACAAACGTGTTGTACTACTACCTTCTAATGACAAGGGTCCGAAGCTAATGTCACATGACTTTTCGTTTCAACCAATATCGATCAATGTTAACCGTATGCCAACCTAATATATTCCATGAAATTCTAGAGTGAAAAATGACCAATAATACGATCGCAATTTGCATATAAACATCTTAGCTGTCTTACGGCGGGTCAAACGAGTAGAGAGATATGTGGAAAAGGGTGTCACTGGGGGTAGCATACCAACTAGATGCGAAAACCAGACTGACGTGTACCTTGTTACATACGCTTCCTACATGAGCAATAAACGAGTTGAAAACGATGACCTTCATGTTAGATTCTATCGGTTACTACGTTTCAGAGGTCCATATTGTGTTGTGATTCAGCGTTAACCAGTTCAAGACTGAAGTATTTTGTCTCAGAGACGCCTACCGCAGACTGACGAATATCAATCAATACACTAATCCACTTCCAAACAAAGAGCACCCGTTAAGACATACCCCCTCACCAAGACGACCCCCATGTGCCAAGGAACTGTCAACCACGACCAGTATTTGATTCGGGAGTTCCTCTTTCAAGATTTGCTGAAAACCACACCTCCAAATTAGGGGTTTGATCTATTACGACACATTACCATACTCCTTTAGTCTGGTGCTTTTTTTGTGGGCCTTTTTACAGATTTCCCCTCGATTCATATTCCCGTTTCTACTGTTGTCGGTAAGTTAGGGATGGAAGCACGTGGACTTGAAGAATCGTGAGGAGATAAAAATCATGTTGGTGGCGCACCTCAATGGAAGAACATAGCTCTTATCAGCACGATTCCGAAGCGTGCAACTGAATACCTGCCGAAGAACTCTGGACTCGAACGAGTGGTGGTTTGGGAACTCCGTTACCAGAGCGCAACATGAGCCTGTCCACTGTTACACCTTAACAGACGGGAGAGTTCGGAAGAAGGGGAACGAATAGGCAACACCGGGATCTGATATCCTACCGAGCCGTAGAACAGTCGGAAAGCACATATTACGAACGCGTCAGGAGTGATTGCTGTGTGGGTGAGAATTCCGCTCATATTTAAATCGATGCGTTGATTGCCTGTCCAGGGGACGTAAACAGTTGGCAGTCGGTCTTCTCATCACACTATGCTATGGCTTATGTGGTTTACTTTTTCTGAATTCACGACCTTGGGACCGACCTGTCTAGTTACCTATCATACATGTGATGCGCGTGCGTGTGGTATGCCTTCTAACAATGACTGGGATCGATCATGCTTATCAGTACTCAGAGGAGGTGAAAAGCAGGTTCTGACTGTTCTCGGATGATCCTTTGAGCAATGAAGATATTGATTTATTGCAGAAATTGATTCTGAACCAGTTACAAGAGCGGAAAAATAAGGATGAGCCAGTCAGAACGGTCTAGGAACCGAGGTTGGCTGATTCGTTCCCAGAAAACCAAGTGGAGTCGGATCATTCGAGCAGCAAAGTTAAAAGTACAGGAACACCAACACACAACCAAAACGCGTCAGGCACCAGTCTTGGTTACCTGGAGAAAACCGGTCAGTTAGCTGCGATCGAAACCGCCTGAGGAGCATATGGAGTATTCTGCTCTCTCGGGACGTGGAGCGCCACAAATGTTTGCTTGCGAAATGTGAGGCAGAGGCTTGGGCCCCCGGGAATTCAACGAAGGACCTTCTGCTGGTGATTTTCACATCCAAAGCCTGGAGATTCAGTTCGAGTCACGTGGTCGTGGCCGCTTCCGTGGAGGATTCTCAAGGAATCGGGGTACCGCATTCACAGACCACAGGGACTTCCATCGCTCTGTAGGTTCGGACCGTGTGGGACCTCGTGTTGGATACCAAAAGGAGCCCTTCACTTTGCACAGCTGAAGGCGACGACTCTCAACAAGCCACTTGTATTTGAACTATTTGACTTTTGAGGTTTTGCGCGCCACTCAACGCGGCCCATCTGACTGCAGGCATGTTCACCTGTTCAGATGTGAAAATTCAGATGCGTCCGGTCTGTTCTGATGTAGAGATCGCAACACCCCATCCTCGCATGTCAAGTGTACGGAGTCGAGGCCCCGGCACGCACTGCTGATGAGCCCTAATAAGAGCGAAATTCGAGTCCAGTGTTCCCCTCCTTTGATGTGGACTCACTAGAATGATTGCGTCAGGACATGAGGACGATTGGTCAAACGAGAGTGATGTGAACGTGAATTCTACAAAGTCTTGCAAACACCAACACGCGTAACTAGCTTTCAGCTTACCATACTGCCCGCAAGGTCCATGTTTCGAATCCACCCTCGAAGGCTTATCTGCATGTGTCTAGACTTGAGCGCACATCAGCCTTCGTGCTTCTTTCTGGCATCATGGCAACCAGGTTCTGAAAGGTTGCTGCAACTGAGCGATTACTGTCATCGTTTCCAATGTTTGAAATAGATGACCCTTCGCAGTGAAAACCTCGGACATCCTTTGCTAATAAACTCGCCCGGCATCTCTTCACGAACAGCGGGTTAACAGGTTAATTCGCTATGCGCTTGAGCGGGCAATGTCCTCGTTTTCCTGAAGGTCACTTCTAAACTACTCATCTGTCTGACCCAGGTAATGTGGGACGTATTCCACCACGTGAAGGGTGGAAACGAGCCAGGGGAGGTCAAACAATGACTTGGCAGTGAAGTATGAAAGCCACTACCAGCAAACTCAGCTGCTTGGTCACAGCCGTCTTCCTGGATGGGGACCCCGAGACGGGCCACATCAATGGTTAGACACATTGTCAGACACGGCCCAGTGGTGCCCTCAAACACGCTCGTGCATCCAAGCTATTGCCTTCAATGCATAGCTCCCTTCCCAATTCCCCCACTTAACAGTTCTGTATTTACGCACCAATTTATCAGCTCCCGCCTCCAATGCACAGCTACCTACCCCACCTCTCCAAATCATCGATAGACGAAATTGTGGCAGGCACATCCCCCTTACGACAAATACGCGGTTATTACAGCTGACAATGATGAGGATGACCCCGTGGCAAATATGGTGCAGGAGTTGTGCTCACGGTAACACACATTCCATAGTATGAATCACTGCAAAAGCTTATTAGGATCGAAACAGTAAGGTTATCCAGGGGATCCGCATTGATTAATAACTCAAAGTCGAATAGCCGGATGTTGTCACTTTACTTTTGGAATAACTGATGAATACTACTCAACCATCTTGTGATCCGATCACATGAGATTGTTTCAACAGACATGTATCCACTAAACGAATACAAATGCAACCATTTCCATTGGTATGTGAACATTGTTTCGTAAATCTTAACCATGTTGCATCCCAAAACAACGCACACGGGCTACACAACTGTCAGAGGGGTCGCACGTTCAAAAGGTAGTTGAACCGATTTCTGACTGTGTATCTTGCTTGAACACTTCGATAAAATTATCTCTTGGTTCTATCCGGTTCTACTCGATGTCTACGATACGATCCTCAGGGCATAGTTGGATTCGCATCCTTCTCGACTTAACAGTACTGGAGCAATTATTCCGCTTCGTCTAAGAGAACACTTGAGCTTCCGTCTTTTGAGAGCCCTTCAACAATATCTCTGATCACGTGGGAAGTTGAACCCCGTGTTAGTAGCATGACTTTGCCAACGCATCTTGAAGTTCCTTGAATTACCATAGCTGAGCAGGCCGACGTGTTCATGCTTGATCGATGTGATCTGTTCGCCAAACGACTCGAACGTCGACACAGCAACTGACCTGGTTTTCCAAATCGGTTGACTCACTCCTCCGGCGTCGGACAAACAAATGATACCAACCAAGCGTGAACACAATCATCTGCTCAGAGGTGATAGTTCGGGTGCGCCGGTGGTCCGGAGTTCGAACCCGGGCACAACGAAAGGTAAGCACTGCTGATGAGCTCTAATAAGAGCAAAGCTTGAATACACTGCTTCCCTCAATCAGGCCACCACGAACTGTTCACACAACAGTGATGTGAATTTCAACTACTCAGTTAACGGACTCGAGACCGATCAACTTGGTTAACCGGTGACACCAGGCGGATATTCTGCACATACCATTTCGGTTCGTACTTCAGCGAGGTGGCTGGATCATTGCATTTTCCATCGCACTGCACCAGTTCTACGTTCTGCTACCTTCAAGAATGGTGCTTACGTGGTGACCGAGAGTAGTTAGGCTCCCATCGGTGAGCGCCGAAAACCTCGATCAAAGAATTTGTGCCATCTAACGAGCAAGAGGCCTTCAGATCAAACGTCACATTCAAATAGTTGGTCACATCTCCCTACGAACTTTCAACTTATCTTCGTGTGTACCTTTTCTAGCAAGGTAAGCTGCCAGTCGTGAAACAAAGGTGTTTACTGTTATAGATTAAAGTGTTGTAAGTAGTTTAGGGATGGAAGACGCCCCATAATGAAAATTTCTTCACCCCTCCCAAGCAAAAACAAATCAATAACAGGGTGTCTTATCCGCACGTCACTGCCAAAGATAAATGGCGGAGTATATGTGCAAGAGACTTTGTCAGGAATATTCCGACGAAAAAAGGAGAGAGAATGATAAACCATCCGTGGGTGAATACAACGTTTTGAGAGATACTTTTGTTCAAAAGTCGATTCCGATGACGTGTCTGCCTTGGTTCTGGGAGCGAATCCCGTCATGGGTTCCTTACTGTTGCACTCATATAAGCGGGTGAGTAGTTTCGTTTTTTTCAATGAAGTTCACATCCTCTTTGTGCCCCGATATATTTTTTTTTGGGGGGGGGGAGGTGTTCTGAGAATGACTCGACATAACCGACCCACATTAGTCTTCTCTTAAAGATGACAGAATCTTTCAATTAAGGTGACGTGCTCAGTATGGCAGTTTGCACATTTTAAGCGCTCACCCACAATGTTTATTGGGCCTTCTTACCAAGGACACTTGAGCAGCTAAAAGGAACAACTCAGTAGTCAAATCAATGGACTAGTTTCGTCGCGTCGGGAGACGAAACGTTCCCCCATTCTTAAGGAAACGATTCTCACTTCAGGACCACGGAGAGAAAAATTTCGTTCTCCAAAAGTGTTGATTTGTTTCTAATAGTACAAGATCGGCAATTTGTTAGCTAGCATCCACACCAACATGAAGATGAATGTACGGCCATTTCTGATTGCAGACCGAACTTCGCTAGTGATAACTTAAAGAGCAGGGCCAGAATTAATCTAAATTTTACCTTGAAATGTCTAGAAAATTCATCCTTATCTTGCTCAAACGTGTTTCACTCACAGTTCTTCAGGTGCATCTCTGATGTGGTGCAGGCTGAAACGTGCTAATTCCAAGGTTATGTGACTTTTGGTGGGGTCAGGGACGTGCGGATAATCTACGAGCCTTAAAGAACACATCACGTGATCATCTGGTATCCTTTGACTTCGACGCACCCTTGTTAGCTGTGGGCACCACAGCACACCGATAGGATGGTCGACTTTCACCACGGCTGTTCTCAGCACCTACATTGAGAATACCTTAAGAAACGGCACATCGAGAAAATTAGGGATCCTTCGCTTCGGAGGGCTTTGCTCATCAGGGTGGGACAGCCTAGTCGATGGCTTAAAGTATCACAAGGTCAGTGTGACGTAGAGTATAATCGTTTGTTTGAAAAGACCGCTCCAGACAGAAGGTTGCATTTCTGTTTGCTTCCCTCCTGAATATTCTCGAAATCTGGGAGCATCTCTCAGTGTGACTGTGCTGCAATTTCCGGAGTGTGGCACATTTCAGCACTCGGTGCTATAATCGGTTCGCCTTTGTCGGCGTTCTCCCCGTCATTTTCTCTTTTGTCATAGATTTGCATGGTCATAGAACGAGGCATGAGTGGGTCGATTAAAAAACTACCAATAGCTACGTACTCCTTAGGCGAAATTTCCATTAAAATTGGTTCGAACTGTGTTGTTTCGAAGTTAATGTTTTCCTCACCGCCAGAGTGATCGAGTCTGGTCGGTGTTTGGAAGCTCCACTTAAAGAAAGTTGCGTCAATTGTCAAACAAGGCGGGTTTTTCCCAACGTTTCAGATCAATACAACGTTGTAAAACAAGTGAACCCATAAAATAAGGTGTCTGAAACCAACCCACTTACCTGGTCGAGCAGTCAGTTATTCTCTCCTTCGGTGACAAGACATATCCCTTCTATGAAGATGATTGCTCATCAGCCTCAAAGTAGGTGACACGTGGATTTTTTATTTGTTCTGCACCCCACCGGAGCATTTGACACCAGTCCACCATAGCCAGTCGTCACCAGGTTGCCGGGGAGATCGATGAAATAGTTCACCAGTTCTTCATTCTTGTGGTAATATTACTGGGACAATCGACAAGTCACGACAGATACTTTTTTGCCCTGCTCACCACACATCAACAAATCAGTTTGATCCCCCTTCCTCGACGCACTGGTTGTGTTAGTGACATTTAGATAAGCCGTTCACCTTTTCTTGAAAACCACGTCACAGTCAATCCCATTGACCTTTCTGAGCGCAACCTCCTGATCGGTGACCCTGCATGAAACCCCAATCCACTGTCCTGCACTGCTCTGCAACGATAAGCAAACTACACTCACTCAGCTCTTCCCTGGCTAAATAGAAGGGCGAGGAACTAGTAACCAGCGTCAGTACAAGTCGCTCACCGCAATGATAACGACATTGACGGGAATCATCCCGACCTCCTGCAGCTTAGCAGATGTGTTAGCGGCGCATCAGGTGATTTCATGTCCAGATGCTCATTCTGTCTTGGTTAGTACCTCTGTCCCGTTGGCGAGGCCTCAGCTGGTTTGGAAGGATTTCAAAGTCACTTGTTTACGGCTCAGAGCCCTGTAAGTATGGACGGTAGCCGAGTCCCAAAGCGTTTGTTTGGAGTGAGATGTCCGTTCCTGAGGGGCATCCAGCAGTAAAGGAGTGGGAAAATCCGTCCATTTCGAGAAGAACCTCGCTCCTGAGTGTTTCGTTTCCTCCAGGGGGACTACTTTGTCAGTTTTGTTCACTGCTGAGAGTAAGATTTTAAGCTCTTTTGATAAACTTTGAGGACCAACTGGCCAGCCTGATCGAAAGTGACAAGTTCCAGATTGAAGAAAACTAAAAAGTTACGGCAAAGTTCTTCGAATCACTGTCCCTTTCTCTTCGAGTTATTTAGGCAACCTGACAAATACGGAATAATGGAAAACGGAAAGAATCCAAAATTATGACGATTTTTCCCGCAGTTTTGGCGACCAGTCGGTAGTTGGGTTTTCATACCAACAGAGGGTCTAAAACACAGGCTAAAATTTAAGTAGGTGAGCCGCTGCAGTCATTCGTAAGTAGTATTCTGCTGTAACTAGGCCTAAGTAGCTGTGTCCCGTTCTCAAGCCAACATCGTACGACACAAATGAAGGTAGAAAGCATCGCAAAAGCACTGCAGCCTTGTTGGCTGCCAGCGTCGGAGTAAAATTGGGGTAACGTTTGCGCGCTTGTGGCGTAAGATCACGTGACTGTTATTCGGTTCCAATCCACGCAGTGCTATATAAGTCGAACTTGTCGAAACACGAAAAACACAAACTGGGGATATGAATGTTCACTATGAAACTGGTGGTTGTGTGCAGCAAATCCTGTCTGTGTCATCTGCAGAGTGACTTTTTATATTCTAGTTACAAGCCATGTAATTGTTCTTTGTACCTTTTCAATATCCTAACCAGCTGAATGGAGATTTCCGACGTACACTAGTGTATTACTGTTGTTACACACGCAGCCATCTTCGATAACTACGACAGGGCTATCCTTGGCGTGCGGGTAGGATATTTTCTAGAACCGAGTTATTTGTGAATGTCACATGCAACCACCAGTCATTGACATGGTCACCGCAGATGCGTAAGCAACTGCTGCTCGAAATCCCGCATCAAAAATAGGTAACGCCTGGTACTATCCATCTGTGAAGGTTAGTTTACTACTGGGGTGAGTTACGGTCAGGACTGTCTACAGGCGGACGTAATAAGGTCGTAAATTTCGCTGTTGTGCGGGTGTTAGACGGCCGATGTCATACGCAATGCTGTTGCAATATCTCGTCATATTTTCCCCACTGGTCCGGTTGTTTTCTCATTAATCGACCATAAAGACCGTCTTATTCTAGAGAAGTCTTCGTTTATCGATGCAAAACCATGGGTTTTTATTCGAATATAAACAGTATTGCACACTGCCATCTGCATGCCCGATTGGTCGTTCAGATGCATCTGCTCGTGATTGGTCCACTGTCTCATTGGTTGTGCGTTAATTGTAGTGGTCGAAGTTGCTTATCGAAATCTGATTGGAGTTGCCGACTATTGTAAAATAAGGCCTCAACAAAAACACGTGGGTTGCCGATTGGAAGATCGAAGCCCGAGTTTGTTTGTAGTGAAATACTGTGCTGACTGTCTGCAGGATGGATCCTTGTAAGGAAGGTCAAATTCCTGAAGATTATTCCAGAATACCCGAAACCCACTGAGACCTTAAACTCCACCAAACGTTGACCAGGCAGCCTTTGATCGCTGTCAGACTGTGTGCTTCAAAATACAGCGCCAGACAGCCTTGGATTAAAGTTAGACAGGCGAGACAGCCTTGGATCAAAGTCAGACACCGAGAGACAGTCTTGGATCAAGGTCATACAGTGCCTGCTGAATATATAGCGCGAGACCGTTGTACTTTTGCATGCACTCGCTTGTTTGTAATAAAGCTGTTGTGATCCTTGTCAGCGAGTCTTTTCCCGGCACTAGGCAGTGGAGCGGAGACAGCATTCAGATATAACAATCCTCGAATTTGTGTCGGTAATGACCGGTATCAACCAGAAGTGATACAACAATTCAGTAGTCGAAGGTCTTTTATAGATACTTCAAGAAATCCCCCAGTCCTCCACTAATATTTTAAAAACACTTGATCCTTTGCTGGCCGTTTTATCGTTGTATTTCTAAATGCTTCCTTGTCAGAACTGCCCGCTATCTAGTGTATCCGGATCGTAATTTTTGCCGGTGTTCTGATGCTAACTGATTTTCATCAGGGTCACTTGGTTTCCTCAGGCGCCATAAGACTGCTTTTTTAACCTGATTGCCAGTTCCCCTCTGTCTGAAACTAAACAACGGCAAAAATATGCCCCGAAATACATTATCAGGTTGTCCACCTGATACTGCTACGTGGGCGCCGATCAGGACAGGGGGCACGTGTTGCGTGTCTTCCGCGCGCCACCACACCCCAGCGTGGCTGCGGTCTGCACAGCTCGCTCAATACCACGTGATCTGTAGGCACGTGGGGAGTAGAATGGAGTCTAATACGAGCATGAGGCAGTTAACTTGACGGTTGTCTGTCTGTAAGCTACTCACTTGGTCTGAGGAAGTTTTTGTGTCAAAAGCCAACTCCACGGAGTGTTTGCGAAGCCCTTTGCAAAGAAGTGCAACTTATCTATCAGCCATTTACTCTCCGTCTTCTTCGACTTGTTACAAGAATGCTTAAAAACATCGGCAGCTGCAGTGCATTTATCGGCTGATGTTGTGTGTGCCGACCTTAGGCAATGGTGTGTAAATGTAGCATATTAGTGCACAGTTGACGATAGCCATATGATTCAGAAGGTATATATGCACTAATAATAGTCTTTACTATCGTTGACAGTGGTGAGTTGCAACACGTATAAAAATAAATACAATGCGGAATGTGGAGCAAGGGGAACTTATCGTTTGTGAGAGTCCCTTGGTGAAAGTCCGGACGGCGGTAATGTGTTTTCTCCGCAGCATAGCTGTTACACGTGTTCCATAATTGTCCGTGGACTTGTGGAGACTGGTTGACTTCCTGCTCCCTGCGCGCGCGCTAGTCTGTGTGTCTTGACTATGCTCGGCTTTCCTATATGTAGGTGCGTTTGCGTGTACGTGGGTGTCAGCACATGACTTGTTGCTACGCTTACTGGCCGGTAGAGACAGTCAATATCAGATGAGTCACCCTTGTGTGTCGCGATTTGTAAGTGTAGGGTGAAAAGCGAGTCTCGTGATCTAGGGGCGATTGTGAGCTGTGTAGTCAAGTGAGTCGCGATTGTGTAGCGTGGTTTGTGAGTGTAAAAAAGGACAGATCTCGTGATCTAGTGAGTGGCGGTGGGCTGTACAGTCACGTATGTTGGTGAAGGGGCCGCTACAAGCATTCTCTCACCAGATTAAATCACTCCAGGTGCTTGTCTAAAAGGATGAGGGACTCCTTATCGTCAGAATGGCTACACAGTGACTTTTGAATGTTTCCAATGTTTAAATATGTGCAACATTTGGCCACGAAATTTGAGGAGCTGTTGTCCAACGAGTACCGGTCAAACGTACATCGCGTTACACCACACAATTTTTTTCATTCTACGAATGAACACGGTCTGAATTACTGCCTATGCCGTGGTCGAAAGTGATTGCACGTGGTTCGGCCTCATGACGCATATCATATTTTCCAGTCACCTGTCGACGACCAGCACACAAGCGTTTGTGGTGGTCGACCACACTGTGTCTACACGTTACGGAAGACCAGTTTGCAATTTAGTGGGTAGCCAACACAAAGTCTAGCTTAATTCCGATTCCGCCCGGGCAAACTGCCAGTTTGTGTGTGCGGCCGGTACAGGCATGACAAGAATCGTGCCACATAAGCAGTTCTCGTACGCTAGTGGATAACATGACGGAAGCTATGTACAACATTCCGTAGCTTTTAGGTAAATATCGATGCAAATGAAACAACGGACGCACGTCAGGTGAAAGGACGATGTCTCAACTGAAATGCCAAACATTTCTCACTACCTACAAATCGAAAGTAACTTGTTCAAGAAAGAAAAATTCCACAAGCTGCATGAACTCAGATCAGAATTCAGCATTGACTGAGCCAGTTAAGATCTGATCACGTGATCTGAACTGATTGAAGAATTGTGGCGCTGTACCCTGGTTAACTGCAACCACACAATCGAAAATGACCATATATGCAACCTAGATATTCGTTACTTTTAAAAAACCTTCTCGATTCATGAGTTTGTAGTAAATTTTTCAAACAAACTATGAAGTCTGACTGCGCTCTTCAGATTCGAAAGTCTAGGGCAGATTGATTATGACTGCAAACGTATTTGTCTTATTGTCAGTTGTGGAGACCGTTTCTGTCACTACTTGTTTAGTCTGGGTGCCCGTACAGTAACCACACGACGGGGTCCCCTCAAGCAAGTTAATTAATACGTCCTGTTCTAGGGTGTACCCATTTGATGGAGACGATCAAGCCTCTGGTCCTATCCCCCGACCTAAAGTTGTCATCACTTCGTGGTGGTCAGAGTTCAGCGCTGCAACGATCCTGCGGGCTATACTGGCTGGAACTCAGTTCCCAAAATTTCAGCCGTGCCAGAAGGGCCACCGGAAAGTAGCCTGACGAATAACAGCAAGTCCCCGAACTGCAAGTAATCGTATCACGAGGTGATCTTGAAATAAAGTTGTACCGTCTTCTGCGATATGGGCGGAGACAGTAAGACGTTTCCTTCAGGCAACTTCATAGCAACTTCACAGTTATGGAATCTGCGATGCTGTTTTCCCCAGAGAAAGGACGGATCAGAAAAGGTCTTGTGTGACACCAGAAAGGCTTTTGAGTCACTCATTTAACTTTATGGGAAATCTGAAAATTATGTTCGCCTTATTTGATCTCGTTTGGAACGGCGTTTTATAAAGCCTTACCCAGTATCTCAAAAAAATCTCATAACTTGAAACACATGCTGTACCACTTTCCCCCTGATCTTGAAATCAGTCTTCAATGACTTGTCAGGCATTGTTTCACCCTCCTTGGAGCTACTGGCTTGGTCACCCCCAGGTTTATCATCACGTAAAGAACAGGATCAGTTGCCACCCTCTGTAGTCGAAAACATAACGCAAAAAAATATTTTCTCCTCACAATCATTTATGTGGGTGAGATGCACAACCGGTATTTTGAATTGGGTGAAATTAGACTGGTTTGTTGATTTGTTGTGGTTTCTCAAAGCCTGGATGAAGAATTTGTCTGAAATGTACTCAGTGCAACGAAATAGACCGCTTGACAACCGGTCTGAAATGGGAGTTTTCAATTGAGGCCGGAACATGAACAAGCATGTTCAGTGTGCTCGATAGTAGAGGGGGCGAAATACCCCACTCTCACTTGCTCTGTGTGATTCTAGTTCGCGCAAACTGACGGACAAATAACAGGCGAACGATTCTTCTGGAAATGAACTGCGAAAAGTCCTGCTTTTTTGTTATATATTTACTGATGATGAAACATCTGTCCTGATAATTGGCCCCCATCTGGATGATTTACAACCACAACCCAAGACACCATTCTTACTTGCCCCCTGGATGCACACAAA
This sequence comes from Clonorchis sinensis, assembly GCA_003604175.2. Classification (NCBI taxonomy): domain Eukaryota; kingdom Metazoa; phylum Platyhelminthes; class Trematoda; order Opisthorchiida; family Opisthorchiidae; genus Clonorchis; species Clonorchis sinensis. The sequence continues at coordinate 30,813,384 of CM030373.1, read as the reverse complement.
GTACACTGCATATTTGGGAGTTGAATCGTCCTACGACCTGTCCTGACATGATCGCGTAGAGGACACATTTTTGTATATCCGTCTACTGAGTTTTTTTATTAGGCTGTTCAATACATTCCCCTTCCTCAAGTCATCCTGGCTCTGTAATTCGTCCCCACGGTTTTTTCGGACTGTCCAAAGATGATTTCAGGATTGATGGTTGAACGTTGATATCTTCGTCGAGGTTGAAAATTAGTTTGCAAATAGTTCGTCACCAATTGAGGCGGCATCGTCCGTGCGCACTTGGGTGGATTAGGACGTTGTCCTTTTCCGGTAATGTATCTTCAAATTTTCTCGTCCAGACCTTGACACATGGGCAGACCAAACTTTGCTCAGAACTTATGGACGCGATGTTGAACTCAACGGCTTCTGTCTGGGCTTGGGTAACCTGACAGTATCTCAGCTTTTGTGCTCACTCCCGGTGGCCTAGAAGTTAGCCCTGAAAAACTAAACGAGTACCGTAACTACGTATATAAATGTATCGCGATATCTCGAATATCGTAGCAACTGGAACATGAGGCACCCTGGTGCAGCACATTCAGTTGCCTGGAAACATCAAAAACGGGAGATTCAGCTGGCTTCCAGGTGAGTCTCTCGGAAAAACCAAATTGATTTGCAAATGAGTGAATTTCTCGAGTACCGTAACTGTTTCGACTAAACTCCTCACGCTTGTCCCGTAAGTGTGGAATTCCGAAGATGCTGCAAACAGAAACGAGTTTGGCTCACATTCTCTACTCATTTAGGTCCAACCCGGCACCAATATGGTAGAACCTTTTGTGTTTATTTATAAAAAAAAATTATCAGTATTCTTATCTTTTTTCAAGTCCTTTAAAATGTTCGCCTGAACTTTTTCCAGCAATAGTGAGTAAACAGAAGCCTCATGTCTTACCTCGGCTTGGTTTATCTTCTTTTTCCTTGCCTTGTCTTGTCTAGCCTTTTCGTTTCTTGTAATGTCTTGTCTTGTCAGCATAAAGACCCGGTCGATTGCAAACACCACTGTGTTCTAAGGGAAGTTTGGCTACTTCTTGTCTGATACAACCCCTGTCAATGAACACTAAACCACAGTGTTGTGGACCACAGTTTTCCTAATATCTTCTTAATACCGTGAACCCGAGTCTGGATAGCCGCTTGATAGCCTGATGCGATCAGTCAAGCCAGAAAGCCAATGAACGTGCGAGTCAGCTGATCTATCGAACGCTGACGCGTACAAGCGTGTCATGTGCAGCCGAAAACGGGTTGTTTATAAAGCTCACGTGATAAGCTCTAGGCAGGTCGTAAAATACTGTCCATGGTAAGTGAAGAGCAACCAATTAAATATGTCCCAACGAAAACGGTTATTCCATTAGCAGTTGTGTAGTCCAGTTCCGTTCGGAGCTGGTTCTCCTAATAGGGAAACAGTCATCGCGGTGGTGATTGAGGAAGAACTGGTGGACTGTCGTGCCGGCAACCTGACACATAAGGTCTAGTGGTAATGAACCACATAATTTATTCCTCAGGAGACTGACATCGCCTGGCTCCTCAAAGTGATAACAAAGTCTTCATGGTACAAGCGAGACTGGCTGGAAGATGTGAACAGAAAAAAACATCATCTGAGCATAGGATTTCAGGTTGTTATTTGTTTGCGTGAGACACCCCATAAAAATTATACAACAATCCCTAAAGTTCAGCTTAGAACGGATGAATGTTTGCAATAAGCAGGTAAACTTCACGGTAATCATCAGTCTGTGAAACACCCCCGTGTGTGTGTGTGGGGGGGGGGAATGTGCTGAAAACGAGCCCAACCAGCTAACGAGAGTTGTGTCGAGCAAACCGGTCACATCGCTTGTTCGTCCGGCTTTGCTAATTCGGGTACGTTTAGCATGCGCCAGTCGACTAGCGGTAACACACTCTCCTCGAATGTCACGTGCGTGGAGTTCAAACGTCGGCACGAGCAAGGTCACACACTCCTGAAGACATTCGAACCATATCTCGTGGATTATGACGGGTTATAAACCACACTGTTCCATCGTGATTGACGAATCCTAATGTCCCGGCATAATCACATGCACACAACATTACTGGGACCTGACAAATTACAGAATTAATCTTCGAGATGCTAACTGTCATTGAAATAAATAGAATGTTTTACTTTATCTATGAGGAACGGGACTACACAAGCTGAAGATGTTTGTCACCTGATAGCGGTAATAATGTCTGCTCGTATGGTGATGAAACGCTTGCAGGCTAGTTTTCAGGCTCGAGAAACATGTGGGAACGTGGTATAGCTTTGTGTACAGCTGGCTTGTTCACTCACCCATTTATCTTGTGTCATTCGGATGGTCACCAACTATATCCCATTCCAAATGAGTAGCTCTCGTTTAACCGGTGTTTCAACCCAGATAGTTTCAACTCGGCTCCTGTGTGTCTTTCATTCATAAAACCCAGTAAATTTATTGTAATGAACCTAGTGAGTTTTCCTAAAGGAAACGACTCACAAGGTTGCAGGAACTTTTTGTTGCTAGTCACAAGTTGCTCTGGCTAGGTCTTGTGCTGCTTATGCCAAAGGACCGTTTGTCTCGTAGCTTGCTCTTCGTCCAGCATTGCGTCGGATGGAGACGACCAAGGGGGGCGCTGATGAATGACATCTTCCCGGATGGGGACGGCGGGACAAGACAAACCGACAGATATGTGCTGCAACACATGGCCGTCTTGTATCGAAGCTGTGGCTTTCATTGCTCAGCCCTGCCACACCGGACAAACAGAACCGTTCGACTTCCACAAACTGATTGGCTAATCGCCTCCAACGCGTGGCTTTCATTCCCTCATTTTCCTAATCCCCGGTGAACGAAGGTGCGGCAGCTGGAATCACTGCATTTCTATGCACGATTTGTAAGCTGAAAAACCAAACTGAGCTGACATGACAGTTCGAGTCCGTGTAGGTCCCCGGATCCGATTTTTCATTCGTATTTCGTCCTTTCGATGACGGATAGTCGCTTTCATGATCACTAAATGTATGTAAACACGACTACCCCGGCACATGCATTCCAATCGAATGCTTAGCAAGTTGTATGAGACAGCAAAAGTGCTGCGCGTCTCTGTCGTATTGAGCGGTGGCGCTCAACTTTGTGTGCTTTCGTTTTGACATTCACGGCATGTCCTGTTCGGAACGACATCCCGAGCTACATTGACTTGACACCAAGTTGGAACTTGTGTTCACTATCAGTTCATGCTATGAGTCAGCTGGTTCATAACATACGTAGCATTTGTAGACGACATTGTGATCGTTAATCCATAGTCTGCCGGAAAAGTAAATAATTTATTTGTAATGCACTACTCATAAGGTTGCTGAAAAGTAATTTATTGATAGTATGTTTTTGGTGCTCTCAGGCCACACTTTGTACCGACCCGCAGACTTTATCAGGTTGCCAAAATTGACCGGAGTGACCGATACGTAATATGCACAGCCACAGTCTCCTAACCAAAGATAACTTCCTCTCTGATATGATTTCAACTTAACCAAGATTCGGTCGTATTTAGAAGCTGGTCTTAGTAGGAAGGAAAAACTATCGGAAATGGTTTATCACAATGAGCACCGTTCACAACTCCCAACCCACGGTAATGCATAGCGGAGGGGGGATCAGTGCAAATAAAGTGGTTTCCCAACTGTTGGTAGAATTTACCCAATTTGGCACTCTCAAGTTTGCTCCCAAAATGAGATTGTCTTGTGTACTTGAATCTGTCATCTGGTGGTTTGAAAACCTCCATAGAATATCGTACATTGAACTCTAAAAGGGGTTGGATCATGTAGCACTAAAACATGTTCATCAGCGCACAGCCTACCTCATCTATCGGCAAAATAGGCGACTACCAGAGTTTTTGGAAACTGAGCTGTACTCATCTCACCCATTGAACCGAGTGAAATGGGCACATCATCCGGGTCAGAGGATGAAAGAATACGCCTAAGACGGCAGCTAGCATAGACTATGAATTCAAACCATGGTGCGTTGTCGGCAACGACATCCTTTGATAGGCTGCTATCTTGCGGCCACTGTACAAGTGGCGTCGACTAAGACGTGCGTTGTTCGAAGTTATCTCGATCACGGAATACCTGGTTGATTGATACGCCGCATACGAAAACAGTACGGTGAGAACAACGATAGAGGATCACTTGTGTGCCAAACCAACTGCACGGCGGCAAATGGTGGACGCCAGAAGTCGGCTCACCAGCTTACTTCCTTGACCGTTCATTGGCCTATCTAACTGATCATTTAATGGGAAAAAAATCCCATGTCTTCATGCTGTAGTCCGACTGAATGTGTAGCCATCCCTGCACCCAAATACTTGACTGTTCAGCTCACAGCCGCTCACTGGATCACGAGACTCGTCTTTTTTTCTACACACACAAACCACGTCACACAAAGGTGACTCATCTGATATTGACTGTCTCTACCGTCTAGTAAGCGTAGCAACCAAGTCATGTGCGCACGTACACGCAAGCGTACCTACATATAGGAAAGCCGAACACAGTCAAGACACAGACTCGCGCAGGGAGCAGGCGGTCGACCATTCTCCACAAGTCCACGGGCAGTTATGGAACACGTGTAGCAGCTATACTGCGGAGAAAACACGTTACCATCGTCCGGACTTTCACCAAGGGACTCTCACAACCGATAAGTTCCCCTTTTGTCTTGTTCCACATTCCGCATTGTATTTATTTTTATACGTGTTGCAACTCACCACTGTCCACCATAGTAAAGACTATTATTAGTGCATATATACCTTCTGAATCATATTATGGCTATCATCACCTGTGCACTAATAAATGAGCACTAATAAATGAGCTTCTGTTCCACTGTGTTATGATTGGTTTGAAGAACCCCACAGAATGATTAAAACTTGCGGCGGAGAATGGGCTCACATCAGTACAGCGATATCTACCGTTACAGCGTAAGAACGGCAATGTGGTGAGGAGAAAGAACAACCTATTTTCACCTGAAGCCCTGAACTGACTGGATTCAGTCTTGCTTCTTGAAGTCGATTTCGGGAGATAGAATACCCACTGTAGGCCATTGATCAGGTATCCAAATATCGCTCAGCTTCGATTGCTATCAGACGGTTATTGATCGGCTGTTGTAGACGTTGGTCAACCTTTGTCACATCAGCCAATAAGCTGATCGCATCCCAGTTTACAAAAGTGCTATAGCTAGACGACTAGTCTGAGTGCAGCACATAGGAGAGCAGTAAGACGATAAAAACGGACCCCAGCAAACATACACATGTCTTCTTGACATTACGCACCACACCTAAGGTTGTTGATAACCCTAACAGTTCGAAACAGGGTTCGCTGTTTTCGATAAATACACCCATTTGCAAATCAGTTTGGTTTTGCGAGAGACTCACCTGGAACCCAACTGAATCTCCCGTTTGTGCTGTTTCCAGGCAACTGAATATGCTGCACCAGGCCGCCTCATGTTCCAGTTGCTACGATATTCGAGATATCGCGATACATTTATATGAGTAATGCACTACTCATAAGGTTGCTGTCGAAGAATTTTCAGCAACCTTATGGGTAGTAAATTACGTATATACAGGGTTCGCTGTTCTTAGGGTTCGTCAAATGGATGTGGTCGTCGAGTTACCAGACACCTTGTGTTCTACTAGAGCACGAGACTGAGTACAACCCAGGACCCCGCTGACTTTGCCGTTAACAAGGTCAGCAAACTTAAGTTGGAAACGAGTGTATTCCGTCGGTTGTCATTCGTTCTTTGGAGCCATTAACAGAACAAACTTACGTGAATGACCTTAGAACGAAAGGTGACCGAGCTAACAATTTAGCTTGACTTCATATTTGCCCGATATTCGAAGCATTTTATTTTCACTCATGTTTTTCAAAGTTGTGAGGTTTATGACAGACTCCCCAATATCTAGAAAGTCACAGCAGTCCAGAATGATGAGTGTGGTGTCGTAGTCTGATCTCACAATATGAAACCCCTCAGCTTGTGACAACCGTTCCGAAATAAAAGAATTCATATCAATGAAAAACGTCTAACTCTAGGTTATCTCCCAAGAAGCAAAGAAACGAAGGGGCAAAAATGGGTATCCACCAATTTCAGCCTTGCAGGACAAGACTCCTACTGAGTTTTCAAAGCTCGCTGAATGTCAGGCTTCATACATGTACACATTTATTTACCCTAGCCTTCATACTTGCAATGCGACCGAGCTAGAAACTACGCAGAGTTCGTCTCAAACCCCCGTTTTGGGAAATCAAGCACTCTAATCTACTGAGGGTGTTTTGAGCTGGTAACCTCAAAACTGTTTACCGGCGACGACTTGTTCTTAACCTGGCATTAGTTTCCTGCCCCAAGCGTAAACCCCCCCCACACTGTAAGTAAAGCATTTAGATCCCCCACTCAACCCTAATTTCTTTGTTATACTTCTGTTTGGGACGGGCTTCTCACCAGTTCACAGACATGTTCCGAACCAAACACATTCAGATCACTCCCCTGCAGCTACCTTGATATCAACCCTAATTTCTTTGTTATACCTCCGTTTGGGGCGGGATTCTCACCAGGTCACGGACATGTTCCGAACCAAACACATTCAGACCACTCTCCTCCAGCTACCTTGATGTAGACCTGTCGTCGTCTTCCTTGGACCTTAACTGCCACTCATGACAGCTTGGTATGGGCTGTCAAATCCTACAGGCCTAAATGGTCCAGGAGACTACCATTATGTTCTTTTTGTTCCGTCATTTCCACATATTATGTACCCATATTGATTACCCATTTTCATTTGTCCAGACATCCCTGAACACCTCCACCGTAGCTTTCATTTTTTCATAGATCTCTGTTGGACCAGTGGTACGTTGCATCTGGATGACATCCATAGNGGCTATCATCACCTGTGCACTAATAAATGAGCACTAATAAATGAGCTTCTGTTCCACTGTGTTATGATTGGTTTGAAGAACCCCACAGAATGATTAAAACTGGCGGCGGAGAATGGGCTCACATCAGTACAGCGATATCTACCGTTACAGCGTAAGAACGGCAATGTGGTGAGGAGAAAGAACAACCTATTTTCACCTGAAGCCCTGAACTGACTGGATTCAGTCTTGCTTCTTGAAGTCGATTTCGGGAGATAGAATACCCACTGTAGGCCATTGATCAGGTATCCAAATATCGCTCAGCTTCGATTGCTATCAGACGGTTATTGATCGGCTGTTGTGGACGTTGGTCAAACTTTGTCACATCAGCCAATAAGCTGATCGCATCCCAGTTTACAAAAGTGCTATAGCTAGACGACTAGTCTGAGTGCAGCACATAGGAGAGCAGTAAGACGATAAAAACGGACCCCAGCAAAAACATACACATGTCTTCCTGGCATTACGCACCACACCTAAGGTTGTTCAGAACCCTAACAGTTCGAAACAGGGTTCGCTGTTTTCGATAAATAACACCCATTTGCAAATCAGTTTGGCTTTTGCGAGAGACTCACCTGGAACCCAACTGAATCTCCCGTTTGTGCTGTTTCCAGGCAACTGAATATGCTGCACCAGGCCGCCTCATGTTCCAGTTGCTACGATATTCGAGATATTGCGATACATTTATATGAGTAATGCACTACTCATAAGGTTGCTGTCGAAGAATTTTCAGCAACCTCATGGTAGTGCATTACGTATATACAGGGTTAGCTGTTCTTAGGGTTCATCAAATGGATGTGGTCCTCAAGTTTCCAGAAACCTTGTGTTCTACTAGAGCACCAAACTGAGTGTGACCCAGGACCCCGCTGACTTTGCCGTTAACAAGGTCAGCAAACTTAAGTTGGAAACGAATGTATTCCGTCGGTTTTTATTTGTCTCTTACAGCCACTAACAGAACAAACTTACGTGAATGACCTTAGAACGAAAGATGACCGAGCTAACAATTTAGCTTGACTTCATATTTGGCCCGATATTCGAAGCAGTTTATTCTCACTCTTGTTTTTCAAAGTTGTGAGGTTTATGCCGCCAGACTCTCCTATATCTAGAAAATCACAGCAGTCCAGAATGTTAAGTGTGGTGCAGTAGTCTGATCTCACAATATGAAACCCCTCAGCTTGTAACAACCGTTCCGAAAGAAAAGAATTCATATCTCCCAAGAAGCAAAAAACGAAGGAGCAAAAATGGGTCTCCACCGATTTAAGCTTTGCAGGACAACACTCTTACTGAATTTTCAAAGCTCGCCAACTGCTAGGGTTCATACATGTACACATTCATTTATCATGGCCTTCATACTTGCAATGCGACCGAGCTAGAAACTACGCAGAGTTTGTCTCAAACCCCCGTTTTGGGAAATCAAGAACTCTAATCTACTGAGGGTGTTTTGAGCTAGTAACCTCAAAACTGTTTACCGGCAACGACTTGTTCTTAACTTGGCATTAGTTTCCTGTCCCAAGCGTAAACTCCCCCCACCGTAAGTAAAGCATTTAGATCCCCCGCTCAACCCTAATTTCTTTGTTATACCTCCGTTTGGGGCGGGATTCTCACCAGGTCACGGACATGTTCCGAACCAAACACATTCAGACCACTCTCCTCCAGCTACCTTGATGTAGACCTGTCGTCGTCTTCCTTGGACCTTAACTGCCACTCATGACAGCTTGGTATGGGCTGTCAAATCCTACAGGCCTAAATGGTCCAGGAGACTACCATTATGTTCTTTTTGTTCCGTCATTTCCACATATTATGTACCCATATTGATTACCCATTTTCATTTGTCCAGACATCCCTGAACACCTCCACCGTAGCTTTCATTTTTTCATAGATCTCTGTTGGACCAGTGGTACGTTGCATCTGGATGACATCCATAGATTTCTTCCAAATTTTTAACACATCAGACTGACTACTGAAGTAGTTTTATAAGTAGTAAGAACACATTGCTAACTTGCATGCACCGGCCTGGCCCGTAAACATTCGGATCGTTAAATTAAACGATTCCAACTAAGTCTCTTATGGGCGTAATTTCCACCATATCTTTAAAAGATATCTGAGAAGAGAGACTAACCACTAGGAAGACGAAAAGCAGTTGGCATATTCCCACGCCGTGGCTTGTTCAACGCAGCATAACACTCAGATAGTTGTGTAATACAGCCTAACCGCGCCATTTTCACATGGCCAATCGGGAATAGAGCGTCACCCAGCGTAGTGGTCAGCACAGGGAGAAGAGAATAGCAATTTCACAACAGATTGAATGCCAAAATATGCGTCATATTATAAAACAATGGTATAACCTGTAAGCTGTACTGACACTAGAGTCTGAATAGAGAAATGAATGCGTCGACAGTCTTCAAAGATTATGTCCTTCAGTCGAAAGATGTTAACCGTGTTCGGCTGTAGGGGACAGCAAATAAAAAGGCAGGAGTAGGATTTTACTAGTTTAAGTGGTGTCTTCTCAATGCTCCAGACAATTCGTGGCAACCTATGCTACAACAGCCCTGAAACTGACTCCGTCCCCGAAGCACACGACTTGATCTTTTTTCCACCGGGACACTCAAATGTAAGCGCATGAGTGGACGTTGACAATTCCAGGGAATTCTCGTGCCTTAGGCTTGTCGAAATGAACCAAAAGGTCTTGATTACCTGGCTCATCAGGATGGTGGGCAACAGTGACGTTAGATGACAAAAATATATGAGCGCTTTCATGGCCTAGGGAGCACGGGAAGCATTCCACCTGGATACACTGGGTTGAGCAGCATTTGTAGCGGAGTACGGAACTTCCGCTTGTCGTGGTATCCTTTCTCGTAGCTATGCTGTGTGCTGTTCTAACAGGGTTCCGGAGAAAAATTTTCGGCAGATCTGATCGGATCTCGTTGTTTGTTCGTTGATTGTTGATGGGTGACAATTTAATATCGGACAGTAATTGTATGCCTTTACCTGTCCACAGAAGACTGAGACTCTAACAGGTAGGAGCATGCGGTAAGCTCCTTCATGCTAGCAGGCTAGTCTAAGTTGCCTTCTACAAGAACTACCAGAAGGTTTCCTCAGGTTCTGTTATTCCATTTGATCAAACTACCGGATGACAGGATGTGCTACGTTCTATATCGATTCTACGTGATACTGTAACTGCCCTCGTATGGCGCGCTTTTGAACCAACTACGTTTTCCAGTACTGTTCCTGTTGTCCAAGCTTCTGGTATGTATTTGTTTGTAGCGCATTTTTCCGTTTATTGTACCCACCCTCTGTTTTCCGTGTTTTGTTTCCGTGGGCTCTTCTCTTTTCTTACCATCGATCTGCAATCGCTGGTCGGTTGATGCGACCTAACAGCCGCATTCGGTTCGGCCCTGAATCGGTGTTGACTGGCTTCACGTCAAATTCTGGATTTGTGAGTAGATTGCTCCATGGGAGATCATATCGAATGCTCGCGACGGTTGTGCACACCTTAAAGATCAAAAACAGCTGTGCAGGACATTTTTCACTTGACTCCACCGAGACGTACACATGCTCCGGCGTCTTTTGAATATTTATCTTGTGACCAAGCTACGGTCGCATCCTGGTAGATCTGTCGACGGCTTTGAGGTACTATCGCCTCGTGTAACTCTACGGTGAAGGCTAGGGCGTAGAAAGGCTTTGAGGTACTATCGCCTCGTGTAACTTTACGGTGAAGACTAGGGCGTAGCTGCTCGGAATCATTCCAGATAATGAGCAAAGGTGAGTATGTGAACAGTAGATGCTAGGGAAACACTAACTTCTCGGGCTGAGTTTAAGATTTAAGTTGCTTAGTTATCGAAGAACACTCAGCGACCCTCTCCCATTTGGGACTATCAATTTCCACATACCGAAAGATATGTGTTTTCGCTCATTTCAGGGTAAGAAAAGTGACACTCTCTGACGAACAAAATCTAACGATTTTTTCCATCAAGTTACTGGAGAACACCTCTAGGCTCAGTAGTACTGATGCTCTGCCCTCCTCTGAACTGGGTGATTTGTTTGCCGACGCTTCGTCAACAGGGACATTGTCAGCGACCGCGTGCTCGACCTTCACATGTTCAAAATGGGTATATCTATCCAACCCAACTGTCGATTCCTATTAGCTGTTAAGGTGAACATCCATTTAGGTTGGTCTATTGACTGGACTGACTGCTTGATATCTGAGCAACCCAGTGTGAGTTCCCACAGCTGGATCGTACGGACTTTTCAGTCGCTCTATACTGTCAACGTAAAACGACTATTGGCTCACAATTTGGAGTTATCCCCCTCCTATGGTTGGCTATTTTTGTAGTTACGGAATGTATAATCTTTAAATGACCGGATTCTCTAATATGTCAGTGATTTTCTAAAAGGGACTGTGTTATAGCTACTTTACTCGCCTTGTCGATCTGTTCGGTAGGTAATTTCTATGTTTGAATATCTTGGTAGATCCATGAAAATCATCCCAAAATGCCCGAAACCTACTGAGACCCTTAAACCCCACCAAAATAGCAGTCGAGAAACTGGCAAGCATCCAGGCCGGCCAGAAAGTCCATCAGTGCACCAACGCCCAATGACGGTGAGTGTTCGGGCATTTCGGTGAAACACGATCGACGATAATGTATGTTCACCCATAGCCGATCAGAGAACCTGGATCAAGTTTGAAATTTGCCCAATCTCAAGGGAGCTCGGCGGCTCCCTCTGTATGAGTTCATCTCATTGGCGAAAGGTTTTGTAAGCGTAGTATTTTCATTCGCCTAGAAGTTGCGCTCATTCTCGAGCGAGGAACCTGGGTTACTGAGTATATTCGCGTACGTTTCAACGTGCACAGCCCGTGAGTAAATACTGCGAAGGCTAGGACATTTATCGCCAACACGCGTAACATGCGGTTTTAAAACTGGATGCTTTATTAACTGCCTTTCCGACCTAGTTTGTAAGACGGGTGAATTTTCTTCATACCTCGCGATTCTCTCATCTCTCGTTGCCTTGCACCTCATACTAATCATCTTCACCATGGTTATGTTTCATCGCCGCGCCACACCGCCCGAAAAGCAAGTGGAAATAGAGTTAACTGTGATAACCTTCAACTACTGAACTTCTAACAGTAGCATAAAGTTTATGGACAAGAAGGCCTCTTCTTCGAGCTCAGTGGTGTCTGAGGCCAACCAAATTTCTGATGTTGAAGAGAGTGACTGAGTGGTTCCGACTAACAGTTTGTACTCTCTTTCAAGTGACATTTCCTAACTTCAATTCTCAGAGTACTTCTCGTATGCGTCGTTCATGTGATGCGCCCTACGAAAGGTCGGACACTAAATCTGGGTACCTTCGGTCACCTGAGGAAATATGGATGCCTACCTCTAACATGCGCAACATCTGGTACAATTCCTGCGACTCATATATGGTAGATTGGGGTCGTCCACGCCACCTTCAGTCTTAAAACGGGCCCAGCTCGACGCATACAGTTGCTATAGGCAAATGAAATTTTGGGAATAAATGCGCAGATCCACAGGTACATCGCAAAACATGCTATCGTGCTGCAAAGTGTTATTGCTGTCAAAACACCTCCGACGAAATATGAATACCTCAGAGGAAAGAATAAACCCCGACTTCTGCCTTCATTTTCTCGATAACATTCAAGATGCGATTGTTTTAATCCAATCATTTTACCATGATTGCAAAACGTCCTAGATGCGTCTTGAGTCCGAAAAGCCAGTTGGCCAAATTTTGTGAGGTGAGTAGTGTGTTAGGCATTGAAATCCTCCAACAATGTTTAGAACCAAACAAACGTCCAAAGTCTTCATGTAGGAATCGGAATATCAAAAGTCGTTTCTCAACTCGGTAGAGACTCACACTGATGAACATTTATCCTTCATTAGTGTGCTAAATCACACTAACAGTCTGTGTATAGGAAACTGTTTCCCCAAGAGTTATTCTCCTCTATTTACTCTTTCAGATGGTGTCCCCTATGTTGGCACAATGAGTACGAAAAAGCTGTTCTCATCCTAAAGTCGGAGGGGAACAGAGTTTTTGAACTCTACTAGAGTTTTTGCATGGCATTCGCAGCTTCGATGCTCTCATTATCTGGTTAGTTGCGGCATTCCACTTCCTCATACAGCCTCTTCCCGACTCTTCATGTTCCTTGATAAGTAAGGTGACTAAGCAGGATTTTAGCTCCCATTTTTATCGATTCGGTCCATGCTTAGGCTAACAAGACGGTCTGAACTTGTTCCTGGGGTGATGAATCTCTGTTTATCCGCAACATGCCGAAAGTTATGCAGTTTATGTAGGTTACTCTGTTTAACCTTCTTGGACTGGGCACACTATGAGCGGATGGCTGGGCGGGTATAATTTTGGCCTAGCTTGTCTACGGGGCTGGCTCAGACCTCAAGCGGGAGACTTTGGAATGACTTCAGCCACTCGCCTTCATAATCTATAAACCTGTTGCCTCAAATGAAAAAGCATGACCTTTGAAGAGACGGGTAGAAATGTAAACTCAAAGAGTGGTGACTACAGCGTTGCGCACATTGTTACCCCTTGCTGTGGGCAGATTTCCAGCTGTGTTCGTTAGTACATGTGTCTATTCATTCATCCTCAACAATCCAAGTGGTTGTGGCGAATCAGTTAGTCTTTCCAAGGTCGTTACCCTCTAGAAAACTCTGCTTCGTGAACCTCAGATCTTTTACCATGGCTTAAAAAAGCACATATGTAAAATATTCGTTCATCACTAAACGAAAAATTGAGCACCAACTGCACTAGTTATATGTTGAATCAGCCCTTCTGCAATGTACCGGCAACAGAGTCGAAGTTGGCGTCTCATCATCTCTTACCACTGATTGGTCAACAATAGTTCAAGGACGGAGGGTGGTTTTGACCAATAAAATTACAGGAGCAAGAGAAGCCTTTCACTAACACATTAGACAGTTCAGAAATAAAAACGGAAAAGTTACGATTTCAAAAGAGATTGACTACTCTGGTCGAACAAAAGATCAATAAATAAAAGATGCGAGGAAGTTTGACAACTGTCACGCAGGTCACAAACTCATTTTGGAATTGTATATAGTTCTTGATGAGGAATGCGTGGCCAGTAAGGGTCTGGCATAATAGATTCCCAAAATATTATGCAAGGTACATCCGTTTCAGAAGAGGTGCACAGGAAAATGTAAGGGACTTTTGTAAGTGAACAATGTACTTGGTTGAAATAGTTGTAACAATGAATTTGGTGGACCAGATATCAGTCCAACAGAGGTGATGACGTCTTGTCTTTCACGCTGAAGTCGCTTGTCAGGATAACGTCCTCTTGCGTCGTTTGCTGTCGTGGGTAGACATCATAATAACCTTAACGATGCGAATAATAGCTTTCTCGACTGAATTACTCAAAACAAATGGGGGACGAGCACGATATGGAGAAAACTTTCGCCACATGTTTCATTTTAGGTCGATTCAGTGGGCGGAGGCTTCGTTTTGGTGAATCCCAAGCTCGTTTGGTTGAAAACAACACTGCCCAGATTCCCGTAGCTCTCGATGATGATGTCACCACCAGTGAACTAAAGGGACAATAAACAAATGTGGGAAAATTTCAAGCTATAAGCTGCTACTTTTTTTGCAAGCCTGCTCGTCCACTGTACTTCTATTCTGTTTTACCCCTCTATCAAATGATGGCAGTCGCTGTTATTTGGAGTCAACAAACAGATGTATGTTGTTTCTGAGAGGATAATATCTTTCTTTTAAAGTTAACGTTGCTGAATTCGGTAAAAAACGGTTAGTCCATAGATAGGCAAGGGGTAGCAATCTGTTACCTCTATCTGAGTGCAACACGATGTGAACTTACACGCACCCTTCGCTTAGTAGTGCGGGTATTTTTAGGACAACTGATGACATCAGAAAGGTAAGCCGTAACGACAAGCGATAAATGGGAAACGGTTTATGTTTTAAACAGCTCTTGATGTAAGGTATTCCCCATGTAATTAGAGGGTCTGATTAACACAGAGAGCTGTTTGGGGTTGGCATTTTTCGATTCCTTCATCTGGTAGTTATAGATTTTGTGACGCCAGCTTGAGATTCTTGAGAAAATTAACTTCGAAGATGGCTGGAATCGGAAATCACCCTCCGTGGATGCGGATTCCAAGTTGGTTGCTCCACTGAATGATATCCAGAATACATAATGCACTACTCATAAGGTTGCTGAAAATTCTTCGACAGCTCACGACCGGTTTCGTTCTTCTTGGCATCCGGGTGCAGCACATCCAGTTGCCTGGGAACATCACAAACAGGAGGTTCAGCTGGGTTCCAGGTGAGTCTCTCGCAAAAACCAAATTGATTTGCAAATTAGTGTATTTATCGACATCAGTACAATTTGGGTTCGAGTAGAACATAAGGTTGACGGGAACTCGGAGACTGCGTCTACCTGATGAGCCCTAAGTAGGGCGAAACCGGTCGTCCGCTGTCAAAGAGTTCACAGCAGCTTTATGAACAGTGTGTCTGTAAAGAAAATACTGAGTGTATTTATCGATATCCAGAATACCTTGGCATTTTTTTCAATTTAACTCAGTTTTCGTGGGCTAAGTCTAATTTGGCCAGCAGTCCAACTTTGGGATACTGCTGTTTCGCAAACATCTCACCGCGTTGACCGTGAAAAATAGTCTTGACAACTGATAGTACACCAAAATGATAAGAAAACAGAAAATTCCTAAATAAATCTCACAGATACGCTCATTCCAGAGCACGCCTCCTTCAGAGCAGACAGGAAATTGTTCACGTCGTAAACCGCGACTGGATTCGAAGTGTTCTCATATCCGGCGCCAGGCACATCGCACTGCCGAGGTGGCAGCTGGTCCCGTTTAGAAAAGGCTGGGTGGTGGGTGAGCGTAGCGTATGGCAGACTGCGACACAGTGGATTCCACTTCTGAGTGATTTTCACCTCGTCGTCACTGCCCCATTTAAGCTGAACACCGGGTGAACTTCGAATTCTGAATGGATAGACATTGGTGTAGAAAAGAACGGTGAGCTGATAAAAGTGGGAAACACAATGTGTGCAATGTAGGTCAAGATGGACTGATAGCAAACAGCCACGTGAATTGTGAGATACCAGCGACAGTCGCTGCGTTTCACACATAGCAATACACTTATTATCGTTTATTTTTTGAAGAGTATGGTCACAGACATAAAAAGTGAATGCGAGCGATGAATGCCAAGGGTTTAAAGGAGGATATGAGGTAAAAGAGAGAAATGTCTCATTCGAAGTCATGCCACCAGCAGTTCCAGTCAGACAAGATGAATCCCAACGTATATAAAACTTCTGGTATGAAAGCACACGTGTAAAGTCCAACAACCGAAGAAAGGACAAACTATGCTGAATGCTCTTCAAGGCGCGGTAAGCGCTAGCACAGTCAAGACTCGCACATCAGGCACAAAGTGTCCGTCATACTGAGTCTGGTGTGAGATTCAATGGCGAGAATGTACACTCAACGCCATGCGCCACCACGCATAAAAGTGTCGTACGTACGAAGAGAGCCCACGATGGCAAGCAAAAACAAGTCGCTGACTGTGACCTTAGGAAGTCCCAGTCCAATAAGAGCCTTGGCTGATTGGGGAAAGCAGATCCCTCGATAAGAGATGATCATCGGTTGGTAGACCAAAAAGTCGACATCACAACCAATTGCACGTAGGACTGAGATTATGGCGAAGGAAAATGCATCAGCACCATACTTCTGCTTTTTCTCATTCCACCAGTCACTCCGCGCCCATCCGAGACTATGCTTACGTCTATCATAGTTGCTCGGCGCTCCCGAACAGCGATTAGGTCAGGCTTAATGAAGGACGTCGAAATAGGTGCTATTCAACCGTTTATCGATTAATTAGTAACAGTCACCTGGCTAACGTGCCATGCGCGGTGAACAGACCTTACCAAAGCAAAGGTTGGGGCCACGAATTTCATTCCATACTGGTGTGACGGCGGATACTACTGTTGAGGCATGCGAGTGGTCTGTGGTTTTCTCGAAGGTCCTCCCCTCGTCTAATGGAAGGTGAGGTTTATTAAGGAATTTGTGGGGCTACTTTGCAGTGTTCGTTTGCAATTGCATGCTAGTCAATGAATACCCATGGGATTTCAAGAAGACGCGTGGGAATGTTCAGTTTTTAAAAAAACATGTGCATATGAGACGTCTACTTTCCTTTCCAATAGTTTGTAATTATTTAGTTAGTGTTTGCTATTAAGCGACTTCGCAACAGAGAGCCTTCCTTCATACACTGGTAGCCCAACGAAGAGAGATTGAGGTCAAGAACACCATAAGCGAGAGATTTGGCTGGGTTTCAGGTGATTCTCCTGTCAAAACCAAATTGGTATGCAGATGAGCATATAGGTCGAAAGTTTATTACCTTCCCTCACCCCGGGCCTTCCCTCAGAACATACAATTTTATCAACAGCACCGCTAAATTCCGATCGATACGTTGATCGCTCAAACCAGGCCAGGTGAACGTCGCTAACTGAAGTCCTTACCACTGCTTTTCAATGGTCTACTCACAAAATATCAGTAGTATGTAGACAATATGAGCGACGAGCAGTGTAATTTACCTAATCTTGGTTCTAGTCAGGTGTCCATCAGTGGAGTATGTTACTTCTAGGTGAAGCAACACAGAAGGAGTTCTCTAAAGCAGAAATGACTCAAATGATAATTCTTTTGCATATTTAATCAGTGTGAACTGTCGATTTGGTTTAAATGCTTTCCGAGAAATGCTCCGTGCTGCAAGTCGGCTGAAGATCATCCCAAACGAAGGACTACTTAGACGCAACTTTGAACCTCTCAGGTACAATTACTGGGTCAACAAATGGCTAAATAAAATCTGCGCGCAAGTGAGGCAAATACTCGATAGATGTTCGGGGTTTTAAAAGGGAAAAACCATAACTGTAGTGTCACGGAATCTTATCGAATTACTCATAAGCCGAATTTTTATTTGTATCCATTCATAGCCATGTGATAATTTTCGGAAGTCTCGTGATGAAGTCACGTGCTCCAAGCTTGTGGACTCACGAAAAATCCCCATTCAACGAAGGTCTAATCGAAGGAGAGATTTTTGGAGATTCAAATGTTGTGAATACAGCACTCATTTCTAGTGAGAAACATCTCTTGGGAATTAATTTTTACGATTCGTTTTCTGCATCTTAGTGAATCTGAATTGAAAAACCAACCAGAAACGAACAGGAAATGTCCAGCACAGTCCGGTAAAAGGCGTAACTTAACTTTACTTGTCATATAAAATAGAGTCCTAGTCGCCCAAAACGGGTCATTGCGCGGAAAATGGTCTAAAATATTTCTCCACGCAGCTCTCGACTTCCCCTGTCCAGGATTGGGCAACCTGGCAGTATCCCAACCCTCGTGCTTCCTTCAAGTGGCATGGTAGCTAGGCAACGAAAGGGTGTTACAGCTGAACGATTTTTCTACCCCTTACGGCACAAGAGTGAAATTGTTATGTATTCCTCTACAGAACGGACTGATTGCATTTAAACTAAACAAAACTGCACGGATCGTCTGAACAGGAAGGATCAATCAACAGATTTTGAATGAATAGGTCTTCAGCTATATCGTATAGGTGAGGTCGGAATTGGCACTACAAAACGACGTGAGTTAATCATACTACTGATCAGCTACTAGTGGAAAAGGAAGAAGGCCTTCGCTGCGGAGTTGTTCACTAGAGAAACACCAACTCAACAGTTACAGACTAGTAGATAGGAGAGGAAAACTCTCATGTGCATCTTGTTTACAAAACTAAATAGCAATCTTCTCCTTGAACGCGTCTTCCTGAACTTTTCTGGATATTCATTGGCTGTTACGCAAATGAGAGCAAATGCTACAAAGCGACTCCACAAATTCCGTAAACAGATCTCACTTTTCAAGAGACGCGAAGCGGGTTTACGAGAAGACATACTACTCGCATGCCTCATCAGTAGTATCCACCGTTACACTAGTAGAAGAAAGTTTAAGCGTTCAAACTACTAGCCGGGGAGGTTATGGTTTCGAAATTCCCTACCGGAATTTCGTGAGATGCGCACGGCTGAAGATGACAAAAAACTTCAGTCCCTGGAGGGTTTCTGTCACTCGGAGCGATAGTTTTGTTCAAACAGGATATAAAACCTGTGTGTACAAAATGACTCAAGAACGTGTATGTTACCACACAGTCACTTCTCCGTAGTAGAACCACACCCTGATCAAGCAGCGTCATCTGTTTAACGCAAGCTGAGCTTCACACACACTACACGGCAAACCCTTTGAGATCTCGCGACCGCTTCGTCTTTCTCGGTGCTTATCAGCTAGACACAGTCCCCAGGTTTTTAATCAAACCGTAGCTCTACTTAAACACGTAATTATGAAAAGTTGGCGGGATGCACTCGGTTACAAGTTAGTCCCGGATCGATGGCAGACTCAAATGAAATAATGGTCTGTGATATTCTCTGGTTGAGTTTCGGTTTATTGTCCAGGTAAAACCAACGTAATTTGCAAATGAGTAAATTTCATCCCCATGGATAAGAGTACGTACATATGTTTTGGAAAGCCAGACGATGATGAAGCTACTTATGGACATTTGACACAGTCTCTGCTTTCAGTCTGCTAAGAATTTGCTTCGCCTATTCTGTACCAGGGTCTTCTTTCCTGGTGCACGACCAAAGGAGGTGTACATTCATTGTTTGTCCGATCGGTAATCCAAGCATGCGTGATGGACCAACTGAGTCTTGTATGACCTTTGCGTGACACAAACTTCCCTTCCAGAGCATTCTATGGACATCGGGTGTCCTGCAAACCGTCCTGAAATGGACGATTCCAGAATCTGGTGAGTTTGAAATAGCTCCACTTAGGGATGATATTTCCAACATCAAAATTGCGCCGAATGAAAAGTAGCATTTTTAGCAACAGATCATGGTTGACACCCGGTTGTAACTGTCCAGGCTTAGTGTGAAATCCCCAAGCGAAATGTCTCTCCCTAGGCCTTCCAATCGAGGTGTTTTCCAGACAAGTGAACCGGCGAGCAAACTTAAATTCCAAAAGGCACGGTCATTACGCGGTTGATAATGTTGGAAACGAAACTCACGGCATCAACGACTTGGACGGGAAAACAAGCGGTCCCGTGACTACACTGGTCAGCTGACCCAGGCCAATGCGACGGCTGTCTTTGACGCGACATTGTAGAAAATCGTATCGTAGGATGTAAAAGTTCCTTTCTGTTAGAATGACCAGTCTCTCATGTTCATTGTTCCAATGATCGATTCTATATACGAGAGGAAAACGAAAAACAAAATGAAATAAGCAGTGTGAAATCCCCAAGCGAAATGTCTCTCTATACGCCTTCCAAGTCTTACGCAAGCGAGGTGTTTCCCAGACAAGTGAACCGGCGAGCAAGCCAAAATTTCAAACGGCACAGTCACTACGCGGTTGATAATGTTGGAAACGAAACTCACGGCATCAACGACTTGGACGGGAAAACAAGCGGTCCCGTGACTACACTGGTCAGCTGACCCAGGCCAATGCGACGGCTGTCTTTGACGCGACATTGTAGAAAATCGTATCGTAGGATGTAAAAGTTCCTTTCTGTTAGAATGACCAGTCTCTCATGTTCATTGTTCCAATGATCGATTCTATATACGAGAGGAAAACGAAAAACAAAATGAAATAAGCAGAACAAACAATTTTGATATCGGACAATCTATGAAGTAAAGTATATTTTTTACGTCTTCCTGATAAAACAATATGCATACGAAATCTCAGTAGGCGGAAGGGTGACCAATTTGGGGAAGGATTTGCGTGGATTCGAATCCGGGTTCTTAAAAAGGAAGATCCGGCGTGTTATCTGCATAGTGGGGTCACGGACTTCTTATTTTGATGTTCACTAACCAGGCTGTTATTGCAGTCGTCAAGCTTCTGAGTGTGTTGGTCATCTAAGTCCTAAAATGATCTGGATTGTTCCAAACGGCGATTACTTGTATTTTGAGTGCTCTTACTTGATTTTGTTTGCACAACGACGCTCAGTGAGTTAGCACGAGCTCCAAGAAGGAAATACTAGCCCACTGGTGCACCCCCTTGAGTGACCTTGAACTACTTTCCGACCCTGCTTGACTTTTTCGCGCCCTTTCTTGTTCAATACAGGCCTATTGTTTCCTGCCTCCTAACTCCTCCTGTGTTCCTCAACCGCTGCGTGCCGTGAGATTTCACCAAAGTCGGTTTCCATATCTATGCACTTCAGAATCGGCGAGCGTCGCCACCACGTCCTCGTGAACATCGAGTGCTGTTGCCCTCCTGACAACCAACATTACGGTACGACTCACATCCTTCAAGATGCACAAGTCAGAGTTTTAAATCGGGTGTGGCGACAACCTTATTGATCATGTTTGCATAATCCATGAGGTGTTTACCAAGAACAGTTGTGGATTCACCGGTGCCTTTCGAAATTTGGACTCATACGTATGATTCTTGCACGCTTATAATGAACCTGTCTTTATGTTCACAGTTGGGCTTATGGATATACATTATCGTTCAGCAGGTAGCTAGAAACAATCAGTACAAGTAGCCAGATAGTTCCCAGTTCCTTCCAAGGTCGCCTATTGCAACAACCATAAATTTAGGAGTTGAGTAGAGGAGGAAATTGTTGATTTTATACATCTCCGATAACCACTTGAGACTTTGCAGAAATGCTTTTCGACAAGACTCCAAATTTGGTGCTCACAGTGGGAGCTGGTCTGGGATAAATATGTTTATTCTGCCGAGTTTGAATGAACCTTAGGCAACACGAGATATACAGTGGTTTTACCGGTGAGCAAACAACCCGAAATGACTGACAATAGCCGTCTTTTTGACGGGGACTGAACGTAGTTGAATTCAACCTAGTGTGCAGTACTAACAAACAACGCGCATCAGACGACAGCCTTATTGATGAGGCCTACTTGAAAAACTGCTGAAGTTACAGAAGCGGATCGATACAAACCGGGTTTGATTGGGCCGGTCTGACTAGACGGTGTGATCTCGAGGTGCGTGCGTACGACTTCATCGTGATTGGTTGAATTTATGTAGATAGGATGTGTTCCAGCGGGCAATCATAAACGAAAGATTCATTTGGATTCATCTGACTCTCCAGTCAAGACCAAATTCGAATGGGAGCGTTTATCGAAATCTGTGACGTAGGTTTTTGACACGCGAGTTTCACAACAGTTCTTGTCAGTTCTACACCTCAAAGTCACAAAATTCACCAGTTTACTTGAATAAAAAACCTATGCACAGAACAAATGAAACTCAAAGGACTTACTGTGTCAAGATCCACAAAGCCACAAAAGCCCCGTCCTCTGGAATAAGAACTGATTCTCCGATATTGTGTACCAACTGCTGCATATCCTCCTAGGTAAGGTAGATGAGAAATCGATGACATGGTCTCAATAAGCGGACAATAATTATCTTCAACATGACGTTTGTCACTGGGTTGATAGAAGCTGGAAGAAGCCCAAATTCAGATCGGTTTGAATCAGAGTTTGGATTAAGGTCCGAAATATGACATGGCAGCCTTAGGAATTACCAGCAAAATCCTTGAATAACGCATCAAATGAATAAACAGCCATTGTTTCCGGTCCATTGATGTGTTCGATTCAATTGTTAAATTTACCGGTATCCTTATAAAGTTACACTTGCTGGCCGTGCTTTTGAAAAGGCGAGACAAACACTGAAGTTACATTATCAGGCAAGACTGGTTTTATGAGCTGGTGAGCTTTGAAATTCACTTGGATCAAGTAAACAGACTGAACAATGAAATGTGGGTTGAAGATAGCCGGGTGGCCCGATCTTGTGCAGATCGACAATGAATGCTTCTGAGCACGGTAAAAATCCATGGGCCAAGAATTTAGCATCTCAGCTACATCTGTAACACTCAGACCTCTTGAGCACTCGATAACCCTGAAAAATACTAGGTGGTTGTAAGCTGCATTTCTCAGGATTACCTAACAAAGCCCACCAATATGGCTTCGGAATGTCTTGCTTGGTTAATTCAAGCCCCTGTGAAGCAGCGTCTGCGAGTGCTAAATTTTGGAGGTATACATTTGAACGGCAAAGTTTAAAAGGAAATGCCTGCTGAGGTATTCAAAGTGAGCGGTCCGGATTTGCACAATCTGAGAGACTAACAATATCCCTTAAACATTTATACAGCTGTTCAAAGCAAGCAACCTAACAGAAAACGGAAACCATCAAGGAAACAATCTTTTGTGCATTCTAACCAATCTTCTGCTTCAGCGCTGATGGTCTCGAAGAGCAGTTCCACAAAAAACCATGTGATCTCGCCCTTGCAGGGTAGTATATGGCTATCAGATGTACTTTGCTTTCGAAATTTCATTCCTTATAAGGACACTGTATATGAACGCCGGTGGGTGCGTACTGGAATGCAGCAAGCTGTCACCTGGGTTCACCACATACACTGGTTCAAGAAAAGGCTGTCCTCTCCCACCATTCCCCTTCGACTTTCTTACTGACATGTTGATTGGAACTTCTGCGCCTGCGTCTGAAACCTCGGGGATTGAAATACTCTCAAAGACATTGAGTGTGCGGACGATATTGCTCTCCTTGGTTCAGATCCTTCAACAATGCAAACCCTTTTAAATAAGCCAAACAATTCCGAGCTTCCCACCTTCAAATTGTAGAGTGCTGCCACAAGACTGGGTGAGATCAAACCGAAGCCTCATGCTTTCAATCGAAGAGGTAGGTAAATTTGTTTACCTGAGCAGTTGTATGAGTTCCGATGGACAGGCTGGAGAGTAGATTGTTTATTGAATCGGGAAGGCCACGACAGCTTTTGGCAACCTCTAATATCCATGGCGCTGATGTGACGTTAGTTAGCCTGTCGAAGGCAGTGTATATATGGCGGCAGTGCGATCCCTACTGCTTTACGGATCAGAAACGTGACCTCTACGCGCAGCGGACGTACGGAAGCTGTCAGTGTTTGACCATCAGTATCTCCGAAGCATTGGTCGGGTCTTGTGGGAACATCGGATTGGCAATGTTGAGGTACGCCAAATGGTTTGGGGGAGAAAAACCTCTCATACGATAGATGAATTACTCAAGCTTCATGGATTACGCTGGTTAGGACATGTACTCCGCATGCCTGAAGGCCGTCTGCCTCACAGAGCTCTTTTCACCCCACCCTGTGCTGAGGTTAAGTGACCGAGAGGTGGACAGTGAACGACCGGGCAACGAAAAATGAAAATACTAACCAGTAAACTGAATTGGGTTGACAACTGCCACCTCCTTGGATGGGCACCCCGGGATCCAGTAGTTAATGGCACTGGCAGGCATGGCTCAACCTGACAATCAGTGGCGCTCCTGCATCAAAACCTATTGCCTCCAATGCGTAGCCGTCAAGCTTTCTGTTCCCTCAGGAATACATACTATACAAGCTAACGAAGCAAGTCATCGCCACCACTGCGTAGCTTTATCACCCACACTCTCTTATTTTCCAGGGACCAGAATTATAACAGCCGGGGTCAGCTAAGCCTTGCTGTATGGTTTACGGCTGATAAATTGAACTGAACTGCAGGCTTTTAGCTGCAAGAACAACGCTGTAAACAGAACCCACAGGTTAACTCTTTGCTTACGGACTTCGCAGTGAACAAGAAATCATTGTAGGTAGTTCTTCAAAGATTGTTTCTTGGAGAGGCTGTTAAAATCCTCAAATCCCTACAACTCTACAATGTCCGTCTGTTCAAAATCAACACGTGACTCAAGCAAAGTTGCATCCTCTCCGGTGCCATGCTCAGTCTACATCTGCATACAGTCTTTTTGGAAGTAGTTTATGGTTTCGAAGCAGCCTTGCAGATCACCTCCGGACGGACGGCCGCATCTTCAACTCGAAACGCTTCAGGGCCTCAAGGAAGCTGCGCGAGTCAAAGATCCATATGCGATCCATCCACGCCGTCTTTCGGGACCACCAGCGTGCCACAGCAACCTTCCACATATTGTTCCTGAAACTTTCGAAGCAAAGTCGATCACGTCTGACGAGAGACAACGCAGAACAGCTCATCATGGGGTTCAAATGTTCTTCCAAGTAGATTGATCGATCCCCGACCGACCGTTGACCGATGGTAAATGCCTCCCACCAAATTGACCCGAGGAAATCCTGTTATTGACTTTCCCCCCAAGGGAGGTTTTGTAGATAACAATATCCCTAAAAACGACTTAATTGTGGAAATATTGCCAAATTATCTCCCGAAAATCTGAATTTTGGTTTATCGTGCCATTTTCCGACACTTTGGACATATTTCCTAAAAATTGCGTTCCTCTCCCATTGGCTACTTGCACTTTGTATGTGCTGACGCATTTATCGTTCTCCATATTCGCGAAAGAGGTTCGTAATGATGATAGTATGAAGAGGCTCGCGACTCACTCAGTGGGCACAGAAACAGGCTTTTTTCATCCTGTTATGGTACTGTGTGAGCCCACGCAGTAGCGTGTAAGTTACAGACTTGTGAGCAATCCTTTTTGGTTGAAGGATGCAGAGGGACTGTGAATTCCCGTCGCCAGACAAGTACAACAGTCCCCGGTTCTGATAGAATCGAGCTGTGGGAACAAATATATATCCAAGGTCATAATTCAGTCAGGCTGTTGCCCGTGCCATGTACTCAATCGGGGAGCAAACCAACACTGGGTCACGTGACATGAACTACCTGATTTGGCGATAGTAAGGAACCTGTCAACGAGTTCTCTAATTTTCGACTACTACCAGCAAGGACGCTTCTCAGAAATTCACATGCAAGATGAAATCTCAATCGAACTGATTTAAAAAGGATTACATTGAGGCGATATCAGTGCTAACTGTTGCGCTACATATGTAGTTAGTCCATTTGGAGTTTTATCGAAAGACAAGTTTCTCCAGGAGTTTTGTGCACCGCCAAGAAACTCTATTAGAAGTAATGGTTTACATCAAAAGCCAGTTTGGTGACCCTCTACCACTGATCTCAACTAAGTGGTATTTTCCAAATACTTACTCATTTCACGCAGTTATACCGGCATAAATGATCCCTAAATAACGACGTTCACCCTGTAGATCTGCCTGTTCCAGCTTCAGTTTTCAGTGGAACAGATTTTGGACATTGTTCACGTGCTTCAGAAGGAGGTTAATCATTCAGATTAATCAATGAAATCTGGGATCAGCAGCGGGTTGCAATCAGATGTCACGTGATGTTGTGCCTGTTGAGCCGCGTTAAGGCGGAATTCCCTAATTGGCTACCTCTGTAAATAGCAGGCAGATGGGTGGTGTTAACAATTCAGTGAAAGATAGGAGAGAGAGGTAAGTAGACGAAAAGCTTCACTGTGCGAATGTGGCGATTGGACGGCAGTTTTCGCTACTACATTCGTCCGCATTAAGAACCTTGAGAAAGTGAAAGTTAATGGAACGAGCGGAGAGAGATGGAAGCTTAAATGTTCGCCCTATCCTCGCACTTTTCGGGGAGGCCAAACACGTCGCTGCAATTTGAGATAGTGTTGATGTGGGTCTTTATTGAATGACCCAATAAAAATGATAATTTTTAACTAAGAGTACTGAACTAAACCGCACAATGGTATCGTTTGACCGGTATTCGAGATATCGAACTATTCCTCCTTGGTAAGATACTACTTAAATGGTAATAGTAGTACCGTAAGCTAGTTGGTACTACTAGAGGATGCTACTAAATTATCTCAACGGAGTTCACTAAGCATAGCAAAATTAGTCAGTGTAGGGGTTCGGCCGGCGTAATATGGGAACTCCTATCACACATCCGTCGTGTGCTAATCATTTAGACCTAGACAAGACCACGCTGTTCACTACTAGCGATCAGCTGATTCTATTGAAGCTACTCAAATTGAAACCAAACTCGAGAGCCATCCACGTTGGTTAGGAACCAATGAAACATTACGAATGGATGTCGTCTGACACCTGCCGAATGGCACTGAGTACCAAGCGAACAACACATATTGGAGTGTAACTTGAAAAAAACGGCTGGAATATCTCAGGGTTTGAAGGTAGGTGTGACGAGAGTATGGGATTACCCAAACGTGTCCTGTCAATAAAGGAGTTTCCATCTCAAACAGTAAATAAGCTTGATCCTATTACGAGGTGAATTCAAAGTTACGGTGGAAGGTGAAGTCAATCCTTGTTGAAACGTCGAGAAGCATTGCACAGCCATTTCATCCTTACTAGAGCTAACCAACTCTGAGACACTCAGTAATCTTCAGGGCGATCCGAACGCCCAACTTCCCGGCTAACGGGTGAATGTTGGTCAGGATTGGCTGATCGGAAACTCAGATAACTCTGAATTAGACCAGTGTAGTGCCACTTCGAGAATTCCTCCGTTTTGCTCTTGCCTAATATACGAATTCCTTTAGTCTGTTGATTTTCCAATCTCATTTACGGGTGCCTACAAACCTGGCTTTAAGACCGTAGACTAAACCTTCAAGTTCGGCCCACAGGTCCGCCTACAAACCTGGCTTTAAGACCGTAGACCGCGCGTTCAAGTTCGGCCCACAGGTCACAAATTTAGTACAGAGTTAGCTGATTAAATAGCTAACTATTTCATTCGATGGAACAAAAACTATTCGTTGATGAGGTCAGGGGTGAAAATCACCGTTTTGTTCCTTTGTAATGTCCTTCTACTTTTCTGCCTACTCGTGACAATCAGTAGTATGGAGAATGTTTGGAAAGGGTGGAGTAACACATCAAATTACCAATTTACTGATCAACATGATCTTCCGTTTTCCGTGCAACACGATTCGAGGACTTTCATACAGAACTGCGAAAATTGACGGATAGATAAAAACTGAAGGTTTTTATCCAAACTTTCGCAAAGAGCCATACGGTCATCCAGTTCTACACAAGACGAGAAAAACTCACTCTCATTGTGTAGACGAAAAGGCAGCCTCAAATTGTCCCGATTCTGAAAATATCCCCCTAGAACCTGCTCAAATTCCAGATTCGAATATGCCACCAAATGTCATAGAAACAAATCCGCCACATAACTGCATTGGATTAAGACTCGTCTTGTTACAGAACAAAAAACATTGTGGCACCCTAAACTGATCAGTCACAAACAGATCGGGAACTATGACTCACCGTTGAACGAATCGACACTGTCCGAAATTTGGGTCATAGGCTTAAAGTGCAGACAACTGTTGAGTGAAGAGAAAACATGAGCATCGCATCGTCTCAGTGAGTTGCGCTCAGAACCACACATATCACGTGATGTTGCCCACCATTAAGATCAATCAAAGATGGCTGCATATTGACTGAGATAGGCCGGCAGTTTGAAACTTATTCCGTTTTTCTGAGTTTCATTCATCCAGTCAGCTTGTGAACCAACTTAACTAGTTCCTCACACGCCACAGTGAACAGCTGACTTGGAGGTTGATATTGAAACCCTGAATCTGTTTGACTCGATTGTGCACACAATGAGCACTGTTCACCCATTTAAAAAGTCTGAATGACAGTACGATAAAAACGAAACCCATCGGGAATAGAGAATCAGAACAATCATTAGTTCCAGAAATGAATGCAGATGCCCCCACTCAGTTCTTTTTGTCAAATCACACTGATTATTTGGATAGTTCGGACAACAGATTGAACAAGAGAGACAAATTATTTTGGTCAGAGTTTGGACAGAACTCGATAGCGAAAAGGTTTCAAAAGGTATGGTTTTCAAAAAAATCGCCGTACGAGAGAACGATTTTGCCCGATCGTATGAACGCCTTTTCAAATGGTGAATCACTATGTTGTATACATTGGGGTGTGGTTTAACTAGCCAAGTTTCCATTTTTTGTTGAACAAATTCGAGTGCTTCAACTAGAGCGCTTCTGTGCAACAACGCTGTGTTCAGTAACACTGTATGATTTTGGATGTTACTCCACAAATCGAGTACTATCACTGGTGTGGTACAACTGAACAGGGTCTATGAAACACTGGCTGTGAAAGTAACACGGACCAGCTTTTCCGACCAAGAGCAAGTTTCCTAATGTTTTTTATGTTCATTTGTTTCTGAGACCATTTTTCTGTACCCTGTCTATCCCACACTATTCGCCTCAATGGTATGTCGAGTCGTCGTCCACACATACAGGGTGCACGGTTGTCAAACTGAACCGAACTGCAACAATGCAAGGCTGTGGGTTTGGCGGTACTCTTCCAGTGGGTGATCACGCATACAGATTTCTGTGGCGATCAGGAGAACCTGAGGCCAGTTAACTGGGGTTCTGAGTAGAATATCAAACAAAATTCATTTAGCATGCCTGACTGGTCTTGCTTTTCACATCAGCTAGCAAACTATCCCCTCTGGAAAATAACCACTCCACTCGGGTTAGTGTACATCATATCACATGGCGTGAATTGTTCGGTTGAATAACAGTTTACTTGATTGGGTGTTGATCATACTATTGTTCAGTCAACCGTAACCAAATAGCTATTTACCAGAAGATTGCGGGAACGAGTATCACGAGCTGCTAATTCCCAGGAAGAAGGAAAAACCCGTAAATTAGGTGTGGAAGGCTTGTGCTGGATCCTGACGAATACAGTCTACTGAGCTGTCTTTCGAAAGTATGAATTTGTGCGCACAACGAACAACATTTCAAACATAATATTATCAGTCTAAACTTTGTTCTCTTTTGTACCCCTGTCTTCGCCATGAATGCGTTACTCAGTGTCACCACATTTACAGTGGTGGTCTACTTTTTCAGTCGTTTCTCACGTCTCCGTCACGAAGAGACTGGACGGTGTGACGGTTTGCACACCTCAGCGACCCATTGAGCTATACTGAGGGGGTGTCCCCGCGACACTCACAGAGTCTCTCATACCAGGTTGGTCAATGGGTAGAGGCCTGACGAACACAGTCTTCTGGTCCTCCAGGTTGGGGGTTGGAACGTTTGGCGAATTGTCCCGTAGAAACAGTAATGCATTTGCATTTCTCTCCTAACACCGCTGCCTTGCGGTTAGGCTTTTGAGCTAAAGGCTTTGGTTGAGGACCCTAATCGTCTTCCTATCTAGCTGTGGGCGCCCTGACAGTATCCTAGCCCACGTACAACCATGAACTGCACACATACAAAAAAACTCATGCCACATCGGCCGTCGCGTGGTGTCATCAGCCGGGTTGCCTTACTTGCTGCATACAGCAGGGCGGGTAAGCGAAAACAGGCCACTGCTGACGCCTCTCTTCTTTCTCTTTCACATACTTTTTCTTTCCCCTCTCCCTGCCCCATTAATAACTCTTCTCTTGTAGGCCCAGCACTTAGGACTGATGACTCCCTTCGTCTTGCATCGGTTTTGCGTGCAACATCTGCTCGTCACTTCTTACGGCAGTGAAGCATCGGTGTTGAACACTGATGTCATGCTTTCGATGATGATGATGATGATGATGCAGTGATGGTGATGATGATGATGATGATGATATCGTTTCTCAAGCATGGGTATCTTTGGGTGGTTGAAGATTTTAATCTTTTCCTATATAATTTATCGATCTTTCCATTGACGCAGATCTCGCTTAGACTGTATTCGCGCTTCACAAGTTGATCCGTTTCCTCTGACCCATAATTTATATCAAAACGGTGCAGTGGGAAATTCGTTCGAGCATTGAAACTGTTTGACCGATTCTCACAACCCGTTTCTCAGTGATACTCACTGTCGATCAATACTACGTTTGCTGATTGCGTTACAAATTAAACATTTACGAATTCTACCCATCGAAATTTCGTGTTGCTACATGAAACCGATTGCAGACACTAAAATTTTGTTGACGGTGAGGTGCTTTATGGGTAGACTGGGTGCGCTGCTTGGTCAAAGTTCAGAGCTGCTGAGTCTTCCAATTTATCAACAGACTTGTGGTTAACTGGGCTTTGGAACAGCTGATCGATTTTACCGGTTTCATCCTACACTGTCAGAATTGGGCGACGACCTAGTGACTGCTAGTGAATGTTCCTCGTGCTTGGTAAGGTATTGTCAGCTGTCGAGGAGATATCATCAATGCATGGATGATTGAGTACCTGGTTGCTTCCCACAGTTGTTGAAGAACGCATGGTACGTCATGATGTGATTGGCTAATTTGGGTGCAGCTTCCTCGTAATTTCATTGGTCCATCCTTTGTGTTGTGTGTGTCAGTCAGTTCCGGACCAACAGTCGTGATGTAAACCATGTTTTGTTTCTCCTAATTGTCACTTAACAAGTGCAGAATGTCATCCGTCATCCAATTTGAAACTTAGAAGCTGAATGGTGAACCTTTTTGACCAATCCTGAAAATTTGTTTCATGCTGTACCTCCAAAGATTTTATTCTCCATCTACGTACAAGTCAGCTGCATCTCTTCATTCACTCTGGCCGAATAACTGGGAGTTTAGCTTCATTTTCAGAAAGTTGATTGGTTGAATGGCGCCACAGACCCAGGCGAAGGAGAGATGTACATCACTTGAATTCACCTCAGTGGCATTCTTACCAGTAAAGACATTGGCGACTTGTGACTTTAGCAAGCAAGATCTCTAAATACTGCTGTTGTGTTTCACTTGTGTACAAACAACTAACTGCCGCATTTTATTTGGGAAAATACCGAGCTCGAAAAAACCCACCTTTGTCACACTGATAAAATGTATCGAGGGTTTACTAGTCGGATCTACTGGCCGACTGTTTGGAAATCGCCCGAACTTGGTATTACTCCACTGCTGAATCTGCCATCAAGACACAACCGTCATTAGTTCGAGACAAAATGGCTTCTTGATTCTACAGACAACTTGAATACGTAGGTCCAACACTGTTGGCTCATGGTACTATGTGGAGCCAACCTGTGGTACCTGGAACGAATAAATCTCAGAAACTGGGACGTTACATGAAAGCCGTCATTGTGTCTCACTCATATTTCAATTTATTTTATAGCCCCAGAGCCTCCACAGACGCAGCAAAACTGTGTTCACTGTCCTCAAGGTTTTGATCTGACTTCTCATTGGCTAGGTAATCACATTTGGATTTTCGATAGGTCTCTTTGTGACTGAGGATCGGAGCCTCCAAGTTCACCTGCGCAGCAGATCTCATGGCTTCTCTAATATCATTTGCGTGATTCAAATAACGAGCAGACGATTGTAAGTAAACCAATGCGGACCTATCAAAATCAACTCAGAAATCCTGACCTTTCTGCGTAAGAAAGGGCCTGTTTCAGAGGTTCGCGCCACTAACTACCAAACGGCCAAACCCATCACAAAAAATTTTGGAGTGCTGACCATCTTGATTAGCCAGTAACCCACAATTTGTACTCCGGAATCCGGTGTCGCGAGGCAAACCAAAACAGAATTTTCGGCAGAATTCTCCGGTTGACTCTGTTTCAGTTCAGTACAGGGTTGGACCAGAACAGTTGGATGCAGCTAACGGTTCAATACAGATTACTCGCTTTCCAACAGAAATACGATAGGTTTAATATATTTTTTGAGGTAAATTATCGAGGACAAACAACAAACACCATCGTCACTGTCACAAGTAGTTTTCTTGGAAATGACTCCAACTCCAAGTGGTTCTTGTCTGCTGAGGGAAAACAAGGCACCCACAGCAGCGATTTTTTGTAGAATTTCCGAAAAATTGCCAGCCAGGCCATTTGAAAATATTTACGTCCCAACAAGGGCGAAGTCGGTTGTGGGTTGTCCAAGAGTTTTCAGCAACCTTATGAGTAGTATGTTACCCTCTTCCTGCTTATTGTCATCACACGACTGATATCCTTTGATACGCTGACCCTCGAACTTCTCTTGTTTTCAAATTTCCATGGATGATGGTTACTACGGCAAATGAATTAGCTAGTCTGCGTCAGCTTGAATGGCACGCTGTTGCACACTGAGTTCAGGCTGGCAGTGTATCAACATTCGGATCTGGATGGCAAATTTAAAACATACGGGGAGATCCTGAAGGACTAATTGATTCTTTCAGTCTCCCTCACGTCACAGATTAGGTAGATAACAGAATAGTCTATGAGAGTGGTGCGAGGCTAGAGAGAAGACGTTAAAAATAGATACAGGAAGTAAGGTTGAGAGCATCAGCATATGGATGGGAGAAACTTCATCCCACGCAGAATGAGTTGAACGAGTGGGAACGGAAGGGAACTAATGCGTGTTGAGTGGGTGGGTGAACAGGTCTGTTCTCCGTTCTCCACAGTCCTATCAAGATAAAACTTGTGTTTACTCGGATTTATCGACTTGATTCTTGCCATCTATTTGTCCGAGCTTTTGCTACGTGTGGACAACGAGTCTTTACTACTGACTATTTGAAAGTAGCTTGGGTGACATAGAAATTGTCCTCAGGGTTCAGAGAAGTTCATCCAAAAGCCACTGCAGCATGTGTCCCGCCTTGCGCGCAAGTTTTTGCTGCTGTGCGAGGTCTTCCCGGTGTTACGTTGCTCACAGGATCCTTAAAAGTCCACTAGTTATTTCGCTCAAACTGGGACCCATCAATACACTCGGTCTCCCCGGCTTCCAACAACCCAGGTTAGCAGCTGATCAGCCGATTTCCTATTTGCAGATGTGAACGCTCACAAGTGGTGATGACAGAGGGAACTGCTGGATTGCTCCGGATTTCCTGTCAACAGTCAGAGGCAGTATAATATTACGCAATATGTGGTGGAAAGAGTTGGAAGCCCCGACTGACTGAAATGGCCACCTTAAAGTAAGTTGGTTTGACCGCGGAGAAGTACAGCAAAGCTATGCTTCGAGGGGGATGAAGTCAGTTCGAAAAGTGATCGAGCATAACTGTTTATTAAGTGTAAGTCCTATCGTCGATGGACTGGGTAAGTACTTCCTTATGAAAGCATCAAGAACCCTCTTTGCACTCGTATGTGAGAATGGAAAGTTTTTGAGATAGGGTTTGATGTTTTCACGCAGATACCCACTCACGGGTGCTTTGAAAAAAACACTATTGAAGTGCAGACATTTGCACAAGGAAAGTTTGCGATGCATTTTATACCATGGCAATCTGCAATCTGCTGCAAAGGTTTTGCTCTTTAGCTAGGGAAGATCCAACATTCAAAAGCACGACTGCCATCAGGGCATATTGAAAACATTGATTTTTTTAAACTACACGTATTTTTATTTTACCGCTTAGCGCGTTCTAAACGATGGGGCCGAAAAAACCGGACCAAATGTACTTTCTGATGTCACACATCAGACGCCTTTGTCAGAGACATGTAGATGAAGGGTGTAAATTTCGACTTTGGATGGGGATGGGATAAAGAGAGTTGCAGATCAAGTCTTTGGTTTGTCTAACTCAATCACCCTTAAATGGAGCCAGCACAGGTGTTTCGTCATCAAACGAGGAAGACTTCATCAGTGCGCGGTGGGGTGGGTGATAACCTCTCCCGGTTTGGTGACAAGATCTCTACAAGTCAATTACGAAGCTCAGCGAATGGATCAATAGCCACCTGATCAACAACAAAAAAGCGCACTCGAGCCACCAATATGTTGACAAACCAAATGCTTACGAGAAACATTGATGTTCTCTGTTGTCAGCATGGACCCACGCAGAATTACAAAAGAAAACCAGCAGTCAGTAATTCCTTCTACTCACAAATTTGAAGAGCTCAGGCGGACTCAGTTATATCAGATTAGTGCTGGCAAAATGAAGGACGGAATAGCATAGCAGTCACCGCAGATGTGGTGGTCGTTTATGAGGAGATGCAAGCTTTCCCTTTCAGAGACACCCTTCGAGTGTTTCATCTGCATTTAAACGCTATCGTTGAGAAGGAGATTGCACCTGTTTCTCAGCTAACAGAAGGAGAGCAAAGATTAGAGAAAGTGCTGACTTCAGAGAGCCACTTTGGATGCGCAAGGCAAGAACTTGAGATCCATCACAAAGGAAGAAAATTTCATTTACCACCCACTCTCAGGTCATTGGAAAATTCACTCGCTTTAGCCTTGTCAAACGCTCATTGCACGGTTCAGATTCTGTTTCTACGAGGGTATTCATGAACTAAATCCGGAAAGATGTTGGTTCAGCAATGCAAAAACAAAATGGGATCAATATGCTAACTGTACTGCCTAAAAAAGACACCTTTTGATGGATGGGTCAAGGACCCAGTGTAAAAATGTAGGTGTTCTAAATGACACCGTAGGATGACAGTGATTGGCGCCGAGTAGGATCGACCCAATACAAAACTTACTTGATGCGTAAAATGTAACGCAACAGCATGAGAAACTACTCACCTGTGTCATATTTATTGGAGGCTTTCCCAATTCTTCATGTCGAAAATTGGTGTTCAGTTTTGGAAGTTGGGGCATATTCACTTGGGTGGGCAATTTTTTAAACACATCGGTGAAGTTCATCATTTGGTCAATTTTCTGCAGTTGATTATCCGATAAATTACACAACACGTCTACTGCTCTCCGTTGAAATGGACTGATTCTGCCACTTTCCTCTCCCTAAGCCGTAGGTTGAGAAAAAAATTTATCGATCGTCGTGAAAGCTGCGAGCTGATTGGTCAATGCGAATAGGTATCCTCTGACCAGGTTATCGCATCCGTGACCTTGAGCTTGCCAGCTTACGGACATCAGCCGGTCTACCCCTGTCGCTTGTACGGTGGACGGTAGTTCGTTTTCTCCATATCGATTCTGGGTGAGTCTTTGTAAGGAAATGAACTAAAGGGGTTAAGTCGACTAATGCATAGGATCTAAAGACCAAGAAAATATATTTCGAGCAAGTTTGGATAACGGCTTATAATTACCGAGAGATGGAGAAGTAGAAGGTAAGGTACGTGGCATGACAAATAGTAATTAGTAATTTTTTTGTTGTATAAAGGCGAGAAAGAACTGGAAAGACAAGGAAATTCAAATAAAAAGAGGTTTTGAAAACAGAGCTTCGCGCAACAATTGTATTTTCAATCTGGAAGCTGATAAATGGCGTGGGAGACGTCCGAACCGTTCTCAGTTTCAGAGGATTCAATTTACCAGTGGATCAGTGGCTCATGAAAGGATTCAACCACATTGTTGCAGGACATAATTAATAAGTTGAAACAAGAGTCACGACTGCGCAGCTGGTGACAAGTTTTTTGCCCACTGTTTTTACGAGATGCAAACTTACTAGTTTCAACTACCTGGTTTGTGGCATCATTTCTCCACCGCTCATCAACCATACTGTTCATTTGAATTGAGTGTGGTTGCGATTTCGTAGAACTTGCATCCACCTCCTTGCGTTTGGACATCCCTTCCCGTGTCCTGTCGCAATTTTTTCTGGCTAGTCTACGTCAACAAGAGGAATATTTTGGCTCGAGTTTTCTTCCTGTTAGGGCTCAGCAGCAGTGCAATTTTCCTGGTTATGTTGGGGTTGGAAACCCGGACAATTGACCTGCAAAGGGGATAGGTTACCAGCACTCCACCAGCACAAGTTGGATGCCTCTGAAGTATCACTACTACTGAACAAGCGAGCGTGTTAACGCTTGGACAATGTCTCGGGGAAAGGCCCAGCACCTGGTATGGTTTTTTTCTCGGTTATCTGGGTTACCCTGGGAGGTGGGTAGAAACCAGTCACGTGGCTCACGGGTGGACACGTTGTGCAGTGCGCACTGGCGGAGTAGTGGTAGCCCCACACACCCGGCGTCCAAGCTTCATATCCTTCATATCCTTCATAGCCTTTCAATAGGTTCTAAACCCTAGTTTGCTCAACTTACAAACCGTACGCCGTCTGAACGAGTTGGGAGCCAATGCTAGAGGACCCGAGTGTTGACTTTTGTCAGTTTTGATGGTCAAATTCCGCTTACCAAGCTAACTTAGTTTGTATCAATGATTATGGTTAGTTTGAACGATGGGTAGATGTGGAGTAGATTTTAAGCTCCCCAGTTGCTGCGAACACTTAAGAAAACATATTTCTCCGCTTCCAAATGGGGAAACAAGTGCTCACGGCCCATGCACAGATCAAATACCCTATGTCTCTAAGGGTTGGTTTGGGTAAGTGGGATTTTGTACACTTAATGTGATTTTCACATCAGGGGGTTGATGCTCTGTTGAACGACTGAAGAACAATGAGGGATGTGTGGACGAATGAACGATGATGCGCTTCTAAGCGGTCGATCGAAACCCTCGGTTGTTTTTATGTTTGACTAGATCAGCAAAAACCTACTGAAAACGAAAGCATGCAGATCAAGGTTCAATACGAATTACGAGTTTTGTGTAATGGAGGCAAAATTCAAGGTTGTTCAGCTTCTCAGCTCAGATAAGAGGAAAACATAATTTCACAAAAACTGGGTAAGGTTTGTTTGAAACGCGACCGCTCAAAACAACGTGCTTTCCTGTACCTACAGCTTCTCAGGCATCCACATTCCACGCTTCATTTGTAAAAGATGGTATGCGCTGGTGGTTTTTTAATCGCCTGACTGTCCTAATTTGTTGAGTTCGTACCGGTGCCCTGGTGATTCGCCCGCTTTTTGTTCATTATGCCTGCTAACTACTCGGGCGGAGTCCACAACCCAGAGATGCTGTCCTTGACCTTTTGTTGGTGGCACTGATATCCGCTCTGTTTCATACCTTCAGAGCATCAAGCTAACAGCATAAAGCCGCTCAGACAATCGTTCAGAGTTTGCGGCAGTTAGTTGGTTGGGCAAATATAGGTTGTGCGATTGATCTTTTACGGCTTCTCTTGCATCATACCTGTTCACGGTTACAGATCAT
The DNA here is from genome assembly GCA_003604175.2 of Clonorchis sinensis. Classification (NCBI taxonomy): domain Eukaryota; kingdom Metazoa; phylum Platyhelminthes; class Trematoda; order Opisthorchiida; family Opisthorchiidae; genus Clonorchis; species Clonorchis sinensis. The sequence continues at coordinate 30,775,777 of CM030373.1, read as the reverse complement.
CAGCTTCGACATGTCGACGAACTTAGGACTGAAGCTAGGAAAAGGACATAAACGCTCCGGTGAACTGTTGTGTTTCCGGACTTCAAAGAGGGCCCGCGGTGTTGCAGGGGAACCTCAGTTTATTGATACAAACTTATGAATTTTATTGGATAGCTAACAGCATCATGCGGTACTTGATACACGTTTCATTGGATGTTCAACTATGTGCGTTCCTGATTGGTTCACCATCTGATTGGCTCTGTGACACTTGTGGTCGATCGATGTCTGTTTGAAATACTGACTAACCTTGCTAATTGGACAACCAAATGCCCCGTTGATTGACTGAATGACAGGTTCTAAAATCCGAATCACTACTGACCGACAATGCTTTCAGCTTGTAGAGAGTTGCTCTTACGTTGGGTCCGGTGTGGCTTGAAAACGCCGCAGCAACTAGATCAATGCATACGCACGTTATCTATACCTACAAAGTACCACATCTTACGAAATTCATCTCATCGCACATATCTGAAACTCCCATATGTCGAGACTGGTTTGTTTCTCACTCCAGATGCCTATCCGCGGACGTTTCGCAAGGGATAGCCCATGCGTTGTCGTGAATGAGAAAAATTCCGTCGTCAGACAGAAGGATGCAGGACCCCCCCAACCTTCCTGGCTGGGACCCATGTTGCTCTTGTTGCATGAAATATTCACATTTTTCTATCTTGGCGTCTGAAGGCGCGTGTTCCCTACACTTTGTGTGTACTCCTTGATACGGCATTTCGACGAAGAACAACTGAAATAACTCTGGAAATACAGAACTAGCTATTGCTCGGTCACTCAATGTAAATGCTCGATTAGAAAACTGGTGTTGCACTATGGCAGTCGTCACAGATTTTGCTTAAACCAGATTCCACAGCGTTCTGTTTAAACACGATTCCTGTATCTCAGCGCACTCTTCTGCGATGAACAACGTCAGGTTACTGGCGGTCCTTGACCTTCTCGGACGCACGAAAGACGTAATCCTCATTGAGCGTGTCCAGCGAGCCGCTACGAAAATGGTTGCCGGTCTCAAGTCCATGGACTACGAAACGCGTCTCGTGGTGCTCGACCTCTTTCCCTTGGAGTATCGTCGCCTCCGAGGGGACTTAATTCTTACTTACGCCCTGTTTGAACAAGGCTTGGCCAACAGGTTTTTCACCGTTGACCCAGCAAACACACGGCGGGGACACGGTAAGAAGATTTTTAAGCTCAGAGCGCACACCTTCATTAGGCAAACTTTTTTCTCATTTCGGGTAGTTGCTGCGTGGAATAACCTTCCTGAGACGGTTGTCCACGCTCCCTCTAGAACTCAGTTCAAAACACTATTAGACACTTATTTACGCGAGTCCTCGCGCTGGCAAACATACTGCCCCGCGCTGAGAACTTAAAGAGCAGTGCTACACCCTTTTTTCACTTGTGCCTTTCAGGTGAACGACAGCTACTGAACGACAAGAACAAAACCGACCCGGGAAACTTGGGCAAAAGCCTCGCTCCTGTGTATCAATCCGTGAATCCGTGAATCCGTGAACTGCTGTCTTCAGAAAAACCGAACGAAAAAATCGAAGGGTGGTGATGTATCTTGATGACCGTTCTTTTGCTCTCGCTCGGGCTATTCACCGAACAGCGAGCTCTTCATCCGAATAGGTTTGAAAAGAGTGGGTATTATGGGAAGGTGTCCGGTCATGTTTTACTACAGTGAGTAGTATTCAGTAGGAAAGCGTAGTCTCGTAAAAAAAACCTGTGAACACACAAAAGATCGTTCCTTATACTCTCACTCACGAGTAAGAACCACTGCGTGATCTTTCAAGAAGACCAAGCCAAACGATTTGGACGGGGCACTGAACACTGCCACAGATATCTATTTCTTTAAACCATGTGCGCTCAAATTCGCAAGTTTGACAACAGCTCATTCAGATCAAACGTAGACTTATCCAATTGTCTGTACTGTTAAAACAAAACAATACAGTTTGAACTCCTAAGTTCAGCTGTTGGACAATTAGATTCTGAACCGGAGTGAGATTCATTTCTGAAGGGCTTGGTAAACAAGCGGTAGTTTTTACTTGGGCAACGTTTTCTCTTTTGACACAAAAGCTTTATCAGACCAGGTGAGTCGCTCACAAAAACCAAATTGATATGCAAATGAGTGTATTTCTCGGAAACAGTCCAATTTAGGTTCAATTAGAACATAAGGTTGACGGAAACTCGGGGACTGTGCCTACCTGATGAGCCCCAAGAAGGACGAAACCGGTCGTGGGCTGTCGAAGAATTTTCAGCAACCTTATGAATAGTGCATTGCGTATATACATGTATCGCGATATCTCGAATATCGTAGCAACTGGAACACGAGGCGGCCTGGTGCAGCACATTCAGTTGCCTGGAAACATCACAAACGGGAGATTCAGTTGGGTGCCAGGTGAGTCCCTCGCAAAACCAAATTGATTTGCAAATTAGTGTATTTCTCGATGCCAAGAGATTATTTCGTGAACTACCAGGTTATTGTACGTCCTTTTTCCTACAGTACATGCGAACTTCTCAGATCAGTAGATTAACCATTTTTGAAATCTGTTACATACTTGCTCAAAGGTTTGCATGCGAGTGAGTTGATTGTCACTTTTGGTAATTGGTTAAACGAAACCATGCAGCTGGTTTAAAGCTGGCAACCATATGAGTCTCACGGCGACAAACGCATTGTGATGTGACCATTCGACTTCCGTTTTCAAAGGGCCGCTGTCCGTTATCCGCGGATTTATTCTAGCCAGTAGTTGGGCATTAGACCCACTAAGCGCCAACGGGATCGCGTATTAAAAATTGGATGCAACGAACTTAACTGACTGTTGTGAATAAGTTGACATTGACCGGCTGAAGTTCCACACTGTAGCGGACGGAGGGAAAACACCAGAACTCCGCGACAAAGTCTGTCATCAGGTAAACTGGAACTCAAAATAATTTTATTGGAAAGTCTGTTCAAAATGGCGGCGAATTACATAAAACCGTGTGGGCTACCTGACCACCTTGCTATAACAGCAATATGTTGCCGCCCAAAAACGTTCCGAACCGACTGGATTTTGCTAACGATGAGCGATGGCGCAGCGGTTTTAGGTCAAGCTAGATTCAAACAGAGATTTAGCAGAATTCTGAACTCATGGTTAACAAACAAATATTCCAGTCGCATTCGTCACACTAACAGGATTATTTGCATGACATCAGTGAAGCAGAAAATGTCCAACGCGGACGCGGTGAGTGGTCAGTATCGGCGAGGAAACGAACGTCCTGGCGAGTTCACATTTCAAGAATCGATACTTCATCGTCGTTGATATTTTAGAGGAAGAATAATAGTCACAACGTATGATTTCTTACGTAAATTCGGTGGACATATTCGTGCACTGTTTTCTAGTTTGAGTCTAAGATTTCCAAACTAACTTGCTGCATGTCATTTTAAAAATACTGGATCACGTGAGATAAGGTGCTGTGAGGTTCATCAACACTTTTGTGGTCTTCCCGAATAAGACGCTTGGATTTGTTGGATAGCCGAGGCATTCATCGGTGAACATTCTACGCCCGCTGACCTTCAAGATGTTGAAGCTACGTCCCTTCGTTAGAAAATCACTCGTCTCCCTCGGCACATTTCCCAGCCCATAAGATTCCCAACTTAAGTGCGATTGAAACTTCTCCGGAGGCAAGCCACCCCTGATAACCGAACGGGTCGTCAATTGGACTGATGTGTCACGTGCGGTCTGAGGACCAAACGAAGGCATGCCCTGATTGGTCAGAATGCCAGCCAATCTGGATCGAGTATCTTTAGCTCGACGCTCCTCGCCACCTCACGGGGATTCTAGCACGAACTTGTGGAACATTCTGTGATCACTCTATAAATACGCTTGTAATAAGCTTCCCTTGTCTGCAGTAAGGGCTGTCTGAAGCTACCGTGTCTTTTGATATACCATTGTGGGCGGAGCAGGAGGCCAAGGACCTATACAGAGTGGCACGGCAGTTCAGCAAGCCACAAAAAATTTCATTTCAAAGTGACCGCATTGAAAGTGAATGCATACATTTCCACCTAGGACCTAGTGTTCAGATACATCTGGATTTACCGGTTTTTCTACATGGAGATTCTTCCTTTCGAATCGGAGAGGAAATAATTACGTTTTCAACCAAATAACCAGTGAGTTGGTTAGAATACTGGCAGCAAGATTATCAGTTCCTCTTCCGAACGTTTCCTTCTCAACTCGCTTGTTTCATTTCCCTCCAGGAAGTGTGCATGCCTAGGTCAGATTCAATGGACCGGGTTATATTGTTTTCTTGAAAAATGATTGTCCACTACCTACAGGAAGTTTTTCTTCATCGTAAAACAAGTTGGAGGTGCATAACCTATCACTTTTAGCCGTGGACGTTCACCACAAAATTTGCGAGTACGCTGAGCTCCCGAGAAAAACCGTTTGGTTGAACTGCAGCATGTGTTGATACTTTAGAAACCATAGGAACTAGAGGATTATCAAGCTTTCAGTATTTTTTACACTTGTCCCACTCGGTTGTTTTTTACTCACGCCTTTCCCATTTTACTTTCGCCGTTTTCCTGATGTGGTTCTTCAAGTTGTCAGGTCCTTTCGCGATAGGAATTCTTTTTTTGTTTTCTTATGCTTGCAGAATCAGATGGGATCGTTTACGACAACCAGAATTCACAGTTTATCTTCGATAAATTTCCACGCATTTCCTGCCTCTCCAACACAGAATTCTTGTATCGTATTTTTTATGCCTGCACATTTATATCGTGAATTACAGCGTATTTTTGTGCGGTGAGGATAAAACAACTAGTGAGAATCACTCGCGTTCTGACGCATAGTTTCGAGTTACCTCAGCTGTTAAAATTTTGAAGTTCCAAATTACAAACTACTTACAATATTGAAGTAACCAATTTCATTCAAATGTCTAGCTACTGTTAACCGTGATGTCGGTTACTCTGCCAAGTTCTCCCCATTTCGAGGCACACATCAGAGGTCCATAGGAATGGACTGACATCCCTAGATAAAAGTTGCTTCCAGGTGAGGTTTTTAAAATAAAACTTGAGCAAATATTCCACATTCATTGGATATTGCTGAGCTGCGAGGACCTGCTGCTCTCCACATGAATGGGGATTTGGTTTGTTCGTCGGTTACGAGGAACATAGGCTGGCCTTTTGTTCCCATATGAGTAAAGAAATAAATCTACACGAATGCCATTACTTCTGATAATGTGAATGATGATGGTCATGCATTCCGTGCACATAGCGGCAAGTGGCCTGTTCTACTGTTTTAAGGGGGTCACTACTGATGAGGCATTCTAGTAGTAGGTGGTTTTCGCGTAAGTCCGCCTCGCGTCAAATTTAAGGTGGGGTTTATTACGGAACTTGTGGAACTGCTTTGCAGCATTCGTTTTAAAATTGTGTGACAGTCAAGAAATTTTCACGAAAATTCAAGAAGAGGCGTACGGATGTTCAGTTCTTAAAATTATGTGCATATGAGACGTTTACATTCCTGTCCAATAGTTTGTAGCTGCGAGAAGCTTTTCTCCTTTCGTTATGATCCCGTATGTTCTTGCTGCTGTCACCGGCCAGCATTCTGAGTGCACGGGACAGCAGTTCCCTTGTCTGACGCCGTTTGACACCACGAAGAAATTTGATGTAAGCTTATCTGATTTTACAGTAGAACAAATCTGTTTGCACGATAAAAATCCAGCCAACCAGTGATTCCTACCTCGTATAGTCAAGCGATACCCTAAAGATTGAAACAATCATGACAACGGATTTCACGAAGATTATAAGTTTCCGGGCCAAATTCGACTGGGATAGTCCTCAAAAGATTGTGTACCATGTGGTGTAAAATATGGAATTTTTAGAACTAAAAACACAGCGTAGTGGAATAGGATGTTGTAATCCAACGTTTCGGTTGCTGCGGGCAGACCTTTTCAAGGATTTTGAGAAATTTTTTTCCATTACGCTGTGTTTTTATTTTAAAATTATTCCACATGATAGGGCAAGGTGTACAGTCCAGCAGTAAGGTGTGTTTCGTCGACGATATGTGGTTCTCGAAGCATTTTTCCATTTTGTGTTGTTTCGTCTTGTGTACACTGAACAGCAGTTAGCAACTAGGTGTTCCCCGTAGGCAACAGAAAGCTTGTAAGCATTTCTCTCTTTTGAGAAATCCCATTTTCTGGCGTTATTTTCTCGTTTCCAAATCCGCTCAATCGAACACTCTGTTGATAAACCGAAATAAGTGAACTAGGCATTTGGCCTGCAACCGTCAGCCTTAAAAAATCTCCCAACTTCACCTTTCCCCTACTTATCAGCATTTGCAGTGGGACCGTCCAAAGACAAACCTATTCTGTGCGTCCCCGACGTGACTTAACACTCAACCAATCAAGTTGTGATGAGGCCGCCAAGCCTCGTTCGTTCAACTGGATAAAATCTTCTTGGTGAAACTTGAGAAGAAAATATCAGTGATTCCATTCTTCACACGTGACACAGAAATTTTTCTTCCGACACCGTAAACCGGAATTCATTTCGAAACTCTTCCGAATTTCAATCAGGTGAGCAAATGGTTTATAAGCTCAACATAAACAATGTACAACTCAGATTCCATACTCATCTGACTGAAGCACGAAAAAGATTGCTCTAAAGAGAAGACGCTTTTACCGAGGACGAATCTTGACATCTTACACAGATATTCCATCGTGTGGCGCCTCAGGTAAGAACCGGTGAACAAAACTTTGCACACACACACACACACACCGTTATGCGTTTTCTTCGTTTCCCGGCTGACTACCATCCGTCCTAGTTTTTCGTCTGACGCATGATCAAAGATGTACACCTGGCGAATTTTGTCCTTACCGGATGGAGCGGTCCAGCAGAAGAACTACTGTATAGGGAAGGTCGTGGATGAGTTTGATTGTCTGACTTCATTAAAGATGTTCATTGATTTGCCAAGTTAAAACACATCACCCACCTTTCTGTTCGTGTCAGCCGATGCCACTTACCGAATCTGTGAACCAGAGTTTTATTAACCGGTCTCCCTTGTTTCTCGGGCTGTTCGCAGTTCCTTCCTTTACAGTGCAGTGGAAATGTGATTAGTTATTGAGTTTTGGATTTCAGAAGATTTCCTCGTGGAAATGTCTTTTGAGAGAAACCAGGAGAGTCTCCTAAGAACAAGAATCACTGTTCTTTTGAGTTCAAAATAGCGTTCTTTGTTTAGGGGCTTTGATAGATTACTGCATTTGCATCAGTAAGATCGGTTGCTTCAACCATGAAAGCGAGATGATCAGGCAGAAGACAGTCTGATAATATCCGTTTCATTTCACGTTGCCATGTTGCGGCCAACCCCCGCGAATCTTTTGCCTGCAGTCTCTCGGAACGGAAAGCAACGCTTTCTTCAACAGCCGGTGGATTGGGATGCCTAGCACGAATCCAAACCAACTGAACCTGATAAGTTTAATTTACTGTTCTCACCAGGGACCGGTTGCGCCCCATCTCCCTGCCTACTCACCGCAGCAAATTTACTCTACAGAAACACCGGTGATCAAACCCTTGAAGACGAGCAAGATTCCCGGAAAAAGGGTCAGGACTCAGGACCATAAAGTATGAGCACCCTTAAAGCCACCTTGTACAAACGATCCTATAGCTTCGCAGAAATTTGGTCCTGACGTCATGAATGACGCAAGTTGTCGAAAGGTGCTCAGGCCTTGATTACCGCGCAATAGCTTCAGCTTCAACGGTGTGACCACAGTTTATGCAGCTTCCAAGATAGTTGGACCGATTGACAAACTCAAGATCTTCATTCTAAAGTCCCACAGAAGCACAAGGGGATGAAAATGCTTGGAGTAAGACTTTGCACTTTAAAAATACAAGAAGCGTGCCAAGGTATGATTTCGTCTACTACATTCTGACTGGAGTATTTTGGTGTGACAAACGCATTAGTTCTTTTCAGACGTGATTTTACTACTTAGATTCATGGTATCATGGAGTATACAGTTCATGATGATGTCGATGAGCAACTTGAAGAAAATGGGAGAGATGGGACAACCCCGACGAACTCCACTGGTTGTGACCCCAAGCTGATTGGAAGTGTGGAAATATAAGGTACGAAAAAGGCCAAGAGCATCCCTCTCTGGTAAAGAATGTCCAGAAGAGGTAATCTATCCACAGTGTTGAAGACTTTTTTGAAGTCGAAGAAAACGGCAGATTCTAGTTCAGGGAAAGGGTGGCGCTGCTCAAGAACTTGACTTAATGTCAAGGCATGGTCAGTGTACCCTCTGTCAGGCCGCAGTCCTGCTTGGTGCCTTCAGAAATGCGTCTCTTTTGCCGAACTCAAGCGTCGCAATAGGCCTGTTGCAACAGATGTGAGGGGAATCTCCCTTTGATAAGGAACAGTTGGTTCTGGTGTAACGGCGGATACTACTGATGAGGCATGCGAGTAGTACGTCTTCTCGTAAATCCGCTTTGCGTCTCTTGAAAAGTGAGATCTGTCACGGAATTTGTGGAGTCTCTTTGTAGCATTTGCCCGGATTTAAGTAACAGTCAATGCATATCCAGAAAAGTTCAGGGAGACGCGTTCAAGGAGAAGGTGGATATTGAGTTTTGTAAACGAGATGCATATGAGAGTTTTGCTCTCTTGTTCAATAATCTGTAACTGTTAAGTTGGTGTTCTCAAATAGAACTCCGAAGGGAAGGCCTTCTTCCTTACCCGGGTACTAGACTCATACACCACGGATCGACAAGAGTACAACGACAGAAGGCCAACGAAACTGTTATTGGAAATATTCCGTCCAACGATCTTGGCTTCTTATTTACCACTAAATATGTTTCTAACAGGATCTTTTGTGACTGGAAACTTCTCAGGTCTTGCTTTTCGGATTATGTGGAATAGCTTCCGTGTGGTTCCAGCAGCAGTTGCCTATTCCAGTTCTTGAAGGCTCTGAGCCCATCATGCCTTTCTGTCTACACATAGGCTAATTTTGAGTTGCCGTTTAATCGGTCGTCTGGACAAATCGTGCTACTAGTGCGAGGGCAAAGAGCGCCATAATGATATTTTTGAGGTCCAGTGGTTTCGAGGTACGCGCTTGAAAACACCAGGCTTGGACTATTGGAATGGTTACCTAGTCCCGGTTTCAGTTAGGTTCAGTCCAATAGGCAGCATTTAGTGCATCGCATAGTAGGCTGCGGTATGTTTCTCTAGCCAACTGCACATGGACCTCTTCTGCTGCTAACTGGGGAGCTGGTTTCTGGAGTTTACCAAGGACGCTTAATGGAAATCTGCTACGAACAAGGGCGCGGTCCGAATCAATCTGTGTACTGCAAACTGATCGAAATTTGAGCCAAGCCACTGTTAGCTAATTGCAAGACTGCTCGGTGAGAGGTAAACGCCGGGTAGCACAACGGCCCCCACTGCGTCTAAGCGCGGTACTGCTGAGAAAAAAACTATTAATCTGTATGAAATTGCAAATCAGGCTCACCATTATCGCTGCATTCAGACCAGACATACCAGCAAGTTGTATTTCTGCTATGTTGAGTCGTCGTACCTGCGCAATGACTATATCCGAACCCTTTGTGGCACAGAACTGGGTAATCCTTTCTCGGAAGATGTCTCCCGGCGAAACGGAGCTACATAGATGGTGTGTAAAATAAACACGACGAGTAAAAATTGGTAAAAACATAGTACACTACTGATGAAGTGACCAGTTTCGGCTTTTCTGTGACGAATCACATAGGCGTAGTCCGCGAGTTTATGTCATCCTTATGTTTCGCTTGAACCCTACAAATACACTCTCATTTGCACAGTAATTTGGTTCTGACAGGAAACTCAACCGAATCCATCCGAATTTCTGTTTTTGTGATTGCGATATGTCGAACGTATTACCAACTGAAACATGAAGCGGCATGGTTCAGCACACTTAGTTGAGGTGGACCATCATAAATGAGAGATTCATTTGGATTCATTTGTGTCTCTTGTCAAAACACGATTCGTTCGCAAGCGAGAGTATTCTTCTTTGACCAAGGAGAGCTTCTACCGAAGTGGAAAGATGAATGGCATGGAGTCTGATGTTTACAGATATCTAGTTGAGCAATAAAGCCTTGATTTGAGAGATGCAACAGACGTAACTCGATGGAGCAAGAAGGGCACGCGCAGCGGCAAATTGTTGGTCGAGCTGTCTAAATGTTTTCAGCTTATAGGCTGCAATAAGAACAACACGAAGAGACCTGAATAGCATACGCGGAGCCGTGGATATGACTGGTGGCGTGCAATGTGTCAATCCCCTAGATGCCTGATCGACAAACAGCTGATAAGTTCGCCCGGCTGATGTCAACACGTGACGACCGTGGGCTGAGATACTACTAGGGTGCGCAAACCTAGACAGGAGGGTGACCTAACCGCCTAACCGTAGGACAACGGCGGTCGGCCTGATGCTACTCAAGTAGCCCAAATTTTTTAATGGACAAATTGTCACAAATGTTGCACCTCCCCCCTACCCTCGTGTCAAACTTTTATCTGTTAGCCTACCTGGCATAGGCATCGTCCGGTACAGCTCCGTGGCTTGGTGGGGTAGGCAAGCCGTCGGACCATCACAAGACCCAGTCTCTCTACAACAGAAACAAACATATGCAAAACATTGGCCAGACATTTTCTCCCAGGTGTAGGGCTAACTGTAATGTGAGTGCAGCATGCACTCGGTCGTTCTTTGACCTGGTCAGTGTTAAAAATACGCAATTGCTGTCATCTCAGCTGGTTTTTATCTGCACAGAATCTGGTTTTACAAAAATTAGGGACAACAAAACATCAAAAGGTTGGTCTTTGTAGCGGTTCCCGGCTTGGAGGATTGTTCGCTATTCGGAATAACATTGCGTCTTTTCCAACCAATCCCATCAGCTTCCCAAGGTCATCGGGTTCGCATCCTTTTATTTTTTCCAGCTTATTCAATATCCCGTTCACCGTTGACCGATTCTCCGGACTTAGACACTGTGCATTTTCTTCTTTCAATAATTCCTCCGTCGTACACTTAAGCTTATGATACAGGCAACAGACCTGTTTGATGCAGTTGGCTTCGATAGACGCCTTGAGGGTTTTGCGATCGATTCCCGCTGAATAGCCGGAGATTGAAATCATCACCTGAAAATACATCGGTGCAATATGTATATATTTCACAATTCGGAGTTTCTCTGAAGAGCCGTGTGGATCAAGTAGCGTATGAGACATGCAAGGGCAACATTGCTGACAAAACCAAGCCGTGTTGGGAAAGCTTTATTAAGCCGATAATCGAACCAATCAGGCGTCCGAGACAACGCGTGGGTGAATAAGCATACGGGCTCATCTCATTGGTCAACCAATGGTCGTCCGAGTGGGTCACCTAGTGTTGAGTCGTAGCACCAGCTCATCCGCACGGACGGACAAAAGTGCAAATGATTTTCAAGAGGGACCATTATGTGAACCGAACCGGAAGAACTAGACCCCATCGGCCTAACACGTGGTCACCCACCCTAACACATAAAATCCCTCGGCCGACACCTAACAGAGATGTAGCTCGACTTAGCGGATTGGTTCTCCTTCCTCCTTAAATCTCGATCAACCTCGTGGTCTAGTCACTTAGCCTGATGAAGTTCTTGTGTCAAAATCGGAACGTTGCCGAGCAATAAATCTAGGGATTGTTACCAAACTTTTCTGAAAATGATGACTACTCAATCGGTTCCAAGCGTTTTTAAACCGATTGAACAGCGAAACCTCTTTATCCGCAGCCTAATCGGTGCATCCTCAAGGTAACAACATGAGCATAACAACATTAAGCCAGAGGCAAGCTTCTGCTTTTCCGATCTCGTGCAGTGACGTTAATCAAAATCACAGAAATTCTATCCGACCGGCTACTAGAGAATGGCAAGGCCACATTCACAATTTTATTGATTAGAATAGCGGGAAATGTGTATACAGGCAACCTCACTGAGCGAATCATATCTCTGGGTCAGGTTGTGCTGGGTTGATCAGCTGGTTTGTCTTGTTTAACCATCCATGTAGTTGGACTGCATGTTTCTTCAGACAACCACGAAGAGGTTTTAACTTCTTTTGCAGGTTGGTCATGGCTTGTCTATGTTTGCGTTCTAGACATTGTCGATTGTTTCGTGCCACTTTGGTTAGACAGGTAAGGGTGTGATACAAACAGCAGTATTCCCCAAGGCATGTGGTTGCGACCTGCCGGCGTAAGTGAGTTCCATCCACCCCTGGTAGCACGGGACGAATCACGGAGGTCATCTGAAAGCGATCAACCGAAGCCGCTGTAAAATAATCCAGATGATCCATAACTGAAAGTGTTTTGCTTCTCTTTAAAGGTGAATGAAGCAGATTTATAGTGCGCTGAAGGACAAGTCCTGATGGTCGTTTTGGACGGGGTTAGACCAGGGAGATACAACAGTAAACTTTAATAGAGAATCACGGTGACACCAAATTAATCTGAGAAGAAGCATGTCCGATACCTCCCGAATAGCACTGAGATGGTCCTTCATTGGGTCCCCACATGAACAGGGGTCTTATTCTCTGAGAGATCAGTTCACCATGATTCGGTCCTTATTAGGGTTCGACACAAGGATTTCTTTGCAAGCTGTCGGTCAGGGCTTGCGATGCGCCGGTATGTTCACACTTTACAGGCGATTTTTAGGCAAGCATTTTTGATCATATCCAAGTTTTCGCAACCAAATAATTCACAATGAGTACACATATTCTGCTCGGCTGATAGGGTACATTCATTGTCTGTTTGCATATACTCATTACATTGTTTGGTCGTTCGTATAAAACAGAGGTCAACTAAATAAAGTTCAGTCTAAACGTGCAAACATTTATTTTCGATCAACTAAATTTGCCCCGGCTGGAACTGTTATCAGTCGAACTTTCCACCTTTTGATACCAGTTCAACTAAACCAATGGGAAAATCCAGTGGCTGAATGAACTGTGCTCACTTGCCAGTGGTTTTCAAGAGCTCCTTTAGGAGTAAGACCTTGTTTCGACTGATGGCTACGTCTCGTTCAAAAAACTACCAAGATGGTATTTATCTCTAATCCCTGTGTAAGGCTGTCATCTTGGTTGGCGTCCAGTCACAACCTTGATTCATACTCTCCTAACAGGAGCTTGAACTCTGCTCACACACGGACTACGAGCCAGGAACCAACGATAAAGCTTACCATGGTGACAGCGATAATAACAAGGACAGCAATATTAGTACAATATTAGTGTTAAAACTACCTTGTTGTAGGCCAGTTCGTTACATCGTTGGACTTTCTCGGCCAAGTCACACCCTGTTGGGTTGCCATTAACCTGAGTGGAAATCAGACTGCTTCTGACAGGCACGACGTAGATCACCAATACCAAGTTCAGAAAGCGCACAGAAGTGATTGCCTTGGAGAGGATAAAACCAACCATGAGAATGCGCAGCGTTTCTCCCGTAGTCTGACTAGGTCTAATGCGGTATCTATTTAATGAGGTGTCTACCATTAATCGCACTGTGTTCCTAGCTGAGCTGTCCAATCGGAACTAGCGAATAGCTACTCGCATTGTGATTGGTGGATTTGTTAGCGCGGGGTCATCGATCGCTCAGGCGCGTTTCTGACTATGAATCCAGTGTCACAGCGTGTCTGGTGGCACCTGAAATGTGTGCCAAGCTATCGTGAGAGCACTTAAAAATAAACCGTTCATTACAACACAGTGGCCCACGACTAGAGAAGTCAATGAGAGGAAAGGAGCATATCGTCTTTTCTCCGCGAAAGATTATTCGTCCAGTGAAGGGATGCCTAATGAATATATAGCATGCAAATCAAATTGGAAAAATTGGAAAATATCCGCGAATACCTCCAAAAATATCTTTTTAAACAACACTTTCAGAAGTCTTCGGTCAAGGGGGTGTTCTGATCTAAGCACCGTGAAACTCGTGAAGACCTGTAATTTTTGTTCTATTTGCTTTAAAAGGAACTCCCTAGGTGATTCGGTGTGCTTTTAATTTGTCGTTTGTGGCTGGGTTCTTTCTAATGTCGCAACACATGATCCTTGAATGGTGAAAGATTCTCCAAGATTCTTGCATAATTATCCCAAAAATAACCCTTCAGAATAGTATCACTTGAGAATCAACTAGGACCTAATGTTTGCGAAATTTTCATCCTCACACCTCTCCAGAGATCAAACGTCCTTCATTGTCATGATGGTGATAACTTTTGTATTGCGTTTGCATCTCCCGCCATGGCCGACCGGCAAGGAAGTTGGGTTTGCATATCGTGGAATCTCGGGCTAAAACTCTACAGCCTCTTGCAACCCTTTTGGCGCTATTCAACCACTAGGAAGCACGAGGGCTGGGATGCTGTCAGTCTGCCCAAGTCTAGACAGGGGAAGTCGTGAGTCAGAGGTCGGATTCGAACCACGGACCTTCCGGTCAGTAAATTCGCGCTCTAACCAATGAGCCATCTCCATTGCCGTTAATTAGGATTAGGGGCCCGTGGGGTATGGGAACTCGTCAATATTAGAGTTAAACGATTAGACTGGAGGTATGCATTTTTGGGGTCATCCAATCCACGCCAACAAATAGTTCGTTTCGACAAACGACGTCGGAAGACGAGATAAGGTGATTAACAACCAATCTGATTAGACACCTGATAAAAAATAGTGCCACGAGAAACAAGTTTCAGTCCTGTTCAGATATGATCGATCAAGTGAATCTTGAAGATAGTTTTTCACATCAGAGAGCAATTTAGATGGGCTTGATGAAGGGGGTAATACACAAGGAACTCAATGACTGCTAGCATTCGGACGAATCACAGTCCCTTTCCTACGACGGGAGGGCTATGCATTTGGTAATGGAGCACTTTGAATAAGGAAAGTGGTGCTGTGCTCACCTGTTTCGGCGCTGGCTTTTAAACACATCTGTGGAGCTCTGTATGTCCTGGGTATTCCCAATGATATAAAGTTGCTTTTTCAAGTGACACAATTTAGTTAAACAGCTAATTAATTAAAGAGTCATCTTCTGGGTAGGGCCCGTCATTGTAGTCTTGGCTTCATCATGTGGATAACAACGACCTCAGTACGGTTATCCATTTACCTATACTCATATTTTTGGACGCTGCTGGAATTCATGCACATTGTTGCCTGCGATGTCTACTGAAATGATCCAATAAGTAGTTAGTAAATCTCTCAAGTTTTATTCAGCCTTCCACTCACTGCTGTATTTAAAACTTAGTGTTAATCCTTCCCCCCTATGAATATTCAGATTCGAAAAATAAATTTCTCTGGTTGAAGAGGGAATTTTTCTACCACGAATGTGACAGATAATCACGACAACGACTCTCACAGTTTTCCCGCGAACTCATTTTCACCTATCTCTACCTAAGAGTTGCTAAGCGTTCGGATAGGTTGTTTTGCCAAAATGCAGCGGTCGTTTTACAAATTTTTGTGGGTTGAATAAGAGAATTGTGATCATTTTTGTGCATTTCATTGGAAAATGCGGAAAGTCGGTCTGAGTCAATGGATACAAAAGGAGGTATTGAAATATATTCTCTTGAATCATACTACACAAGGTTGCCGAAAACTCTTCGACAGGCCACGATCCGTCCAACCCTTCTGCTTCGTTCCCATTCAACTAGGCACAGTCCCCGAGTTTTCTCCACCTTAAGCAGAAGAGAAGACAGGAGCGGAACACAACGTGCGTGTAGTGAACCCGAAACTACCGGCACAAGTCAAGTTCAGGTATAGCCATAGTTCAAGGTCACTTTACAAGCGGGCTACTCCTTCCTGTCTGAAGCTCCTGGTGGCTCATCGGGGTACCTGAAATAGGGAGAAGGACAGATGCACACACGTGTAAGCAGGTACAGTCAAGTTTCAGTTGCATTATATTGCCCCCTGCAGAGCTTGGGCACTGTCCTCAGTGCTCAGAAAGTGTTTGTATCAGGTTTACTGCTTTCAACAGTATGGCTGACAGGTGGCAAATTGGAAAGCCATTCGCGAGCCACGAATTACGACAAGAGAGGATCTCAAAAGTGAATCTAAAATCAACGGAGACGAACGTGTCTCTCCGAGCAAACTGAAAACACTTGCGTGGATCACAGAACACGCCCTCCAGTTTCACAAAACACAAAAGCGCCTTCCAATTAGACCCCCTCGTACAATTTAACAGTTTTATCTCCGCTTTCTTATTTTTTTCTTTCAGGTTGATATCATACTGGTTTTGAACATATCTTCCAAACAAACGTGCTTCTGTTTGTTAGGTCAAGCGATGAGAAACATTCCACCAGGATTGCAATGTTTTGTCGGCTTTCTCTGAGAAACATCTCTTGAAGATTTGCATTACACATGATGAAGCACCCATAACGTCGGTAATAACATTCCTTTTTTGTCAAACAAGATAGCCATCACATATGTCTGCTGCAAGTCTTTTCGGGGTGAGGTCGCTTAGTGGGCGTAACGCCTTCACACGCGAAACACTTTGATGCTGAGATTGAACGTGTGGAGTGCGAAAAATTCTCCGGTAATATGAGCGGATACATTGTGGTTGCAATCAATAATACCACTCCAAACACGAGTGATTCGCGGGACAGCGGTCTCTAGCCAGTAGCCTACTCAAACATGGGGCAAAATCAAGCGGTTAAGTGTGTAGACCGGCTGATGAAGAAAACTTGCAGTCACAAGGGCTGACGAAATCTATGATGTGCTGGAATCCAGAATGTGACTGGCACCCAGTCCTGCATAGCAGATACCTCCCCCCACGTTTTCAGTTCGATGCATTTGGACACGTTTTAACCTGTCTGGAATGCGGAAAGTCGGTCTGAGTCAATGGATACAAAAGGAGGTATTGAAATATATTCTCTTGAATCATACTACACAAGGTTGCCGAAAACTCTTCGACAGGCCACGATCCGTCCAACCCTTCTGCTTCGTTCCCATTCAACTAGGCACAGTCCCCGAGTTTTCTCCACCTTAAGCAGAAGAGAAGACAGGAGCGGAACACAACGTGCGTGTAGTGAACCCGAAACTACCGGCACAAGTCAAGTTCAGGTATAGCCATAGTTCAAGGTCACTTTACAAGCGGGCTACTCCTTCCTGTCTGAAGCTCCTGGTGGCTCATCGGGGTACCTGAAATAGGGAGAAGGACAGATGCACACACGTGTAAGCAGGTACAGTCAAGTTTCAGTTGCATTATATTGCCCCCTGCAGAGCTTGGGCACTGTCCTCAGTGCTCAGAAAGTGTTTGTATCAGGTTTACTGCTTTCAACAGTATGGCTGACAGGTGGCAAATTGGAAAGCCAGTCGCGAGCCACGAATTACGACAAGAGAGGATCTCAAAAGTGAATCTAAAATCAACGGAGACGAACGTGTCTCTCCGAGTAAACTGAAAACACTTGCGTGGATCACAGAACACGTCCTCCAGTTTCACAAAACAAAAGCGCCTTCCAATTAGACCCCCTCGTACAATTTAACAGTTTTATCTCCGCTTTCTTATTTTTTTCTTTCAGGTTGATATCATACTGGTTTTGAACATATCTTCCAAACAAACGTGCTTCTGTTTGTTAGGTCAAGCGATGAGAAACATTCCACCAGGATTGCAATGTTTTGTCGGCTTTCTCTGAGAAACATCTCTTGAAGATTTGCATTACACATGATGAAGCACCCATAACGTCGGTAATAACATTCCTTTTTTGTCAAACAAGATAGCCATCACATATGTCTGCTGCAAGTCTTTTCGGGGTGAGGTCGCTTAGTGGGCGTAACGCCTTCACACGCGAAACACTTTGATGCTGAGATTGAACGTGTGGAGTGCGAAAAATTCTCCGGTAATATGAGCGGATACATTGTGGTTGCAATCAATAATACCACTCCAAACACGAGTGATTCGCGGGACAGCGGTCTCTAGCCAGTAGCCTACTCAAACATGGGGCAAAATCAAGCGGTTAAGTGTGTAGACCGGCTGATGAAGAAAACTTGCAGTCACAAGGGCTGACGAAATCTATGATGTGCTGGAATCCAGAATGTGACTGGCACCCAGTCCTGCATAGCAGATACCTCCCCCCACGTTTTCAGTTCGATGCATTTGGACACGTTTTAACCTGTCTGGCGTGCAGCATATTTCGTCATCTCCATCGGTTGTTTGTGGAAGACACTAGCATGGGACAGAAATGCAGATTGCTAAGCTGAGTTGGACTGCTCTTATGTCAGGCTGACGAAGAATTTTGAAAATTTTGGCGCGCCTAATTCAGAACTGATACAAAATGCGATTGGTTTCGAATTTAAATGAACTACAGAGTATGGATGGTTAAAAATAGTTTTACCAGGCTTCGTTGTCCTGTTTGTAAAGTCCTCTCTCTGCCCGTCAGAGAAATTGTCCTCGTTAGTTCATACCACCGATGAAGTGCATTCTGATTTTGTTTCGCACAGAGCTGAATATCTCTTGCCATCCTGGAACTTGTACCCGGGACAGCTGACAAGTGGTGCAAGCGTGCAAACTCCAGCATTGCAAGACTGAAGCATTTAACTCACCAGTCCTGAGCGAGTGGGCCTGGTCAATGTGTGTGTGACACGTCCACCAGGCTGAACGAGAACCCAGCTTTTCGATCGGCTGGCAAGCCTTTCGGGATTTTCCAGTCAGCTAGCACCAATAACTCTTGAAACTTACAGAACTATTTCGGTTGATTTTGCCTAATCACGTGATTGCTTGTGATTTCCGATCGATCCGAGCATTAGAGTACTCATCTATGCACGCACTGCCATTCAGGTGCATCCATTATGAGCTGGTACAGTAGTGTGGGTAGGCTGGTTTTGTAGTTTAGATATTCAGGACGCAAGTCCCAGAATAGCTACAATAAGAGCGAAGTTCGAGTCCCTGCATTGGCAAGGAAAACTCGCACCAGGACAGCAGACTAATACAAAACTCCTATTACGACAATAAGACTTTAGAAGCAGTGTGGTTATCCAAATATGAAGCGATGGCTGGAAGAATGCAAAACCAGTCCATACCTTAGGAATCAACCTACTGCCTCTTAAACAATTTTTTTCAAACTTGTCACGACCTAAGTAGTCCATAACAAGTCATGGAGTTGAGCTTTACTGCTGACGAATAAAAATCGGGTACGTCGGCCTCAGAAGAGCGAGGTTGGCAACCGCGCAGTTTTACGGTTGCGGTTGCGAAATTTGGACCTAAAAACCAGATGATCCACAGTTGACGAACCCCGAAATTGGTGAAACCCATTCAGGTTGAATCTCTAATAAAGCACTTTTTCCGCTTCTGTTCTCTTTAAGTTCATTAGCTCATTTGTTGGCGGTCTGTTAGGATGCATAGTTGAACAGTCGTTTACGAATAAAAACGGTGCCTGCTAACCATCCTGCTCACCGCGATTCGTGACGTGATCTTTGCCAGCTGATCGCCAAGCTCGACAAACAGGCCGCCTGCCAAACGTAGGATCTTAGAGAACCTATCGCTTATGACACTGTATGACTAATTGCACTTGACAAGGGCAGCTAATCAGGATATGGAAGTTTTTTCCTACATAAGACAAGTTAAGACTCGGCGGGCGCGCTGCGAGTCGGCCTAGGATCCTTATTGGTCGGCAAATGAACCAATCAGAATCGAGCATTCTAGCCTGACTTTTCTCACCCTGCCATGAAGACTGTAGTTTGACCTTGTGGGAAATTCACTAGATAAATACATATTAAACGGTCTTTCGATGTTTAAAAAAGACTGTCCCAGGTTATCCTACATTTCAATATAGCGCAACTGGCGGAAAAATAGGCCACGGACCAACATAGGAGTTACGAGCCATAGCAATGAGGTTGGTGAAAATCGTTCGACAGCTCACCCTCCTGAAGTCCATCAAGTTGGGTGTACTCCTCGACATCTCGTTTACCTGATTTTGCACTTCGGGTTGGACATGCGTAGGATCTGGCATTTATTTGCATACCAAGATGGTGTTGTCCTATCAGGTAAAATTTACTTGGTCAGTTAAAATATAGGTTTAGCTGAAATCGGAGGCGCCTCGAAAAATCAGATAAAAGTTTATTGCAACCTCGGCCTGACAAAAAACTATTTAAATTTAAGCAACCATGAAATGCGATTGATGAAAAATCAGAGGACCGACTGGCTGCAAAAGCTTGAATTCGGCAATTAGTTCTGGTAGAATTCACATCATTCGCGAAAGTCATTTTGTAGCACTGGTCGGCCCCTCATCAAATGGACTCGTAAAACCGTGAAGGAAAGGAAACCTAACAGGACCTAGAGAAAGACCTGATTCTTTATATTCCGTTGAATAACCACGTTGAGTGGGACGTCATTTTATTGGTTCGTGACAACTGTGTAATGTGCAACATACAATTCATAATTATTTCAAAAAGAAGAACACAGTGACGAACATTAGTGTTTTCGGGATCTCGTCATCAGGTCAGTACTTAATTAACGGTCAAAATAGGAGCCAAAAACGAAATACACAGTGAAGATTGGTTAGTAAAATCCAAAACGTGGAGACACGAACGATTGGTTGTCTGCGCCCCCCCTCCACCCACCCACCCACATGTCGCATCCAGTTGGATGCTGTGAGACAGTCTAAAGGGCCGTTGAGTGACTTGGTCGGTTGATTCGTGCCACACGACCAGGGTAGACTCAGCGTTCGTACGAAACGTTTTCGACAGCACAGTACCGGGTTTCGCAAGCGTATAGGGACTGCCTCGGCTAGAGACAAGCAGCGCCGTTGGATAGATACTGGCAGTCTATTTGGTACACGGTAAATAACGAGAAAGGACTCATTTTGAGTGACTACATGCCCAGTGTCAATTAGGTGGGATGCAATTGAGTTTCTGGCTGAACTGTTGAGGCTAATGGTATTCCGGTAAGAGAGATGCTCGCGTATTATCTGAGAAAGTTGCCGTGTCGTGTGCCCAACGTATTCCGCTTAACAACAGCAGGAGAAAGAATACACAACCATATTCTAGGGGAGGGCTGGCATCTTGTCTTTGAGGTTTAAATTAAGCAACGGGTTGTTTGTAAACCAAGACCGCAGAGTTTCAGTCGGAAACGTGCGTTGTAGGGATTGAAACAAGCGGCGTTTGACTATGTCCGCCAACAGATCGCCTTTATACGGTAAACTCAAGTATATTGGCTTCTTTCCAACGGTCGTGCTCTAACTTATCAGCTGGGCTTGGTTTGCTCCGTCGTGACTCACCAAAAGGAATTGCTACTTCGGATGGATGCCACTAGATCACATCTACGAAATTGTGATTTCTGGTGATGATGCCCCAAGAGGTACAGTGTTCACGCATTTTTACGAAAGGGGCTATTACTCATAATATCCTCGATGTACTTTAAGAGATACAGGCTACGAAGGGTGTTTCTGCTCCCCAGTGTGGTATCAATGGTAACAAGTTTTGCCAGGTTCGTTTCAATCTGCTGAGTTTTGAATATTTCACTGATTCATGAAGAGAGGACTCACTTAGATCCCTGTTTTGCTGTCAAGACTGCAGGAACCCAGGATAAAAAACACATCAATAAATGAAACTGTAGTCAGAAACCCGGAACTGTAAGGGTTCCATGAACTTACGCTAGACAAAAAGTGAGGGGAAGTTGTCATTTAAGCTCTGAAGTTGAACGGATCGTTGTAGTTACCCCATACATAGCCTCTTAGGAAAAAATATAAGGAGGAAAATATTGCGCGTCTGTTTAAACGAACGTAATGGGTTACCGAGCTTGCAGGTTTCTGGATAAATATCACCATATCACCTATCCAAGGCCATTTGTCGAGAGGCTTTCAGCTGCCGCCAAACGGTCCTAAAAAGTTCGGTCCATCAGTTGCCTTCTGATGAAAGACTTCTAGGTTGATGTGGACCACAATTTACTTAATGCCTTCTTAATAACTTGGACCGCTTGATAGCCTGATGCGCCTAGCCAAGCCATAAAGTCAATGAACGTGCGAATCAGCTGATCTATTGAACACTGACGCGCACAGGCGTGTCATTTAGAGCCGGAAACGGGCTTTTTATAAAGCCCATGTGGAAAGTTCTAGGCGGGTCAAAAATGGAACTAGAAAAAGAAGTCATCTGCCAAAGACAATGAGAGAACAACCAATCAAACCTGTCTCAACGAAGACGGTCATTCGACTGGTACTTGTGTATTCCAGTTATGTTCGCAGCTGGTTCTCCTAATATAGGTGGTGTTAGAAAACTCATTTCAGTCGTCAGTCTGTAATGGCTGTGCCGTCCGCAACTTCACTTTTAGGTGACGGCACTACTACTGCAAGTGGATTTCAGTAGTCAAAATTCATGGCATAAAAAGTATGCGGAGCCCGGAGTCGCAGCGCTCACTGAAAACCAGTTCAAAAAGTTAACCGCTGTCCGACAGACAGGCTGAAATAGCGCCACCCAAATAGATTTGAACATTTTTGTACTTTTCGTACATTTTGTACTTTTACAAATTTAATGCTGTTTCGAATACCGTCGAAAAGAATCCTTCATCAGTCTCAGTAACAACGTCAAAGAGAGTCACTTATATTCAGCATTCCAAATTTGTTGAGTCGGAGGAGGCTGGTCCATGTTATTCATTGTTCTAAGTAACCTTGTTCAGTATTATGCTATGGGCCAATCACAGCGCATGATTGAGTAAAATTGATGCTACATTTCAATTCGTCACCTCTTAATTCATGTGTTTCTTATACACTTAGATTTGTCTGTCCCGACTGTAACACACGAGTGTCTTTCCGTCATACCATAACTGCAAGTCGGCTGACAGTTTTACTGTAGCATCTCAAGCAAAACCTCCAAATAAGCGACTCGATACATGGCTTGCTAGGGTACCACGCGGTAACCCACGGTAAAATTCATTCAATCAACTCTGATCGTACAAACCTAAGGCTCGAATTAGAACGGTTGCATGCACGTTGTGCATGCACGATGTGTGCCAAATCAATTAGCAAGAAAGATGGAGTTGCAAGTTGGCAGCGACCGGTTGAGTTTGCGGGGTACTTTACTGGTAATGTGTTGGAATATTCATAGCTCGGGTGCATTCATTGGTAATTGATCAGGTGGCTGTTGATCTGTTCGCCGAGTTTGGCAGTTGACCTGCAGAGGTTTCCTCGCAGTTTGAGAAGGAATTTCAGTGCACTGTTGGGCGAGTTGGGTACTCAATTGGCCGTCAATGATTGGCGTGCCGGTCCTATATCTATGATCCAAACCGAACGATATAAATCACCTGACGATCCCTTTGAGGACAGCATCAACAGTAGGGAACCCAAGGTTCCATTCTGGAAACCGACTCTCGCCCTGGATAGCGAAGCTGGACTGTTGGGATCATCCTCAAAAGGGTCAGTCAGCTGATATATGGTGTCAGGATAGAAAGAGTATGCCAATTAGCTACGACCAACTGACTGCCCGAGCCCAAAATCGGAATAATAGTCCTTAAAACCAAACCGGTTTCTCGTTTTCCAAGGACAACACCAATAGACACTGCCTCATTTGTACCAGCCAAGATGGAGTCAGTACTGCAACTCTTCAACAGAGACGTTTCGCCGTCTCTGGTCAACAGATATCCGGATGGTGCGTTCGAACCCAGCAGCCCAAAGTCTTGTAAGGCAAACCCACGTCCTGGCCAACGTTGCGCTACAACAGGAATTTCCACTGCATCATCATTCTCATCAGCAGCAACATGATATCAGAGTTCAACACTGATGCCCCATCTCCCAACCCCCCTGGTCATACACCGTGTCTAAACCTTCGCCCAGAAAAATAAACCAATATAACCACTTACTAACCTCAAAAGATCTGATCCACGTTGCAGTCTTTAACGTCCGCAGACTATGTCGAATCGGGCAACAGGCATCATTTACTGAAACCTTACTTTCCTTCTCTGTCGATGTGTGTTGTGTCTCCGAAACACGAATACAAGACTCCACTTCGGTCGTGCTCCTCAAGCCGCTTAGGGCGAACCCAGATGTCCCACATTTTACTCTTCGGGCATCCGGTGATCCTGACGCAATGGCTCGTGGTATCTACGGTGTGGGAGTTGCACTCAGCCCCAAGGCTGAAAGCGCCTTACTGGACTGGATCCCAGTAAACAGTCGCCTTTGCGCTGTGCGGCTGTCTGGCTCAATTAAGATTAACGCAGGTCGATGCGGTAAACGGTGTTTGTTTGTCGTATCAGCATACGCCCCAACAGACAGCAGTTCTGAGAATGAGAAGGACGAGTTTTATCAAGATCTGTCACGACTGCTTCGGTCGGCAAGAAGGACGGATATAGTAATCCTGGCGGGTGATATGAATGCCCAAGTTGGACAGCTAAGTCCGGAAGAAGCACAGTTGGGTGGTAGATTTGGAGTCGATGCTGTGCGTACGGATAATGGAGAGCGGCTTCTTCAGTTGTGTGCAGATCATCATCTGTTCCTGGCCAGTACGAACTTCCAACACAAACGCTCACACCGAGTTAATTGGAGGCCACCTACCACAAGACAGCCGTGGACTCAATTAGACCATATGCCTATCAGTTACCGATGGAGAGCCTCAGTTAAGGACTGTCGTTCCTTCTGGGGTACACAACTTGACTCTGATCACGCCATCGTACGGGCCCGCTTAGCACTAATAACAATCTTTACTATGGTTGACAATGATAAGTTGCAGCACGTATAAAAATAAATACAATTCGGAATGTGGAGCAAGACAAAAGGGAAAATTATCGTTTGTGGGAGTCCCTTGGTGAAAGTCCGGACGGTGGTCACGTGTTTTCTCCGCACTATAGCTGCTACACGTAATCCATACTAGTCCGTGGACTTGTGGAGAGTGGTTGGCATCCTGCTCCTGCGCGCGCGAGTCTGCGTGTCTTGACTGTGTCCGGCTTTCCTATATGTAGGTGCGTTTGCGTGTGCGTGGATGTCAGCACATGACTTGTTGCTACGCTTACTAGACGGTAGAGGCGATCAAGGTCAGATGAGTCATCTTTGTGTGACGTGGTTTGTGAGTGTAGAATAAAAAGCGGAGTCTCGTGATCCAGTGAGCGACTGTGAGCTGAACAGGGATAGCTACAGTAGCACCGAGAGCACCCAAACCTTTCGTAATCTCTTTCATACCCCTCTGCAATGTTCACTGCGCCCTATTACGAATTGCTGAAAGCGAGATGCCGTACCGATCTCGTCAGAAAACAGATAGACAGACGCTAACAATCTTACGTTGAACAGCCAAAAGAGAGAGATGTCAGGAAGGTCATATTCCTGAAAGTAATCACAAAATGCCCAAAACCTATTGAGAACCTAAAACCGCGGCAAAATTGCAATGCGAAGAACGTCAAACATCCATTCCAGAAAAGCCAGCCAGCGCTCAAGCAATCAATCAATTCAGCATCGGCCTACGATAATGAGCGTACAGGCATTTCATAGAACCACGGCCGATGATGATGGATGTTAACCTAACGTCGACTGGACAGCCTGGATCAAGGTCAAAAGTGCGCCTTAGATACTGCGATGCCCCTTGTGACTTTTGCACTCGCTAATTTGCAATAAAGTTGCCGTGTTCTTACTTGGTGAGCCTTTTTCCGAGCGGTGACAGCAGTGACCTACCCAACAGTGCAATAAAGATGTCTCCTCGACTGTTGACAAAACGTCTGCAAGTCAATTGCTGCGCTGAGCGAGCAGGTCAACAGCCACCTAATAAATGACCAGTTACTCAACTGTTGTTTGCGCTGCGTGCTCTTTCTCACCTCCCAAGCCAGACAATAAAATTTCCATCGTAGTGTTAATGTCTTCAGCCAGTGGGCGATATTGTATGCACGCCTATGAGATTTCACTTGGGTATTGTCGTTACATGAAATCCAACGCTACCTAGCTATGTTAGGGAGGACGCAGTTGCGTTGGAATTGATGACAGTATTGATCGATTGATTTAAACAGACACCATGTGAGGGACGGATGACCGGCATGACCATAACCTCCTCCGAATGGGTATCGTGAACCAGCACGCCCAAACATCAGAGCGGGTGATCAAATTCTTGATTGAACTAAGAGTTGATTGGACACGGTTCAGTGGGCCTTAGCACTCTCCAAGTGTTGAGAATTGCGCTGCAGGCTGCCCGATGACTCACTGGTTAGCTTGAAAAGTCTTCCGTATCAACTGGTGGTGTAAATACAGACGGTTCTCTGAGTGTGAAGAATGCCATCAAGGATAAGCGTATATACAACGGGCGTTTTTGTCCTACTCACTGGATGCATAATATATCATTGTTGGATATCTCATTTCGATGAAAAAGTTTGTTTTCGTCTAATTAACCGCTCATACGATTGTCTGAACTGTCTTGGGATATCTGTGCCATTCTACAACTACACGATTACTTCGGTTGAGCGAGAGTTCCCCCTGGCATACAGCATTCTCATCTACACTGATCCAGAGCGAGCTGTGCGTCTGCTGGCAGCAATCTACCGTCCACATAATTTCTACTGTATTCACGTTGATCGAAAATCGCCCATCGGACTCGTCAAATTGTTGATGTTGTGTGGACAATGCTTCAACTCCAATGTGTTTTTCGTCCCGGATGAACACAGGACCACTGTGCGTTGGGGATATTTCAGCGTATTGGAACCCGAATTCACGTGCACACGTCTTCTACTCCAGCGGAGTGGAAAATGGAAGTATTGGATAAATCTGACAGGTCAGGAATTTCCGCTGCGCACTAATTTGGAACTTGTTCTTGCTCTGAAGGCATTAAATGGCACGAATGTAGTACGGGCTACATATAAATACCGAAACATGGAGAGAATTCCACCACGTTCAGAAAAAGGTCAAAACGTACGTCAAGCAGCTTACTAGAGTTTTGGTAGACAGTTTGGTCTCTTAACTGGGCAACCCACTGTGCAGGAAGGCAAAACGGTACGTAAACATAGAACAGGTGATTCGTAAAATTCTCCGACAGCCCACGACCGGTTTCGCCCTTTTTGGGGCTCATCAGGTAGGCGTGGTCCCCGAGTTTCCGTCAACCTTATGTTCCACTTGAAACAGGTGAATCTCATCAAATATCTGGGAGATTAGGTGACCGTGTCGCACGGTTTATTTTGCAGTCGATTATATGTCTGAAGGTTTATGGACCGAATACAAGTGAATGTGAAATAACTGTGGTAAGTTAGACGTAACCTGAGTGGTTCATCTCAAGACCCTGCTTTGTCTAAATAGCAGACAACTAAGCCCTATGACGGAGATGAAGTTAGCCTAAAAGCGTACCTCTCTGTTGAATCATCCAAGTCACCTTACAAGTCATTTTTTGGAATGCCATCCATATTTGTGCTGTAGGACAAATACGCGGTTCTTACAGCGCGATTTTGTGTGGTGGTACCTTTGACCACTGGGTTGGTCAATCGGACTACTGCACCAAAAACTAGCATCGGCTTTAAAAAGTTCGTCAAAAAGTTCCCAGACCTCTCTTTTTGACTGGTTTTTCGTTGATTAAAGTGTATGGTTGATTCAGGTGGTAACCTGACGAGCTCGGACTGCAGTTTGGCCCTTCGCGTTGTCTTTTCGGTAGAGTAGACAGAGTTGTAGTTCCGCCCTGTGTACTGTTTGATCGAGGGGACGTCTGGACTTCTTCCTGCCCACCAGTTCCATGGCCGAGCGATGACTGCCGCGAACACTTTTGTCAAAAAAGCTTGGCCTTAAAGTACACCACTGAACTGTTTTCGATCGCCCACGATCTGCTCGCCTTGAGCAAATCACAGCCATCGTTTTCAGTGTCAGGTGGCACATATCCAAAAAATATTAAATACTCGAGTGGCCCTCCTCCTGGGAGTCCCTTTCTTGGGATCGAGTCGGTTTTGCCTCTCCTTTTTAAAGGCGTACTCTATTTGAAGATGAATTACGCGATAGTTGGTCATATTTTTGCACCTTTACACGAATGTAGCTCGTGTAATCCAAGGTGTTTTAGAAATCCCCAATCAGTCTATGGCCCCTTCACTATGACATTAGATTGTATGAAACTTGTAGTTTTATCATAGAATACTCCGAAATTCAGGCTTTACGGCCAGTAGTTTTTCACTCCATCTTGTCCTTCGATAGTCATTCAGCTGTAACACCCTTTCGGTGCCTAGCTGTCATGCCACCCGAAGGTTGCACGAGGGCTGGGGTACTGCCAGGTTGCTCAAGCCTAGACAGGGGAAGTCGAGAGGCAGAGACAGGGTTGGAATCACAGACCTTCCGGTCAGTAAATTCGTGCTCTAACCACTGAGCCACCTCGCTGGTTTTCCTTTGATGCGGAAGATAACCAAAGGAAACTGACGAAAGCAAAATACTGAAACATCACGTGTTTCTCTATTTTCAAACATTCATTATACTCTAGGATTCAAGAAACACGTTAGCTTCAAAATAACGACTATCTGTTTCAGGGATAATTCGAGATGACCCACTGATTGAGGCATGAATTCATTGTCCGGATGGTCCGTGGTTCAAACCCAACCCCAAATCTTGACTGCTCCTGTCGGGGTTAGGGCTACCTGGCAATATCTCGACTCATGTACTTCCTTCGGCTGGTATCACAGCTATTCAAGAAAATGGGTTTTAGCTTTGAACGAGTTTCGTTATATGACGTCTAAGAGAATATTCAGTACACATAAAGTTTGTTGTGGGCCACAGTTTTCCGAATGCCTTCCTAATACCGTGAACCCGAGTCTGGATAACCGCTTGATGATCTGATGCGCTTAGCCAAACCAGAAAGCCAATGAACGTGCGAATCAGCTGATCTATCGAACGCTGACGCGTACAGGCGTGTCATGTACAGCCGAAAACGGGCTGTTTATAAAGTTCACGTTGAAAGTTCTAGGCGGGTCAAAAAGGACGCTAAAAATAGAACTCATCTGTCAAGGACAACCAATTAAATCTGTCTCAACGAAAACGGTCATTCTATTGGCAGTTGTATAGTCCAGTTACGTTTGGAGCTGGTTCTCCTATTATTGTCCAAAAAAGCACGTCGTGGGTTGAATGAAATCACTAGCCGCTCGCTAGTCGAAGAGCACTGGTAGAACTGTATGAAAATTTGTTTGAAAGCCGTCGAAAAGCAAGTAGAGAACCTAATAGTATGATAACTAAACGGCGAGACTTAATAGTCATCCTCATCACGGTTGTACCTTGGCTTGGATACTGTCAAAGAGCCCAGACTTAGACAGGAAGACGATTGAGGTTCTCCAATCGCGAGGTCTTTGACTCCAAAGCCCGACCACAATGCAGCGGCTTTCGGCGGGTAGTTCAGCTGCGTTAAACGTTTCACAGAACAAGCTGTCACACATATTCCAAACCCTAACCTTGAGGGTCAGGAGACTGTGTCCGTCAGAGATCTAACCATTGACCAACCTGGTATGAGAAACTGAGGGTATTGCGCGGACACCCCTCGGTGGAGCTCAGTGGAAAACCAAGGCCAACAAACCGCCACACATCCGGTCTGTTCGTGAGGGTTGATGTCCATCTTAACAAAGTCGATGTTCAGTCGCACCAACTTCGAGATTAACAGATCGGAAAATTTTCAGGCGCTGACGTTGCACAAATATGCAGCAAATAGTGGTTTCCACCATTCTGAAAGCGGCTCTTGAGTTCCCCATTAGCTATTGTGATAAGCTTTTGAAAGTATGCCTTCCACACGACCTGGTTTAACACAAAACATGATCGCAAACGGTTTTGGTCGTTATGCTCAGGCATATATATGTTGTACTTTAGTGCCCACCAAACCTTGTTATTCTCGTTATTCGAACTGCAGATTACCTGGTACAAAGGATCCGTTCATGTGATTGTCAGGCGAGAGTTTGTAAACTTTATGTTGCAAAATGAGAAAGCGATTTGGCTACTGGAGGAACTGAAAGACTACGAGATCAAAATTGGAAGGAAAATTATTCCGGACGAAACGTTTTTCGCCACACTCAATCACAACCCTGACGTCTTCCCCATTCCCGGAGCTGTGCTCCATGTGAACGAAACGGAAACTGGCAGTGAACTCATACGTTACAAGGTGTGGAATTACGGCGAAACACCGTGCTATAGCGGTCAAGCTGTTCGGAATATCTGTATGTTGGGCACACTTGACCTGCCCTATCTGTTCCAGAGTCCAGCGTTTTTCGCAAACAAGTTCATACCGCAGGTTGAGCCAGCTGCTTACGCGGCGATGGAACTGTGGTTGGCGCTCAAGTGTTCTCATGAGTCCTTACACCACGCTCCACATGCAACCTTCGACCAGGACTATTACGCACGGAAACCCATAGCTTGGGATCATCTCTGAGACTGGCGATATTCGACATCTTCCAGAAGTTTGTTCCTGTATCTCGCAAACAGTTCAACCTGTTGACTTGTTGTTCCTTCCTACATGTCAAGTAGTAGCCCGTCTGAGTATAACGTCACTACTGTCCTACCTATCAACCGCCCTAGAATGTACTCCTGGTTGTTGCATTCTTATAATAAAGCAGTTTTTACGCACCACAGTTTGCATTCGTGAACGTACACCATGATACCTTCTCATGATCAAACAAATCACTTTAATAGTTCCAAACGTCCCATGTAATTTTCCTTCCGAACAGTGGAACTGAGACATCTTCACGTGTTCGATAATTGTCGTCTCAAAACCATAGCTCGTGTGGGTTGATGTCGGCATATCCGTAACGAGGCTATTAGAAGGCGAGTTTTGGGTTGTGCAAGAGGTACTTCCATTGATGAATGTGTCCAGCACCAGAAGCTGCGTTGGCTGGGACATGTGTTGCACATGCCACACCATTGTTTCCCGAACATAGTGCCGAAGAGAGTGCTGTTTTACATGCCCATAAAGAGATTACGAAACGCTTGGGTGCTGTCGGTGCTACTCGCCTTCCAGGGTGGAGATCGCGTGATCCCCACTACGCCTGGTTGAAGACGCTGCAAGATATGACTGCCAACCGATATCAGTGGCGTTCTTGTTGTCAGTTCCTATCCAGATTGCTTGAATGAGTGTTTGGAGGTGTAGACACCTCGGAATGATTGTAGTAAGCTAGCACTAAGTCCCTTCTCCGTCTACCTTTATTCTTTTCTTCACAATAAGGCTTTCAAATGAATCGTGGTTGTACGGCAGCGAAGCATCGGTGTTGGACACTGATGTCATGCTGTCGATGATAATGATGTGTTTGGACTGACGGAGATAGGCCAAATTGAAGGAAACTTCATCGCGTTAAGGTCAGCGACACCTCTGAGTAGCCGATCAATGGTATCGCCCTCAGCCATGCTTGGGAGTCACGTGACATTTGGTTTGGTTTAAATATGGTAACTTCACTAAATAGTGTACCTTATAAGTAGTGTGTTTGGTCATATTTACTGGTTCCGTCTTGGCTGTGTTCAGTGTGTTGCCGTAGCAGAAAATATAGGGGACAAAGCAAAAAAACTTTTCCACCAAACACTAATTTAGTCTAGTATCAACTTTGCTTTTTGGTTCTTCATCTGTCCTAAAACTCAATCAGACGTGTAGCCCACTCGCCCGGATAAGGTTTTCATGTCACTCATGTAATGTAACTCGGTACTCAATCCGCGTACTACTCTTTGAAGTCCCTGAACTGCAATCCCTTTTTTGTCTCATCACACCTACTTATAGCTTACTCATGAGAAAAATCGCAAACATATGCGATTTCTAATTGTTATAAGTCGGACAACAGCCCACAAGTGCTGCAATGCAGAAGAGTCTAAGTTGCATTTTTTTTGCTAGAGCTGAGCAGACAGCAGTTACTGGTTTCAAAGTTGTGTTACTGAACTCCTGGATGGTTCGCACCGGAGACTTGCGATCAAAGACGTGTGTCAACCCATGAATAAACATGATAGGATAAGTGAAAAATCCTGTAAATTAAAAAAAATCCTGTAAAGTACTCTTTCTAGTGAGTATTTTTTAACAGATTTACGCTGGACGAGCATTGGACGCTATGACCAATCTCCGACCAGACTCTGGTAAACACATCTCACTCATGAGGATGTGATTGATCATCTTGTAATCTGTGCTATCAGAACTGAACTAGAAACCACAAAACTGACTTACAACCGAGCGACTTAGCTCACCGGCAGTGTGAATGGTTGAACACCTGAGCCAACCGCCATCCGACCAATGCTTCAAGGTACATTTCATGAGTGGCCTGATTACACACAGGTTAGAGCGCGAATTTACTGACCGGAATGCCCGTGGTTCGAACCCGACTTCTGCATCTCAATTTCCCCTGTCTAGACTTGAGCAACCTGGCAGTATCTTAGCCCTCGTGCTCCCTTCGGGTGGCATGCCAGCTAGGCACCGAAAGGGTGTTTGTTACAGCTGAAGAGCAGGTTTACGTGCCCAGCTCATCAGACAGTAACATCCCGACTGATCATGGCCAAACGGAAATTAACTGTTATGCTGAGCATTATTCAGCTATCTGACAAAATCTTCCAGTCAGAGAAGTCCATGTTCTCTTTGTCAGTTTGGCGGTAGAATTTGGCCTACTGGGTCAAGGCGTCCAGTCAAGAGCACCCCCCATTTGGAAACCATGGGGGAGAACATCCGATAAGTATGATCTGGTAGAACGTTACCTGCTTCGCGGGAGGGTGAACAACTTATACAGATAGCTAAAATACAAAGTCACCGTTAACACTATTCTTGTGCGTTCAGAGGGATGACCCTTCCAACATCATGAGCATTAATCACAGCAATGTTGGTTGTGGGTGGTCCTCAAGCCAAGTCACAAAAGACGCCGTTCCGGAAGGTCTCATCCCCTCTTCGGAACTCAAACTGTTTCACCATGGAATCCCGTTGTTTACCAGGCCCCGTACACGTTAAGAAAGAACTGCATTCTCATGAAATGTGAGAAATTCTGTCTACGACACCTTTCCAAGTTGCCAAAGTGTGTATGTGTTTTAGGCCTAAAGGTAGGTGCGAAAATTTGGTGCTCCTACTGTGGCTTTCAGTCCAGCTTTAGAAGGTCGTGCGGTGAACTGATCGGTTGGTAAGACAGTGTTTTTGTTACCCAGTTGGTTGGATAGTATTCGTATGATCTTTGTTCAGGAATCTATGACACATAAAAAGTGACATTCAGCCGATCTGCCTCTCGTCACATAAAAAGACCAGATGTCGCTGAAAGAAGTGTAAAATTCAATACTAGACGTACTTCTAGATTCTGGAATCAATACTTCACGAGGTCTGTCGGTGAGATCGGCGAAGTTTTAAAAAAGCGAGTAGGGGAAGCCCAGAAGAAAGCCGGAAGCCAGTGGACATTTTGACGAAATGCCTTTATTCCTTGTCCGGAAGTAATATACTACTGGTTAGGTTGCTGAAAACTCTAATAGTCCACGATCGGTTTCGCCCTTCTACCTCAAGCTCATCAGATGGACGAAGTCCCCTAGTTCTTCTCATCTTATGTTCTACTCTAACCGAAATTCAACAGGTAAATTTCAACAAATAGTCTCAGTTGTACACAAATTTGGTCTTGACAGAGACTGCATTGAATCACGCTGAACTGCTCGTTTATGGAGGTCCGCTTCAGCATACGATTGACGGAATCTCGGGCACTGCGCCTATCTGATAAGCCTGAAGGAGAAGCGCGAAACCGGTTGTGGACTGTTGAGGAGTTTCAAGCAAACTTATGAGTAGTCTGTTACGCCTAGACAATAACGTATTGTGATATCTCAGATATCGTGCCAAGGCATTCAGTTTAAGTTGAGTCTCCTCTCAAAACAAGATCTTCAGGAGCCTTCTCAGGAGTGGGTAACAATTTGCTACTATGAAGAAGTTAGGGACCAGGTGAGTGTATCGCCGGTGAACAAGCAAACTTAATGGTCGGTGCGTCGAACAACATACGAACAATATGCTAAAAAACGAGGTCAGTTTTGAGGTGCGCGGTGTTTGGCATCCGAGAAACGGAGGTTGAGAGGGTTGGATGAATAAAATAAACTGAAAGCTGGTACTCAACATTCTGGAAAATTCTAGCAGGTCTGATCAGTTGTATAGCCTACCTTATGTAATTTTAGTCAGAGGTTCTCAGAGTACAAACAGTCAGATTCGTCGTTGTGTGGCAGGACGTAGCGATGCGTCAGCGATGCTACCTCGATTGGTAATGGAACGTTTGCAAACAGCCCAGCGAACAACTCATCAAATATCTACGCTACCTGAAGTATCAAGGTTCCGATTAACTATAGATTTATTCTATTCACAAGTAATAAAGTTGTATATGTTTGCTTTGACCGCGAAGTCTAGTCAAGAAAAAGGCTCTTGGAGAATTTCACTTCATCAGGCAAAATTACTGGGTTATCATTAGTGTGCAGTCGTACGGAGCGGCGTTGTCAAATCTAGATTGGTTAGCCCAGCTCCTAATTGGTCAGCCTGTTTCAGCCGGCGGTTGTTAGCAGTGTTCCTACTGTTTTTTTCTCGCATTGTTGATTGGATGATCTTTGCCCGCATACACCGTGAAACTACGATGATTGGTCGGCAGACTCTGAATCGGATTCGGACGGCTATTGGCTAACCGTGTTGTTTGGTCACATGGTGCCGTCATTGCGGCCACTGCATTGCCTCCCACCACTAAGGCAGTTTTTTTCGGCGGTAATCCAGCCTGCTCCTAACGGCATTTCGCATTTTATGCATTATTAAGGCATTGTTTGTGGTTATGTCATCCCATACGGTAACGGATTCACTCTCAATTATCCGTGCAACTCAAAGTTTTTTTCGCCGAATTTCACGATAGAATTGTATACACTTACGTTTGTCGGTAAATGAGAATTTATTGTGGCGGGAATATGCTGTGGTATTATTTGGTCTATGGTTTCAATTACGTCAGACTGACCGAACCCAAATTATTCTTCGCCTGTGTCACGCATGGTTAACCGCATCGAATAGCAGTTAAAATAGGTCGTAAAACGAGTCAATGAGACCTTTCTATTGGACTACCCATCGCATATCCATTTTGGTTGTCAAGTTGTTTGCTTGTCCTATGCGGCAGAGGACCAAGCTGGGAGTTTTTGCTACAATAACACGTCAGCTCTGACTAGCTGATTATATATAGGAAGAAACCAGTCTTCTATTTTCCCGCTTCATGATATCACTAATGCGTATACGACTTAACAGTGCATCTCAATTAGTTCGTAGGATTTCAGAAAACCGGCTTGTCGGTATGTTGGCGTGCGAATTCGTTTACCAGGAGATTTGGAGAGAAATTCATGTGGTTTGTGGAAGTCTGCATTCAGAACCCCGGTCATTGTTCGGCTTCAGGGTAGTAACACTCCACAGGAAAGAAGGGGCAACCAAAAATAGTGACACTGAAGTTTGCACTCTATATGACAAGTGTAGTCGGCCTAGAGTGTGACCAACTTGTTCAGCTAAGTGATTTTTTGTGTGGCTAGTCGTGGCCCGGACTGAGTTTCTGTGCATTCTGGAAAAGATAACTGGACGGGGATAAGTAAGAGAACACGGGAAACTTATCATGTTCACAAGCTTCCGGGGCATTCCTTGATGAACAAGGAAAAAACCGCTCAACTGAGTCGTATGCGCCTTGTAAATATAGACACACTGATACTGTGAGTAGTTTTACGCATGGAGTTCTTCTAGCATGTGATGATTTGGTCACTGTAGCCCCTGTTAGCCAGGAATCCAGCTTACCGCTCTCGAATCGACATTGCAGCAGCCACACAAGGCGACGAAGGATGGACGTTAAGAACATCCCGGTTTCTCAAATCTCTTCCAGTTTCCGAGCCTTCCGTATGAAAGAAGCTTAACAGTCGGCATGCACCCTCACATCTGAGTATGTGTGTGGTGACTGTGTTGTGTTTTCCTATATATAGGAAGGTTTGGCGTGTGTATAATACATAGAATCATTCCGACGCGTACAAGACGGGAACTGACTTGTCGATTTAGGTTGCGAGCGGGACAGGGCTTGGTCAAGTGATTTGTGCGTTTGCGGGACAAAGGAGTCGCTTGATCTAGTGAGCACGGATGTACTAGACAAGTTAGGCGAACTTGCTTGAAGCAACAAGGAAGGGACCGCTACAGAACACCTCTACTCCGCTGTTGGCTCTAACAGCTTCTTGAACGGTTTTCGAACAGGTAAATCATATTTTGAGCATTGACATTCTCTTGCTAAATGATAAACCCGACCTGTGAGTTTTGGCATGGAGTATATTTTCAATAGTGTCAGTTGACTGTGGAACAGAGGTCTGCAACCAGAGATGCGCTCTGGCACTGAGGCTAAATTACCGACTAAGAAGACATCTGCTTTGCCTTATTGTTCCGTCTCAAAAACGGCGGAATTTAACGCCTCCTTCAGCTCCCGTTGGATATCAGTGGGCAGGTAAGATGTTAGTACACGCGTTAAGCGACTGATGCATTGACCTTTGCGTCAGCATATGGCAGGATTAGGTGCGATATGTGTTTGCTGGAAACACCTCTCTGCCCGAAGGACGTCTCTCCATGATTGGGACAACGACCAAACCTCAGTATCCGATCCAAGCTCTCAGTTCATTGACCTATAACAAGTTCGCCGAAGTGGTTTCTGGTTGGAATACAAACATAACTTTAAAAGTACCTTCAGCAAGCCCCCGCAAATGTTCTTTTTATAAAACAACAAACAACAAGATGCGGCTTTGGTTGCTCCAAAGTCGGCGGCTTTGATGTACCATCAGTGGCACAAAAAACACTGATTACGTATTCTCAGTCTGTCAGTCAACCAACGCTGAAAAGCCCCTCAATACAGGGTTTAAAATGGTCAGAAACACCTTGGAATTGATCTGTTTTGTTAAAATTGGAGAACTTTTTCTGAAAGACCCGAAAGCCAGTGGACAATGTCAAAAGTGAGCAGTATTCACTCGAAACTGAACAATAGTTTAGCAAATGATAAATGTTTTCCGCTCAATATTCCCAGCTTAGCATTTGTGAACGTGAACGGGTTGCCCAGTAGGTTCAGGTTTCTAACGACCTGGCGCAGATTGCATTTGGCAACCAATTGCAAAGACGGACCACCAGGTGAAACATAGTTAACCATGCTTCGAACTGGTCCACCATTTCCTAGGTCACTGATGGTGGATTGTTACACCACGGCTTGTTTCAGTGGCCGATCGACAGCTCAGCTGAAACTAGATCTTCGCGCCGACCTATGTGTAGGCCAGTACAAATGTGTGGGTTTTTTTTATTTCCGGTGTTTAGTTTAATCTTGTGAATGGAGGAATTCTTTTGCTGCTCTTGGCCCCAAACAACCGTCGGGCGGGTCGTTCATGGTATTTTGCCACCGCCAAGTCTTCAAAACCCATGCATTTCGCTCTGTTCTCCTACCGTTCAGTCTGCAATTCGCGCTATCGTACTAGTGTGTTTCTGTTTGAAAAACGCACCGCGGCATGGGGACGATTCCTGTGCCATTCCGTCCTCGGGTTTATTTGTGTGACAGGCAAGTGCAGATCATGAGCTCCATCCTCCGGTCGGTCGGGTACGACAACACCCCGATGCAACTGATAAGGACGGTACCGTGTACGCTCCTGTTTAGTTTAGGAGCGTAAAACAGATATAGGGGAGCAGGAGGGATACTGGTCTAGCGTGAACGAGTAGGCGTAACTGACGGGACTGGCCGAATTCCACCGCCTGATCGATCAGTAGCTTTCAGTGGCTTGCATGCATAGCCGACACCAAACCAGAGATGTCACCATAACACATAACCCTAAAACCACAAGCGCTCACATGAGTTGTCCACCCAGTTATCCTCACATCTCCCATTTAGTGCGGCAGGAATCGTTGAGAAAGGACCAAACAACCGGAGGAATCAGTACTATCCTCAACTCAACCAATTACCCCTCATGCGTAGGACTGGGAACAACGGAACAAGGAAACAGAGGGGAGCAGGAGGGATACTGGTCTAGCGTGAACGAGTAGGCGTAACTGACGGGACTGGCCGAATTCCACCGCCTGATCGATCGGTAGCTTTCAGTGGCTTGCATGCATAGCCGACACCAAACCAGAGATGTCACCATAACACATAACCCTAAAACCACAAGCGCTCACATGAGTTGTCCACCCAGTTATCCTCACATCTCCCATTTAGTGCGGCAGGAATCGTTGAGAAAGGACCAAACAACCGGAGGAATCAGTACTATCCTCAACTCAACCAATTACCCCTCATGCGTAGGACTGGGAACAACGGAACAAGGAAACAGAAACATGAGGTTGAGGGAAACTCGGGGACTGCGCCTACCTGGTGAGCCGCAAGAAGGCATCACAAACGGGAGATTCAGTTGGGTTCCAGTTGAGTCTCTCGCAAAACCAAATTGATTTGCAAATGAGTGTATTTGTCGAAGGAAACGGATCATTCCTCTTTTCAGATGGCAAATTATTCGAGCGAAAACAGGTATCCACAAATATGGAACCTTACTAAGAAGTCATCGGTCGCTGAATTTCAGAACCATAATGGGTCTACTGACCGGTGAGAATGAAAACCTATTGAGTTGCGGAGATTAAAGCTCAGTAGGGTGCAAAAATGGTTCCAGTAAGTGATAGAAAGTAGGAACTAACAAATCTAAAGACCTGAAACTGTTTTCCTCAGTCTTGTAAGAGGAAAAACTGTTTTGACACCTGCATAATTCGGGGGTGGGGGTGGG
This sequence comes from Clonorchis sinensis, assembly GCA_003604175.2. Classification (NCBI taxonomy): domain Eukaryota; kingdom Metazoa; phylum Platyhelminthes; class Trematoda; order Opisthorchiida; family Opisthorchiidae; genus Clonorchis; species Clonorchis sinensis. The sequence continues at coordinate 30,737,196 of CM030373.1, read as the reverse complement.
GTTGGGCGATACGGAGTGCAGTAGAGGCGTGTGTTTATGTGACTACCATCAAAAGGCTGGCTAGTAAGAGCTCAGTCCAGCTGTAAAATATATAATTGATGAAACAAATGAACTATCCGCCAACTCAGTAAATCCTTTGAATAATGGATGGACTTGCTGTGGATTTTTATTGTGGATCAACGCTAAGCAGTGAGAACTTTTCACATTTATTTTGATTACTCATGAGTAACATGAATACACCTCTATTCGGATGTCGTGTTGCTCTCCCCAGCTTTTCTGTCCATCTGATTGCTAGTGCCGGGATTTTAGCAGCTTGTCCGTAGTAGCTCGTATCTACTGTGTTGACTTTTGATAACCGGTCCTGTGCTGAAACAGCCCATCGGGAATCAAATGTCGGACCCTCAGACGGCAGCCGAATATGTTACCCACTACATCAGGTCGAAGGCAGTCGTTTATTAATATCTGCGTATGATATCTTGGTTGACAGGGTTTGCTGGGTTTGATTTAAGCGACCTGATTGTACGTGCGTGGGTAGAATGCAGTTAACCAACCGTCAAATCTGACTGTCATATGGTGGTGAGTTCATCGGTCGTTTGAGGTTACGGTTGGTAGATAGCTGTCACTCCCATCCGGGTGGGTACCGCCGTTCAAGTCCATAGGAGCCCGATGTAGTCCGCAACGGAACACTGCTGGTTTGGGTTACCCGACCATGCGTTTGTTTTCGCTGCCATCTCAACCCTAGATTTGAATGCATTAAATCAATTTGTAGTGTCCTTTAAAAGGCTCTGTGCTTTACTAAATTTATTGATAGATTTATTCCATTTGCTCGGAGCCAAAACCTTTAGGATCACTGTGTGGTTCGCCACTGATGCTCCTGGTTCGGGTTTCCGGCTTGCCGCCCCCGCACATCCTCCTTCCCCGTTCTCTTCAATCACTCCTGACCATCGTGGACGCTTTTTCGTGAACGATGATGCTCGTATCGGTTTGGTGGACGTTTGTTCAGTATTGGACGTTTTGGTGTCAGGAGTCTAGTCCACCTGAACAGGGTCAGAATCTTCGTGTTTGCGGGCTACTGCGTATCGTTCACCCGTATGCATGATGAACCTGAGCGCCTAGCCGAGGAGTCTTGGATGCTACTGCTGCAATTTGACCTTAGCATGAACACCCCATCCCAGGTAGAGTCCCCAACGTTCCACCACGCATCTAGACAAGAATGGAGCTTGCGGAATACTGTACGGACTTTTTCTGAATCGGAGTCAAATTCTTTGCTGATCTGGCTGTCGACCGTGAGCTGAGATCCCGTGTTGGCACGGCAAACTCGAGAAAAGAGGGCGTGGAGGAAACGGAATCTTCAACCATGGACCAAGCTACCTGTCCTCAAGGCGACAGTCTAACCTCTCTTGCTGTACGGCATACAAAAGCTGACCACCATACGCTGGCGCACCACTCGACACTTGAACAGCTTTCAGATGCACCGAAGGGTATTTGGTGTTCACTGGACTAAACAAGTGCCGGACATGGTGGTCTCCCGATGGAATGTGCGCCACAATCACATTCAACCTTCTACGGCGATTTGCTGAGTGGACGGAAACAGGATTCCAAAGCAGCTTGGCCAGATGAAAACGAAGAAACGGAGCTCCGACAGACAAAGGCTTTGATATCTACACGCTTTAGTCGAAGGTCTAAAAGCTGCTAACATGAATCTCATGAACTGGGAGTTAGAGATACAAGACAGGACGGTAAAGAGGACGAGAGGGATGCGAATTGCAGTTCTTCAATTCAATAATCACCAATGTTGAATGAGAGCCCTGAAGCGTGAAAGGCGCAAGCGTATCCCCTGACGTTGTATCTGGAGACCGAATAGGCTGAGTTTTTGGAGATTTCTACCTTGTTGGTCGGTCAGAAACAGACACAGAGTTATGTTGGCGGAACATGAGCAAATAAAATTAGTAACCTAAGCATTAGCTTCCAGGTGGCAGAGTGGATAGAACGAATTTTTTGTGTGACCACACTGCCCTAGCACATTGACCGAGTCGATGTGCTCAGTGCGCGGTGGTGCAGGAAGTAAACTTCTTTGGTCGTCATCTTACGAGTAAAATCAAGCGTCTACAGCATGTCATGCGGATGCATTCTGGGCTCGATGCATTAGTAACTCAGTCGCCAACATATCCAAGGCTCATAGTGCAGCGTTGAACTAAAGGGGGGCTATTCCAGTCTATGTCAGCAAAGCCCTGTTTTAATACCTTTGAAAATCCGTTGCTTTAGACTTACAAAGCGGCTGCAAGTGAACGATCCAAAAATGTCTGTCACTACGTGGACAAATGAGTTTGCGTCTCACATGGATTGCCGATCACCAGACATCCCTTTGCATACACTGCTAGTATCAACCAGTTATTGGCGCCTGGCCTAAATGAGCCATCAGTGACTTTCCACTCAGAATATCATTGTTTTTTTCATTACTATCTCGTGTACACGTCATACAGCTTGTAGTACATTGTACTTTGTTGCTTGTGTGCGAACCTATATATATATATATATATATATATATATCCTGCTTCATTCCACGTAGGTCTATTTCGTGTACACATGTGCTGAAGATCCGCGCTAATACAACAAGCATTCAGGGGTGGCTAGCTCACAACAATGTCAGGAGTGACGCTCTGTTGTGCAGATCAAACTGAAAACTGGTCAGCACTAGCTGTCCATGTGTGTGTTTGTGTCTGGGGATGCATCTCCACCAGATGACTCTTTCCACATACTGTTGCATGATCCTTGCACGCTCAACTGTCCAGCCGTACCCACTTGAGGTGACAATTATGGGCCACAGTTGAGTATGCTGTCTGTAGAAATGCGGCCGTCTACTCACCCAGTAGTCTTATTCCGTCTGGTTTACACCAGGTACATCGCATTCAGGTGGATGCACACGCAGTTCGGCGCTAACGGAATGTGGCGCTACCTAAACGGATGGAAACGGATGCCAGCTGACCAATCGACGATCAACTAGTGGTAGTCTACTCACCGGGTGTTCATTTCATGGTTATGTCATCCAGAGCATTGAGCATAAAACTGTAAAACAAATATAAGTTACTCATAAGTAAGCTACTCCTTTGGGTGTTTATTTCGTGGATTGTTGATGGTAATTTCACCACGATATCAACCCTGTTGTCTCCTCGTCAGTGCAAGTAGTCGATTCTCCGTCCAGATTCAATCCTTCTCCAAAAGAACTGCAATCTAAAAAAGAATTATAGTACACATAACAAGGAATTTTATTGGACCAAGATTTAAGCGTCCTATACTACTCGCAATCCAGTTACATGCTTAAAAGTTCAAATTTTGATTTAAGCGGAGGAGGAGGTTTCAAGTTAATCTCCTTTGATTTTCCGCACGAACAAATATTCATATGCAAATGAGTGATATTGGATAATACACGTATAATGGGATACTAGTGCAATAGTGCTGGTCCATTTGTCAAACTATATCAGGTTGGTGAGTTAATGTGCCATCCTGTAGGTCACGTTAGATCCCATCTGTGCTTGGCTGAAGACGTTGCAATAAATGGCAGACAATCGATGTCAGTGGCGTTCATGCTGTCAGTTTCTTTCCAGATTGTCTGATTGAGCGGTTTGAGGTGTAGGTAACTCAGAATGCTTGACATAGGCCAGCACTAGGTCCCCTCCCTCACCCACTCTTTCCACTCTAGGGCTTTAAATTAGACGAACCTTATGGTGTTGTACGGCAGTGTCAACACTGATGTTGCTGTCTTTGATGATGATGGTGCTGTTAGATCCTTGTGCACAAGGTCCCAAGTCGAACATTTGGAACAAGCTTGATAACGATCGATATTTGGTGCCTTGTCCACCTGCCACCTAAGTGGTCACCACCTGGATATCTGACGGTGACTTTACAAAAACTGATGGACAAATGTGGCTAGAGAAGCAAATAACCACCATAGAATAACTGTGAAGCCACGTGTTGTTGGACTATTTGTTGTACAAGGGCAGAAAATCAAACTGTTAGAAGTCCTCAGAAATGGACGTTTTGACTGAATCAAGTGAAACATCCACAAAACGATTTCTTGGACTTACGAATCACGCCAAGCTGCGTTTGATTGTTTCGACGTATTGTTAAAAAATTCCGGAGCAGAGGAAGTCTCTCAGTGGAGTACGATTCCCTGGCCCATTTGATGAGAGATGTGATGTTCTGAGAACACTTTGTGCTGCGGACAGAGGCCACATTCGGACAGACCGAATAAATCTCCAGTGTCCTGTGAAGAATGATGGCCCTTTTCCACGAAATACTTTAATTTGGAGCAGGTACATGCAAATCTTCCCATAGTCTGAGGTCAGTCTGTACTGACTTATGCATTCCCTGTTCCCTCTTCCTTTGGGTTCCTTGGCTGGTCATTCTCGATGATTCTGGTCAAGTGAAGAACATGATTCACTAAAAAAATAGTCAAACAAGACCTCTTAGTAAGCAAATGTCAGTCGTTCCTCTGGTGAAAAAAAATTAACCCAACTATAGGAGGTCAAGTTTTTGCTCTCGTAGCAATGTATGCGGTTGAAACTCGCTGATGAGGTTTGCAATTGGAGGAAACGAGGTTAAAATGCACCCATTTCGATATATTCCGAAGCTTATATTGCGGAAATACTCCGCTTCTGTTCGTGTCGAAGGCGGAGCCTACATGAGAGTCGTTCTGAAAATGAGGTTATTAGTTCAGACTGGGTAATGATTCTCTATCTTGCGACAAATACACTGATTTGCAAATCAATTTGGTTTTCATAGGAGACTCAAGTGAATCTTTGGTTCATGAGAGGTGCCCTGGGTGCAATACATTCAGCTGAAAAACATCACAGACGAGCGATTCACTTGAGTCTTCCGTGAAAACCAAATTGATTTGAAAATGAGTGTATTTCTCTAAAATCAGTCCAATTTGGGTTCAAGTAGAACATTAGGTTGACGGAGACTCGGGGACCTGATGAGCCCCAAGAAGGGCGAAACCGGTCGTGGGCTGTCGAAGAGTTTTCAGCAACCTTGTGAGTAGTTTCCTTTATGAAAAATATTCTCTATCTTTTTGGGACAGAGTAAACTTCGAAAGGTTTATAGATGGGAAATTAATCTCTTCAACCATTAGCGGTGTAATTTAGAGAGACGAGAAGCAGTCTCTTTTAGGAAACTTTTAGCGATCGGATTCACTCAGTAGCGTCATGTATACACATCACTAGATTTCTACTTGTTTTCTGACCGTCGGAGCTCACCCCATCCAAGCAATCTACCTCTCTCTGGATTTCCGAAAGGATTTTTCACTTTTTGGAAATGGAACAAAATTTGGTCCGTTATTGAGGAGTCGATTTTTCGCCCATCAGTCCACTGGTAAAATTTGCGAGACCGAGAGAAGGTGTGGGGAAAGTTTCCGGTCATGGGTATAAGATTAGCACTTTAGTAGCCTCTAACGGATTTCTGATGAAAACTTGTTGGCCATTGTTGGCCATAGATAAAACATACTACTGAGAAGGTTGCTCAGAACTTGTCGACATGAGGTGGCCAGCTGCAGCCCATTCATTTGAAGGAGAACATCATAAGCGAGAGATTGAGCTGGGTTCCAGGCGAGTCTCCTCCGCGCTTTGCTTCAGCTAATAACCACATGCCCGACGTTGCACACCTGTGTTGGTGGCTCAGGTGCCCCTTCAGCTGTCGATGAAATCATTCAGGATTCCACAACATGATGACATGTTCAGCCTGGTAAACCCATACTTTAACCAGGCAGAGAAATGTGCGTATAAAAAGCATCCTGAATGAATAATCGTCTCAAACAACATCGCTCAACTTGTCAGTCGAACTATGTGAAACAGATGCGAACGTGCGCATCGACTAACCCTGTTGGTGCACGCCTTATATCGATGGATTCCATCAAGCTGAGGTAGCACTGTTTACGTTCTTACTTCAGACTTCCATATAGTACGAATCGATCAAATTGCAACTGGGTTTCCTCACTCACACAACAAAAACTTGTAAACTGGAGCGATTGGATATCACAGTGAATCAATATGCTGGAACTCTGGCATACGTCGGCATATCCAGTTGATGGTCTTCACTAAATGAGCTTTACTCATGGATGGGAAACATTTTCGTCTCCATTAACACTGATCACCGTCATGTGTGAGCCAGAGTGAATCTTCCTCATCAAACGCACTGGGAACGTGCGACCATGGCTCAGTTTAGAATGAGGATAATTTTATCTCCTCTTTGCGTCGTTATCCTAATCGTAGTGTGCATTACGTTCCACCGTAGGAGACCACTTTTCGACGCACAAGTCTGTTTGGGTTTGCGGAAAAGTCCAACTGATTGTCTCCAGTGTCTTGGATTACCCGCACAATCCTACAATTACACGGTCACTCCAGACGAACGAGACTTTCCCTTGTCATACAGTATTCTGGTCTACGCGAATCCAGAACGTGCAGCACGCCTTCTGGCGGCCATCTATCGCCCACATAACTTCTATTGTATTCACGTTGATCGGAAGTCTTCCCTCGGAATAGTGGATCTGATCAAGTTGTATGGGCAGTGCTTCGACTCGAATGTCTTCTTCGTCCCGGATGAACACAGGACCACTGTGCGTTGGGGATATTTCAGCGTATTGGAACCCGAATTCACGTGCACACGTCTTCTACTCCAGCGGAGTGGAAAATGGAAGTATTGGATAAATCTGACAGGTCAGGAATTTCCGCTGCGCACTAATTTGGAACTTGTTCTTGCTCTGAAGGCATTGAATGGCACGAATGTAGTACGGGCTACATATAAATACCGAAACATGGAGAGAATTCCACCACGTTCGGCAAAAAGTCAAAACGTATGTTAGTTGCCTTTTTTCGGTTTTCTGCTTATGCATTTTCATTTATTTTACAAGAAGTTCTGAATTCAGACTTCTATCATCAACACTGATGAAGGAAGGACTGCCCCATGTGGAGGGGGGGGGAACCCTGGAAATTACTGGTCTGCATGTGAATACAAATCAGTTCAGCATATTTACAACTTAGCAGTCAATCAAGTTATCATTTGTTATGACCGACTAGGATTATGTTGCTTTTCAAAACTATTCATCAATACGCCACGGAAGCATCAATATTGACCATGGATGTTGGGCTGGCCAACCAATCATATCGCTGGAGCGTAAACACATCTGAGTGTTCAGACGTGATAATTCCGTTAAGTTCAGGGTTCGCTAGACTACTGATAATTTATTGGACTTGCGCGTCTGTTATTCGGTGTTCAAATTCCAACAAACGTATGGAAATGCACTACTGATGAGTTCTGATAAGGTGAAAATTGGAGTTCACTGCTTCTCCTACCAGACTGAACTAGTTACATGGACAAAATGTGCGATTCTGAAACAACCAACCATAATCTAAAACCGACCTTCTGAGGTTTTGAGTCTTTAGGCGAGAGCTTTTGCACACGGTACGTATCCGGACCGTTCGAGCAAACCGCTTGTTGAATATATCCTGTCCAGCTTGAGAACCCTTAGTGGTTTGAGTACAGAGCGGAAGCTGCACGTCTCACATACGTCATGCCGTAAATTCTGACGGCCTAATCTTGATGCCTCTGCCCTTGGGAGATAATTGAGTAACATCGCATACACAACCGTCAGAATACTCATCAAGCTTCTATGCTATCCTCACAAGAGGTTGGATGACCACCTGACTGAGGGGCCACCGATAACATCTAAGCGTAAAACACGGCCAAAGCACCACACGCTCCCGAAACACGGCCATTTTGGTCTGTCCGACGGACAACCCAATATTTTACACTGAGCTCGAGATTGCTCAATGGTCAGTGTGTGAAATTACTGACTTGAATGCCCCCGGGTTCGAACCCAACCTAGGCATGTTGACTGTTCCTGCCTAGGCCTCAGCAACCTGCCAGTCGCTTGGCCCTCGTGCTTCCCTTGAGTGAAACGGCAAAGGATGTCACAGTGTATTTGTCGTCGCGCCAACTGAGCTTGCCGTCGATTATTAGAAAGCAACTTGACACAAATTTTGTTCGATTTCACAGGGCAAAAATAGTGTAGCATAGATGAGAACATCATCAAGTCATTGATCAGAAGACCGTCAAAGGCAGTGTGTGATAAACAAAACTGGAAAACACATGTGTCTTTTAGTTAGCTAAGAAAACTATGTTTGGACTATGTGAAGTGGTGCCTGGGACCACTGAATTTTAGATCATCAAGCAAAAAAAACCCACAGCGAGATAAGCGGAAGTTTTCACCTTGGCGTTGTCTTGTTTCAACAGCCCTCCTATTCTGGTTCAAATACCGTCGTAGGTCCATATTAATGACAAGAAAAGCACTGAGCTAGAGTTTTACTCTTACTAGAGACCATCAGTAGGGCCAGGGTTCGAACCAAGGACAGCTTGTCAACACTACCGCATAATCACACGCGGGAACCAACCGAATTATCACATCTGAATAGGCGAACATGTTCACGCTCGAGGGATGTGATTAGTTCGTCCGACGCCTGGACTGAAGACCCAGTAACTATACTGCTTGCGACGCACACCTTAGGACAGTCAGGTAGCACCACAGAAGTTTGAAACCTGCTGGACAATTTTTCTATTACTTGTCGATGGTTGTGGTGTCCGGAGAATGAGGACGTTTGTAATGGACGACAGATGAAAGTATAGCCAGAAAGTTTTCGGTGAAATGTAATGCTGTAAGGCGAATCCAACATCCACCGACACAGCGCGCTAGTACGTTGCGGTTCATTTCACTAGACTTCCTAACTGATGGTGTGTGATTTACAGACGAAACCAGTCTAATAATATGGACGAACCCAAAAACAACCGCTTTATTGAAGAGCAAACCTAGTACTCCAACAAACGCTTCCAACAAGTACCTGACGTTGGCGGCATAGAGCTGCTGTTAATCATAACGCACCTGTAACCTGGTTTGGATGTAGTCCATTCGGTAGTCTTTAAATAGTGCACTTATCTGCATAAGTGCTTGAACAACAGACGAATTCTCTTCTCCTATTGTTGTGTCCAATTATGCTGAGGAGGACAACAAAACCGTTTGCCGTAGGATGTTTGTCAAGGTTGTATCCATAAGATTCTTGAAGAAGGGACACTCCCAAAAGCGCGGTTCTTCCGACGGACAAATCCAAATGAGGTTATTTTAATAAGTCAGAGATAGCTCGGGGGTTAACGCGTGAAATCACTAACCAGAATGCTCCTGGTCCGAACCCAACCCAGGAATCCTGACTATTCCAGTCGTGGCTTGGGAAACCTGACAATAGCTTGGCCCTCGTGCTTTCTTTGGGTGATTGTCAGCTAGATATCCAAAGAGTGCTACAGTGTATGTGCAGTTGCGTCCCTTGAGTCAATCGTCGATTATATGGAAGCAACCAACCGATGTCACGGGGTGAGAATATCATCAAGTCATTGTTGAGAAAACTGTCGAACACAGTGTTTTTTGGTGCTTTTTTGGCAATTCCGGGTTTAACTTCGGTTTTTCACTTCTGCCGTTCTGAACCGTTACAGATTGTATGGTACAAAGGTCAAGTGCACGTGGCTGTGAGACGGGAATTTGTAGACTATATGTTGAACAATGACAAGGCAATTCGGCTACTGGATGAACTCAAAGAGTATGAATCAAGGGAAAGATCGGAAATTATTCCGGACGAAACGTTTTTCGCCACACTCAATCACAACCCTGACGTCTTCCCCATTCCCGGAGCTGTGCTCCATGTGAACGAAACGGAAACTGGCAGTGAACTCATACGTTACAAGGTGTGGAATTACGGCGAAACACCGTGCTATAGCGGTCAAGCTGTTCGGAATATCTGTATGTTGGGCACACTTGACCTGCCCTATCTGTTCCAGAGTCCAGCGTTTTTCGCAAACAAGTTCATACCCCAGGTTGAGCCGGCTGCTTACGCGGCGATGGAACTGTGGTTGGCGCTCAAGTGTTCTCATGAGTCCTTACACCACGCTCCACATGCAACCTTCGACCAGGACTATTACGCACGGAAACCCATAGCTTGGGATCATCTCTGAGACTGGCGATATTCGACATCTTCCGCCAGTTTGTTCTTGCTTCATTCGAACATCAATCAATCACTCGAAATGAATCACTTTGTGAGTGAACTGTTTCCCAATTTCCGCAGAGTAGATTTAACCTCCTGTTATCTCCGCCCAACTTGAGATGTCCGGGCAGGATTCTGGCACGTCTTCCTCCTTGTTGCGTTCTTCAAACGGTGCTCTATAGTCCATCCCTAACCGACACTTTTGCGGGAAGGTACAAAGAAAGCCATATAAAACTGGTGGTATTTCACGCACTCCCAGAGTAGTTTCTTGTGTCCCCGTTCTATTTTAGACTGTGCTTAAATGAACATACCACCAAGCCATGAAAACGGGTCCCCACTGATTGGAACATCAGAGCGTGAAGATACAGAGTGCCAATAATGTCTTCATTTTAAAACGCCTATGTCTCTAATCGCATCAAACGTTTTCTGGGCATTTTTAAGCCTGCAAACTCCTTCTAGAACTGTCTGTTTATCCGCGAATCGAACATTCATGAACAGTACTCATACTTGTCTCTGTATGTATGTGTGTGTGGGGGTCCACAGAGATGAGTCTGCCCTGCACCGACCTCTTTCAAATCACGAGGCTTCTCTCCCTCTGTTTACTCATGTTTGCGCATTCACTTCAAATACGCTGATATTTCCCCTGCTTTATACACTTCTACCTAGAAGGCTAACATTAGACGTAAACACGTAGTTCCGGCTAGTTTTTCCGTTTAGGTACATTTTTAAAAAAGTCTGTTTCTGACTCAAAATGTATATTTTACACCTCTTTCCATCCCCTCTGTTGTACTGTGTAAGAGATAAGCTTCACACTGGTACGGAACTGCCTTACAGGTGGGTCTTTTGCTCTTTGAGGTTGTACGCACATCAGATAACATTTACTCTCCCTCTAAGGTCCGTGCGGCATTACAAGACGCTCGTGTTATATGTGGTAACCTTACCTGTGCGCATCGTACAACCACACATTCTCTCCCATGAGATGATTCCCCTAACATGTGCAGAAGGCAGATGGCTGACCGTCGACAGCCAAGGGAAACGGGTTTCGTCATTCCGATGTTTTCACGTTAATCTTTGACCTCAAACTGCAATTCACTGCTGGTAGTTTTGAAGAACTCTGCGGTGTCTCATCCTGAAGCGTTTGTTTGTAACATTTGGTTCTTATCTGTGGAGGTCCGCAGGCACACGGACACCCTGAAGAAATTGGGACCAAATAAGACCGACTGCGGACAATAATAACCGAAAACTTCTGATCGCCACGTAGGACACACACGCAGCCCATTTAGAGAATTGCCTAACTTATTTGCCTCTATCTGGACGAAATACACCGTCCCAACCGACTGGGGTGAATCGGTAGTGGTGCCCATTTTCAAAAATGATGCTCGCATTCGGTGGGACAATCACAGAGAAATTACCTTAACCTCCGTTACAACCAGACTTTTTGCGTGTCTTATCTACGTTGTCTGACGAAGGTGCATGAAAACGGGTCCCCACTGATTGGAACATCAGAGCGTGAAGATACAGAGTGCCAATAATGTCTTCATTTTAAAACGCCCATGTCTCTAATCGCATCAAACGTTTTCTGGGCATTTTTAAGCCTGCAAACTCCTTCTAGAACTGTCTGTTTATCCGCGAATCGAACATTCATGAACAGTACTCATACTTGTCTCTGTATGTATGTGTGTGTGGGGGTCCACAGAGATGAGTCTGCCCTGCACCGACCTCTTTCAAATCACGAGGCTTCTCTCCCTCTGTTTACTCATGTTTGCGCATTCACTTCAAATACGCTGATATTTCCCCTGCTTTATACACTTCTACCTAGAAGGCTAACATTAGACGTAAACACGTAGTTCCGGCTAGTTTTTCCGTTTAGGTACATTTTTAAAAAAAGTCTGTTTCTGACTCAAAATGTATATTTTACACCTCTTTCCATCCCCTCTGTTGTACTGTGTAAGAGATAAGCTTCACACTGGTACGGAACTGCCTTACAGGTGGGTCTTTTGCTCTTTGAGGTTGTACGCACATCAGGTAACATTTACTCTCCCTCTAAGGTCCGTGCGGCATTACAAGACGCTCGTGTTATATGTGGTAATCTTACCTGTGCGCATCGTACAATCACACATTCTCTCCCATGAGATGATTCCCCTAACATGTGCAGAAGGCAAATGGCTGACCGTCGACAGCCAAGGGAAACGGGTTTCGTCATTCCGATGTTTTCACGTTAATCTTTGACCTCAAACTGCAATTCACTGCTGGTAGTTTTGAAGAACTCTGCGGTGTCTCATCCTGAAGCGTTTGTTTGTAACATTTGGTTCTTATCTGTGGAGGTCCGCAGGCACACGGACACCCTGAAGAAATTGGGACCAAATAAGACCGACTGCGGACAATAATAACCGAAAACTTCTGATCGCCACGTAGGACACACACGCAGCCCATTTAGAGAATTTTCAGACCTTCCAATGGAGAACTTTGAAGACTGACTGGCAATTTTGGTTAAAATTAGTCCAGGCTCAAATTTGGCAGGATGTCGACTCATTTTCCTATTGTTACGTAAGGACTTTTTTGTGACGATATAATGAACAAAATAAAGTAACGGGAATTGATCGATACTAGAATTTCTGATGTTGCTAAAACCGGCTGGGAGGAAGCCTCGGATAGCACTATCAGTCTCAGAAAGTGGGCCAAAGGAAGTGAGTAAATATGCGATCGATATGCTGCCGTCATCCCTATTGTGCACGTCGAACATGGCTTGCGATTCTGAAGCCTTCTTGGATGCTGTTCTGTCTTTTAGAAAGCCTCAGTAGGTGTGCTGCAGGCCGCAGAAGGAGGATGCGGCGAAAGCCCGGTTGCACAGCTCGAAGCGGACCACGAAAACTGGTTTGACCGAAGGGAAAATGGCGCGAGGCTGTGCGCAGTCGGTGGCGTAAGAACATACACCTGTTATTCCGTTCTAGGTCACATCGTACTAGGTGAGAAGTCGAGTTTACCAAAGCAAACGATGAATTCACTGTAAAAATTCTGGCGCACAGTCCTCCCCGAAAATATAGTTCGCGGTGCTTTTTCGCGCCTGTGAACAGCAGATTGTGCGTAGGCAACCAAATTTCTCGTTAAATGTTGTTGTACGATAGAGTTGCCGCCAAGTAGTTGCCACTATTCCGAAATGTTTCCGTCTTTCTCATGAAAAAAACTGCCGGTGTGCGTAAGACAGACGCAACGTCCGCCCCTCTCAGCCAATGCGAAAACCAAAAGATGAGCTGGCGATAAACCCATTACTGCTTGCGTTGAAATGTAGTTTTTTGCGCATGTTCTCACGTGTCCAAAAACGAGGTAAGTTTACTGCAACAAACACACGGTGGCGAGGCCTGTTGAAACTCGTCTGAGTGACGGCGTCTGTGTTCTGAGTAGAATGACAACTGTGCAACCAACCGTCTCGATCATTATGCATCTTAGAGGGATGACAAAACGGGAACGAAACGGTCGACTCGTTTGTGTATGCCTGGAAACGACTAAGCGCGGTGATAACCGCAGCTCATACGACGCTGAAAGTGGAAGAACTTCCTGTCCCAGCTCTGGTGGACCAAAATGAGGCAGGATTGTTTTCTGGTAGTAAACAACCATGCAAAGGCGGTGATTGCGTCTGGTACTGCGTTCGTAGTTAGTGCGGCCCCAGTGATAATGAGGTGATGATGAGGTTCCGAACAACTACTGGTGAGATGCGGTCCGTGACAGGCGAGCACTTTCCTGAACTTCTAGTGAAATGATGAGACACTGGCGAGGCACACGACAGATTCATGGCATTGCTAAGGACGAAATTTTCCACATGAATTCCCCCCATGAAGTTGATTAGGAATTCGAAAAAGGACGCGGAGAACTGTCCAGAAGCGTAACACATACACTATGACATCGTGCAGGAAAGCTGGATTCAAATTGTTTCCTAATTTGCATCATTCGCAAGAGTGGCAGCAAAAAAATTGTAAAGTTGGCAGGTTTTCGCCGCCGGTTTTCAGACCATCTAGACCCCTTTTTCGTCTTGTTAAACAGCAGACCACTTTACATCTGGATGGTGAAATTCGGAGATAGTGAAATTTTCTGGAGAGAACGGAACCGCTTTGCTACATGTCTTCTTGCGTCAACCATAAACCTAGGTTGTTTGTTTTTTAGCATGTATTCCGCCACCGAAATTAAATGACTATTTTTCGGTTAACGGAACCTGAAGATTTGTCTAAATGCTGTTCCTAGCTGCCCTATCATACAGATACCTGTTGTAACATCAACGAATTCATTTCACATGGAGGCGAGTCCATCAAACGCTGTTTGGTTTCCAGCCCGAAATGTACACTTGTCCGAACGATGCTGTCAGGGGTCGGTGGATCAGGGAGAAAGGATCCTTTGGCCTGTTCGAAATCAATTCCTATGATCCATTTCCGTTTAGATAGCTAATATAATGTACCTGGATGAGTAGGTCTTGGAGACTGCATGAATGAGTTCTTATAGTCGACTAAGTCGTCGCTTTGAATGATTGAAATGTGCACAGTTTTCCTTTTACCTCTAAGCTAGGCGAAACCTGCAACAAAACGAATGAAACCGTGTCTAACAACTGACTCTCTAATCATATGTTGGTTTTCGACTGTCTATCGAGTGGGAAAAACGTTAATGAGGTTCTGTTTCCCAAATTTTCCTGCCCTCATTCAACTCAGGACATTCAAGTTTCCAAGACATCACTCACTGAAGCCCTGTCTGCTCAATTTACTGTTAATATGGATTCGGTACACACAAAGCCCACACAAACATGCTGGGAACTGCGCAACGCCGATTGGACCGTTTCATCGATCCAATCGATAACTGCATCTGAACCGTATTTGGCGCACGTGATGCGTCAAGATCATGATTATTAATCATTGACGCGCATCGCTCCTGATGCGAGCGCAAAGTTAGTTCACTTAAGTCACTGAAACGCAGTATCCTTAATCTCGATATTGGCGGGACATTATGTTTGTTTACAGTGACGCCTACACCAGGTGCGTCGCAAGGAAATTTTCTTGATCAATTTTCTTGCTCACCCCGACCGAAGGTTTACGGCAAACTCTCTACGGCACCATTAAAATGAAGACATTGAGAGTGGTAGCCATGAGGTGAATTTGTCACTTGTGAAGAACAGTGGACTAGCAGACGCTAAAGGAAGGAAGGGGATGCTCAGTGATGACAAAAAATGCAAGCTGAGAAGTCCACCTGGCACTTGCTTGGTACGGGAACAGAAGGGGGCGCTCAGTATTCGAATGCAGAACGGAAGATTTTCGCGGTTTGGTTGTTTCATGCGATTTTACTAGCTTTCACACGTCAGTCGATGGTCGGTGGAAACTTCATGAAGGTTTGCATGAGTTACATGAGTGCACCGAACATTCCTTTCGAATCTTGTGCGACTTCTTGGCGTCAAACCCGGGCGAAGTCGGATTTGGTACTGTCTATGAATTTGATAAAATCTCGATGGAATAAGGCTTTTGGTCAGAGTCGCGAAATTATGCATCCCGCGAGCTGCCAAAGGCAAACCACTTTGGTTGTAATGGAGTACTAACCGACGTAGATTCATCAGATACCGCAAAAACCCCGTTGAGGATTCGCGACTGATTAGATATGAGGATACTGTTGTCCCGCAAGTGCGATCCTGCGTACGCAGATGTGTCCACAGGCTGATGCAGATACGTTTCGAAAATTGATCGATTTGCCTTGTGACTGTACAAGACGAAACAAAATTCAGTAATACGTAAATAGGAACTACAAGTTGCAACAGGCTTTATTGTATTGTCATGTAAAAGCGCTTAGGTTAAGTACCTACGTGCTACACAAAAAGCCTCCCTGTTGGAGGGGATAAATGCTTAATGTAATGACTGTACTAAAATAGGATAGGCGGACAGAGAGATATCGAGATTGATGAGCACAAGAGAACCAGTAGCAAGAAATGCGGAGGAATACCAGGCGGCGTTCAAACGCTCAGTGATGGGAGACGTGCGCTAAAAACTGAGAATAGGAAAGATTTGGGAAATGTGGAAGTTTTGAAACGGGTCATCATCATCATCGACAGCATGACATCAGTGTTCAACACCGATGCTTCGCTGCCGTACAACCATGATTTATTTGAAAGCCTTATTGTGAAGAAAAGAATAAAGGTGGATGGGGAAGGGACTTGGTGTTAGCTTACTACACTCAATCCGAGGTGCCTACACCTCCAGACACTCATTCAGGCAATCTGGATAGAAACTGATAACAAGACCGCCACTGAAATCGGTTGGCAGCCATATCTTGTAGTGTCTCTAATCAGGCGCAGTAAGGATCACGCGGTCCCCATCCTGGAAGTCGAGTAGCACCGACAGCACCCAAGCGTTTCGTAATCTCTTTGATACCCCTCGGCCAGGTCAAAGGTTGGCCACCGCTCTGCTTCCGCCACTCTAAATTGGGCATGGAAAACAGCACTCTCTTCAGCATACGATGGTTAGGCATACGCGAAACATGTCCCAACCAACGCAACTTCTGGTGCTGGATACATTCTGCAATGGAAGTACCCGTTGCACAACCAAAAACTCGCTTTCTAATTGCCTCCTTACGGATTCGCCGACACCAGCCCGCACGAGGTATGGTTCTGAGACAACGATTGTCGAACACCTGAAGACTTCTCAGTTCCGCTGCTCGAACAGGCCAAGTCTCACAACCATACGATTTATACTACAGCAACTGACAGACAAGACGATGGAAAGAGCCGGGACTCCTAGTGTGAGTACAGTAAAGGGCGCACTGCCAGAAGGTGTATGGAGAGCGGTCGTAGATCAGAAGAGTAGTCAGGTAATGGCGTGAGGTCGTCAAACATCACCGGAAGTGGGTTGAACCAACCTTCATGTGAGCTCCTCGTCCAGTAATCTGTGTACTAACCCAATCCAAAGAAATTATTGGGAACCTGTGAAGCGGACTCCAAAACCGACTTCAATTTTAGTACGTTCCTCCTTACCTGATTAGTCGTAACACCTAAAGTAATTAACAAAAACGTCTGGCAGATATGCACCAGTGATTTTGCATGCCACGACAACTAGGGGGTTGTTTATTGGTAATCCGTATATTATATAACATTCCCAGTCATGCAATCCACTCACTCGAATTGAAGAAGCATTTGTCTAATGCAAAACGTTGCCTATCGATTAAGATGCAGTGATTAATTTACAAATATTTTTTGAAACGAATATCCTGTTTTTTTCCTTATTAACTTGCCCATAGTGACAGAATGTTTAGTAAGGTTCCGTGGTTAGATGGTCCACGAAAGATCAAGTCTATAACACATTCAGTAAGCTCTGCCTACCGTGAAGAAACACCACATATATCATGTAAACTGACCCACGTCACATGACATGACCCATTGGGTCGATAATCGAAAGGATAGGGTCAGCTAAACCAAGCGAAACCAAACGAAATGGATGGATGTGGTCGATCTCAGGCGGTCACAACATTTCCTCCCCATCGAGCGAATTCCCTTCCTAGCAGAATCAACTGATTTAACTTCGCGAAAAACGGGTGATAAAACCAGAACAACCGGAAAGCAACCGGAAAAGGTTGACAAGAACCACTGATTATCTCAGCAACAGAGCGGCATTCATGGTCACTAGCTTGATTACACTGTTGTTCAATCCAGGTTGCACAAAAAACCAAACACAAGAGCATTCGACAAGTTTGGTGTGTTTCTCAAACTTCCATTCTCTCAACTCCGATAACCAACCTGGAGACATCGGACGGCCTGATGAAGCACATCCGGTGGAAGAAGACCAGCAAAAACGCGATATTTAGCTGGATTCATTCTAACCATTTCCCGTTCAAACGAACTTCGTATGTAAATGAGAGCAGTTGTCGATACCCGTCCAATTTCGATTGAAGTAGAACATGAGGTTGAGGGAAACTCGGGGACTGCGCCTACCTGATGAGCTCGGGGTAGAAGTAGGAAACCGGTCGTGGCTTGTCGGAGAGTTTTCAGAACTGAGTAGTGTGCAAACCTAGTTGTTACTTACTGCTAGTCAAACGTGAACAGCAGCAGTCTCATCCTTAGGCTAAAAACAGACGAATTGTTTTCTCGAAATTTCCTGCTCATGCGTACATGGCAAACTTTAGTCATGTGTCATCGGAAACTTCTGGTGATATCTTCAAGGATATGGGCTGCAATACAATCTCGTTGCTCAGATTTTGTGGCTTCGGATTGAGATGATTCCACTAACACCTCTTTTCTGACGCATAACAACTCATGCTTACTCATAAATTCTACATAAAAATAAAGGTGCTTTATGAGCGGAAAGGTACTGATCTCAGATTCGATGGGCCTAGGTTGAGAGAAGTCTCAGATATTTTCTGGCCGATTCAAGATAGGGTTTGCAAGTATTCCTGAAAATCTACAAGAACTCCGCGGGTCCAATTTTGTGTGCCCCTCTTGAGGTCAGAAGGGAGAGGTTTGTTTTTCTTCACACTCCTTCTCACAGATGAGAAGGGTGCAAATATAAGAATACGCCATAAGATGAAATGAATATATGATCAGACCAACATTTGTCGCAAACTTTGAAGGAATAATCTCATTTCGCAGGAAGATTGACAACAGAACATCAGCGCTATGAACAAATAATAGCCAGAGGACCAATCCAGTGGAAGGGGTTCAGAAAGCCGACTATACTTGTGATGAACGGAGGACGGTGTTTGAGGAACGGAATCGCCAGAGAGGGTCATTCGGTGGGACGCGACTGATTGCGGATAACACCACTGAAAACATGCTACTGAGCATTAGATAGTAGCGAAAATATCATCAAGAACTTTAGGCGGTATCTCCTTTTATTCCATGCACTTGACTTGTCAGTGAATTCAGCAAACTTAGAGTTGGAGGGGACAATTTCGGTTGAACCTATGATGAGGGGAAAGATAACTGGCCCTGAATCAACACATGTTCATGATAGTGACCAAACTACATTCCGTCTCTAAGGTTACAAATATTTACTGGGAGCGACGAGGCATTGAGAACGCCGAACTAAAAGATTTAAACCACAGTGCGCACGTGCGTGGTCCGAATCATGCTGCAATTGGGAGTATGAATACTGATCTCTCAATCTATTTAACTTGACATTGTTTTTCAAATAGCATTTTATTCGAGCGTGTTGTCATGAATTAATTCGTATCTTCAGGTTTTTGTGGAGTGGATGCGAATACCACAGGGACATTGCAGATCGAAGGCTCAGAGCAACTAATCTTGCTAGCCTTCCGTGGCCGTTTTAACCTGTTCCTTCGTAGGTGTTATATTCGTTCTTCCTCACCCATCAGTTTTTCAGCGGCAGTTCGGTCAGTATTTGACGCAACTCTTCAACGTTCTTGTACCAACGCCTTTCAGAAGTTTACATCACAGAAACCTCTATGTTTTTCTTACTAATATCTTCTGGATTAAATATCCTGAATCCTCTACGGTCGCTTCCTCTTTCAACTGTTCCAGGTAATCGATTGGCTGTTTTCTTCTGGTTTTGTTTTTCTATGCCCTTTACAGGGTGGCATGTCAAATTTCCTCAAATTGTGAGCGTATCTCTACATACACCTGTATTTTTCCCAACCGTCGTGGACGCTCGGCATTGGCAGACAAAAGATAATCTGTCGTTTCGTCTGTGTCAGATACCAATTGGAAACCAGACAAGACTCACAGTTTGGCTTCCCACTAAAACATACGCCAAATAAATCTCCTAAACTTGGACTCTTTTTTTACAGAATTAATTGTGGTTATTGTAGCCAATTGGGGAACTCGTCACGGACTACTAACCTTGAAAACACTCGTATACAATAGGGTTGTTATTGGCGTTTTCAAAAACGCCAAAAGGTCCATCGTAACTCTTGATGCTGAGACAGCTATGTCGCACAATAAATATGCCAATTTCCAGCTGAATGTAAAACCGGCTGAATGTCACGGTTGTGATAGTATCCAACGGAATGTAATGGCTTTGGGACGGCATGATAGATCATCTAACAGCATGCTTGTTTCGGCGATAACATCATCATCATCATCATCGACAGCATGACATCAGTGTTCAACACCGATGCTTCGCTGCCGTACAACCATGATTTATTTGAAAGCCTTATTGTGAAGAAAAGAATAAAGGTGGATGGGGAAGGGGACTTGGTGCTAGCTTACTACAGTCATTCCGGGGTGCCTACACCTCCAAACACTCATTCAGGTAATCTGGATAGGAACTGACAACAAGAATGCCACTTATAGCAATTAGCATCCATATCTTACAGCCTCTCCAACCAGATGCAGTGGGGATCACGCGATCATCATCCTGAAAGGCGAGTAGCGCCGACAGCACCCAAACGTTTTATGATTGCTTTCATACCCTTCTGCCAGGTCAAGGGTTGGCCACCTCTCTGCTTCCGCCACTCTGAATTGGACATGGAAAACAGCACTCTCTTCGGCACACGGTGGTTGGGCATAAGCAACACATGTCCCAACCAACGCAGTTTTTGGTGCTGGACACACTCTTCAATGGAAGTACCCGTTGCACCACCGAAAACTCGCTTTCTAATTGCCTCGTTACGGATGCGCTGACACCAATCCACACGAGCTATGGTTCTGAGATGATGATCGTCGAACACCTGAAGACGTCTCAGTTCCGCTGCTCGAACAGGCCAAGTCTCACAGCCATATAACTAAACAGCCCGCACTGTAGCTTGATACACATACACCACTCTGACGCCATAGGTGTCTCAAATTAGCAAATGCGACCCGAGCCTTTCAGATTCGCACACTGACCTCATCTGTCACACTACGATCAGAACTAATACAACTTCCAAGATATGTAAAACGCTCCATAACTTCCAGTACCTCTCCCTGGATTGTAAGTGGCGTGTTCACTGACTGCACGTCCACGAGCATGACCTTACTCTTTGCGGGTGCAAAGTGCATACCAAAGGACGGGATGACTTTGGTCAGTTCATCCAAAAACACCCAGTTTTGCCGAAGGGTACGGACCTTGAAGGCTGTAACGTAGATCAGATCTCTTGGGATTATAGTTTGGTTTACTCGGCATGGAAATCGATCAATTGTTAAGGCACTGGCAGATGGATTGAACGTCGTGCATCATTTGTTAGGTTGGTAAAGGTGTGGATGAGAGCCGATGAACAAATGGCTGCAATGGGGATCGACACTGACTGATTGCCAAGGTCAAAGAAGGGGGTTTGATTAGGGCATACACCTTTGACTTATATGGCAATGGAATGAAGTGGGGTGTTTGTTCCGGCAGTCCGACTGTAGCCTTTGATTTAAGAAGCTTCCGCTGGTAGGGTTTTCCTAGTGGACCCCGCTCAGGGCCAGTGACTTAATAGGTTGATCCGCTTGGCTGTGGAAAACTGGCCTAGCCTTAGGAGTACGGTCTAGATATATCTTTGTGCATAGCGCATACGTATAGAATCGCGCTTTACTCCTGGCACTTTGTAAGTGTATTTCAATCATCCTGGGTAACTCAACGGTGCTGATGGACAACCGCTGTGCGGTCGGATTGCGCATTTTTAGGCCTAACCTTTCCTAGTCCGTCCTTTCTTGATGCAACGCAGCATCTGTGCTTCAATAAATAGGGCTATGTTATTCGCCCGAAGGAAAAGCTTTACGGCATCACACTCCTATTACAGAGGACAGTAGGATTGTACCTTAAAATGACCATATATTATGGTTATTTGTAGTACGGAAGTTCGCTGCCCTTCTTGTGAGCTTCCGGGCATGGCCACTAATTGTGGAACCGAGTTCCTACCTAGGCCGTGAAAACATTGCGGGCCACTTGGTAAAGTGGCAGCTTTTTTGTTGTGGACCACAGTTTTCCTTATGTCTACGTAATATCGTGAACCCGAGTCTGGATAGCCGCTTGATAGCCCGATGCGTTTAGCCTAACCAGAAAGCCAATGAACATGCGAGTCAGCTGATCTATCGAACGCTGACGCATACAGGCGTGTCATGTGCAGCCGAAAATGAGCTGTTTATA
Source organism: Clonorchis sinensis (assembly GCA_003604175.2). Classification (NCBI taxonomy): domain Eukaryota; kingdom Metazoa; phylum Platyhelminthes; class Trematoda; order Opisthorchiida; family Opisthorchiidae; genus Clonorchis; species Clonorchis sinensis. The sequence continues at coordinate 30,715,100 of CM030373.1, read as the reverse complement.
AAGCTCACGTGGGAAGTTTTGGGCGGGCCAAAATGTGATGCTAAAAATAGAACTCATCTGTCAAGGGCACGTGGAAGACAACCAATTAAATCTGTCTTAACGAAAACGGTCATTCTATTGGCAGTTGTGTGTAGTCCAGTTACGTTTGGAGCTGGTTCTCCTATTACTCTTGATAAAGGTAATGCGGACGGAACACTAAAAAAATTCTCCGCCAAACCTGATTTGTCACCTCGGGCAATTGAAGTAATCTTGTTACAAACTACCGAATTAAGCAGAAGGTGTTAAACTCGAAAATGGAAGCCGAGAATTTATGAGAGTGACAGTCCTGGCCCGAAAACCTCTGCGTTTGTTCGTTCGGAACAAAAAAAGAATGCTGTGAACATTTTCTGTTTGAGGAAATAAATTTTTTGACAAGTAACGAACAAATCACCATAATATGGCGTGGAAAAAAGGCGAGTACAAATGTTACGCCGATTCACGCTTCATTTGTGCTTTTCATTTCATTCCTGAACATAGACACGTCGACGCCGGACTAGAATGAAATGTAATCGGACAGCGGATAAATCGATAACTTAATCGATAAATAGACGTTTTTGGCTGAGTGCTACTGATCAGTAGTTCCTGCAGTGATATTTGTATTGCTAACATGATACTCAACCAAACCACAGTTGAAGTCTTCGTTTTTTTGCTGTTTTTTTCCATCTGCTGAGCCCCGAAAAAGGTAAAACCAGAAGCGAATTATTCATGAGTATTGATCTATCTAATGCGGATGATAAATCGATATCTTGACTACCGTTTCAAGTGGAACAAAGGACAACCTATCTTATGAGCGAGGGGTATCAGTGAATTTCAGCTGAAATCCCAGGTAAAACAAAGTTAGTTTGCCACAGAGATTTCGTCTTAACACACGTTCAGTTTGGCGTTCGTGTTCCAGGCAATCCGGTAAGCAGACCTACCTGCTGGGCCCTTACCTTATCGGTAGCACTGAAATCAGATAGGGCTTTCCTTGGAATAAGTGTTTATCATGAGATTTAAGCCAATCAGCAGCAGCACTAAATGTGTTCAAGTTCTTCTCAGTTATCAACCCGAACACTTCACCATGGCACGGTGACAAGTTGTTTGAGAAAGCATTTGACTGTGAAGTTCAACTCTGCTCCTCATCTCCTGGCCCCTATTCGGGTCGAATGGAATCGGAAAGTGAATAAATCGATCGGCTTAGAAAAAGCGGGAGCGCACACTTAAAGAAAACTACTCACAAGGTCGTTGGATGTCGAGGAGTTTTTAGTGACCTTGTAATGCGTCTAGCTCAAGAAAATGTCCTGCAATATCTCGAAAATCGTACCAACTAGAGAGCAATCCGGCCTTGCTGCAACAAATGCAGTTGTAGACTATCAATAACTGGATTTCAACAGGGATTAGTTGGCTGCCTGCCAAAACCAACCCGGTTTGCAAATGGGAGTATCTGGTGGAAGTACACGCTGCTCAGTCATTCTTATCCTGGTAACAGCAAACCCAGGGTTGAATAGAAGCTTGTGTACGTGCTCAGGGTTACACGATCCATCAAATCGGTCCAATCAAACAAACCCTTTTTGGTGATGGTCACTATGGTCCAGAAAGTCCTGACTCACCCGGAGGGCCACGAGTTGCCATCGGATGAAACGCGTTCCGTATAGCCTCCAAATGTACGGCCTCCATACAGTGGAAAGTTGCCACATAGCTCATGATTACTGCCAGTAGTGTTATGAAACTGGCGATTTTCATCGCGACCTTGGAAAACGAAGACAGAACATGTTGAATGAAAGGAAGAAGTGGGGTGCAGGTGAATCACTGATCGATAACAACATATAGATTTTGAAAGACAACGTCGTCTTCATGGCTGAGAGCTATTCATTGCCTCTGGATTTGATAACTGCATGCGACAAAGTCTAAGCCTTCACAGTGGGTATTTGAGGTTCTTTTTAGAAATCACAGACAATTTTCATTTAATTCCTGGTGTTGGTCAACTACATCTTGATAAGTTCACTAATTTTTACCTGTTCTCCAGGTTGCACGTGTCACGAGAGAATACACTATGCGCTGAGTCAAGTTCCACTCGCTTGCATCATCTAATGCTCTTCCAGTCACCTAATGAGGGTAGACAATTAGACAGCGCTTCTTCAGAACAAATCAACTTCTAATAATCTGTGTTTGTACTTAAAATCCGTTTCAGACTGCAACTTCACAACGACCACCACACCCAACTGGAATAATCGGGGCGTGTTCTCCTTGCTTAGACAATTCTTGTACACTGGCTACGTTTAAAACCACACCCTGAGTTATGTGCAACTGGGCATTGACGCTAGTTGCGTTCTTTCCAAGCAGCCAACAATGGAATTCCTGTCCTCACCACCCCGCTTTCAAAAAGCGAACTGATCAAGAGTGAATTGTATTAGCGGTGAGCCAAATAAAACCTTCCCCGGGCGAATTCGCATCGATTCATTAGGATGGTATCTGCAGTTATGAGCTTGAGTTAGCTCATAGGTTAGGGCGCGGACATACTGCCCGGAAAGTCAGTGGTTCCAAGCCAATGCAGGCGTCTCGACTGATTCTGTGTAGGTTCGGGGCAGAATCATAGCCCTTGCATCTCCTTCTGGTGGCGTGGCAGCTAGTCACCGAAAGGGTATTACAGCACCATAGCTGCACATTACGAAAAAATTTCTGAGGCGGAGAATGCTTTCTGGACAGCTGTAATTTCGAGGGTCAATCTTCAGGCATTTTTCATCCGTGTTGAGTGCACTTGAGTCTGCAAAGTCAAGGTTTGAAACAGAAGCCCATTCAACCACCTGAACTCATCAAAAAATCAAGGAAGATTTGGAACATAATCGGCAATCTAATGCTGGACAGCAAAACCCCGCATGTCAATAAATTTCTGAATAGCCGAGCTATGCATCAAAAACTCAACTTTAAATCAGATAACTTTACCGACAGTGGGAATTACAGGACTCACCTTCATTGCCTCTGAGTTAAATATTGGACTCATCGGTTAGGGTGTTCTCGTCCGGCACACTTCCATGCTGGTTTAAGTAGCCCATCAGGCGTTCCTGATCTGCTGCGCCATTGGCCAGACAGCAGAGCGATTGATGGTTCGTCCTCGAAAATGATTGGCTCGTTGGATGCTAGGCACGACCATGTGCATGTGCCGAAGACCGGAGCCCAACCACGCTAAAGGAACCATCGGATGGTGGAAAAAGAGTGGAATATTCAGACCTTTGCTATTGGGAGGCACTCAGTACTCGCACAATGGAACTGAATTTTCGGAAGCTACGACGTGTCCTTGATGGACTAAAACAGACAGGTAATTGAGTTCAGAGCACAAGTCAAAACTTTTGAGCCCCATCTGGACATCCCAGGGTCCCAGTAATGCTAGGAAAGTATTCCACCAGAATTGTTCCGCCAGAGGTATGATTGCTTCAGTGATAATCAGATTTGGTGAGCTTTAAAAATGTGACATTTTGGCGCGAAAAATCCAGAGGTATGATTGCTTCAGTGGATAATCAGATTTGGTGAGCTTCAAAAATGTGACATTTTGGCGCGAAAAATTGTATTCCCCTCGCAAAGGTTTTGCAGCTAAGAGCATTGTGCAGCCAAGGAGCTCCCTATTGGGCGACTGACAGGCAGGCTTCAGCTCAAGCGGTCTGTGATATGCGCCACATACTACTCATGATCCTACGGAACCACAAAAATAAGGAAATATCTTGCCCCGAATTACAATATTGGGCTTCCGCAGAAGATATGTCATAGTCACCCCGTGTAAGTTTTTCGTACAGACCTTACACAAGGAAACATCATCGAGCAAACCAGTCTTCCAGACGATACGAACGAAACAGAACTTTTGCCGTCGTCTCAAAAGAACGGTGCGTTTGGGGCCACCCAGTAAGTCGTCTGGGGCTCTTGGGTAGGGACTTCGGGGGCCAGTTGGTCTACTAGATCTCATACGCATTACGAAAACGGCAAAACACTCGAAGGAAAGTAACTGTGAGGATTGGGTATTTTTCATTGGTGATAATCCCAGTGAAGGTGACCTGTAAAACTGAGCTCAATTTGGGTCACTTGTGGAACTCGACCGCAAAGTTAGTGATTACCATTCAGCCGGTTTGAAGTTTCCAAACTCATACCAAGATCAATTCTTCCAAAAAATTTTTGTGACCACGCAACTTGCATTTCATAATGTGCAGACAATAATGGTTGTGTCTAAAATTAACAAGCTACTCACAAGGTTGCTGAAAATTCTTCTACAGCCCACGACCGGTTTCGCCCTTCTTGGGTCTCACCAGGTAGGCGCAGTCCTCGAGTTTCCGTCAACCTTATGTTCTGCTTGAATACTGTTTCTGGTTTAACTGACACAAGGCTTATCTATACCATCGAAAATCAATGAGACCCATTCTGGTCTGCAGATTTCTTCTGATCTAAAGAGTGCCCATACATCAAACATCCCAAGCCACTGAACTTTCATGACATGGGAGCTGGGTTTAAATTTTCCGGCCCTGCTGATAAAGCACCCGTTGTACCATAGTTCGAAACCCCGAAGAACCCAAGGGTAGATTAGTATTGACTAATTATGGGTAATAAACTCACAGGAGAATAACGCACGTGACTTCACGTAGCTGTTCAACCAATTCATAGGTCACTCTTCCGGCATGGGTGGAAATCTCTGAATTGGTTTGTTCATCACAGTTCGGCAGTTAAGTTCCGGCTGTCATTCATTCGAGTTAGAACATGGGTAATAAACTCACAGGAGAATAACGCAGAATAACTCAGTCTGCTGTCATCTGAGTCGGATTTCTAGAGTATAGCATCAAAATGTTTTTGTGTTGCCCAAGTCAATAGGAGAATGAGAAAGCCTCATGCCCTTTCCATATGATCGCCGCTCTGCGGACCGATTCTTCCGTTGTCTTAGAGTGACGTAAGCAAAACTGTCCCCAGGTCAGCATGACTCACAAGACCAATAGAAATGCCGGACCACCCTCTAACGACAGGCGGACCTCAGCACAATGTGTATATGCTGCGACAAGCACTTGTTTACAAATATTAAGGTGATATTGGCGCAGGGAACTCTGCTGAATTTCACCTGGTATTCATCACGGTGAGCCCAGTAGTATTTTGTGCAAAACTGGCCGTTGACCTAATAAGTGGGAATGCAATGCTTCGATTTATTGAACAGTCTTTGAAATGAAACGTCAGACATCCACATCCATTTGAAGACTACGGTAAAAGATCATCTTCACCTGTGAACCGGAATAGCCCGAAAATTATTGAATACCTACGAGAATTCCAACAACAAGTAAGGGATTTGGCGCGTGCCATCGATCTGGGTACTCGGTTTAGATACTCCACGACAATGAAAACAACCGTGGGTTATCAGTTTCACACAGCAGCAGTCAACAAGGCGGACTGACGTGGATGATTGATCTAGTTCAATCCAGTTGTTTGTGAGTAGCTTTCGCAGATGGGTAGTCTTCCTGACACCGCACTAAGCTTGCCTCAACTGATTCTCGTGAGTTTTGTTTATACAGATACGTCGTGAAGATGCGAGGAGAAGAACCCGTAGGGAGTTGAGAACAGATCTAAAGTATTAATTTTTTAAGAAACAGTTTCGTTGAAATGAAAACTAACGTCGATTCTAAAACAATGGCAGCACTATTTACCGCCTCAGTACAGTTGTGTGTGTTTGTACCTAAAGTGCTTCCGCTGTGTTGACCGAAGAGCAACATTCATTTGACCAAGATATCGAAAACCCAAAAGATATCTCAGAAGAATTCTGACGACTCATTTATAGCATAACTTTTGGAAGAACAGTAGAACCTTTTCTGATGTTTTGTCTCCATTTGATCTGGAAAGGTCCAACTGCTTCCTAAAACCGATGGAGCTTGAGCTCGAAGTGAACGATGAGCAAACGCTTTGGGTCACAAACTTCACATGGCAAACAGTCACGTCTTTACGTAATACACTACTCATCAAAAACGGGAGATTCAGCTGGGTTCCAGGTGAGTCTCTCGCAAAACCAAATTTATTTGCAAATTAGTGTATTTATCGAAAATCACATTTTTACTTTGGTAGAAACACGACGGTAGTGCTGGGGCATACTCTGAAACAGCAGTTTCAACTTGGTTACTGTATGTATGTACTTCGCAACGGTTGGTTTCAGAGGCATTCAAAAGCATTGGCGCCTTCAGAGTGCAAGGCTGAACAGAAAAGACAGGCCACAGCCAAGCAGTCGCGGTCCTACACACTGCAGTGCTTGATGGGGTGACAAGATTCTGGCTATTATCTGTTAATTGAGTGTGTCCAATAGGTGCCTTCTGTGAAAAAAGGACCAATAACTCTTCAAATGCTGACTCTGAAAACCCCGAAAAACTTCCGAACACGATTCCTAATCACATTCCCAAGTGAGGCCTTATGAAAGCATCGAAAATTTCCCATGCACAACAGCGGTATCCCAAAAAATGCTACCTGGTGTTCCCAAGTTAGATGTCAAAAATCAGGCGCAGTTTGATCCTCCGGCAGTTTTTGTACAGCTGCCGTGTAAAAGGATAAAGTTTTGTGTCCAAACATTTCCGAATGAAAAGTCACGGAGTACTTTTCACCACAGCTATGTGGAGGCAGTCCTCTTTTGAGAACAATGTAAAGCTCCCATTGGTTCGCAAACCAATTTGGTTTTGCGGGAACCCGCCTGGAACCCAGCTGAATCTCTCGTTTATGATAGTTTGAAACAGGCTCTGAGAATAAACCCCATTTTGTCACGATTAGTCAAACTCGTTTAATTTGGTGACATCAGTCTGGACTGTCCACTGTTGAGTGCGGAATAGACGTCGAGGGAATGGAGAAGGCAGTCAGTCGGTACTGAGCAGGTGTGATCAAGCAATGTCCTGTACACATTGTGAGTGAAAACTTAATGAGGTTTGAGGTGCGTTGATTTGACGGGAAGGTGTAAGCCTACGCCGAAGGAGGCAGTGGGTCAGAACCAACAGTGGTGGAAGGGCGAATCGACTTTACGGGTTACGTGAGAGGTCACAGGTTCATGCACCTTGTCTTAACAAGGTGAAGCTGAACTAATCACGATGTCTTCAAAGCCCATATGCATCATGAGATTGCTGGAGCTGAAAACTCGATGGAGCCAATCATGGTCAATAACACATTGGTACTGTTTCGCATAACGTGAAGCACACAGCCTGCCTCTTGACTTTTCATCCTGGTTGTTGGTCTCCTCATCAGGCTTGGTAGTTGGATTGCAAACGAGGTGACATCATCAATGCGAGGTTGAGTGAGTCCACCCTAACTGAAACATGAACAAATGAAAACAAGTTGAATAAAAAAGGTGTTGTACTTTGGCTCATTCCATCAAAGTTGAGTTTCGCTCAACTCATCTGTCAATCCTGTTTCTCGGTGGATGCGCCTGAATCAAGTGTCCATTTAAGCTGGTGACCACTTGTCACGAACTGACGGTGTGTGTGATCCTAGTTAGTTACGCAAACGTAATCATGAATGGATAGAAGCAACGCACTCAAAATGACTGCGATGTCTTCGTCGGCCACCATCGGATAAATCTTCGACGGGATGTGTCCTGTTGCTGGCTACATACAATGCTTCACTTCCGAGGAGTCACCATCGGGGGAATCCAACAAGTGTCTTGGTGGAGCAGTGGATATAACAACTGTACTCGCTTTTTTCGTACGGAAATTTCATTGGTATCCGGTGATCTCTCAACACCTGTGATGAGTAGCTCAACCATTTAGAAAAACACAAATTGCTTGCACTTCGGTTACGGAAGATGCGAGGGGGATTCAAAGTGAACAGTGGTCCCCCGCAGCGGCGGAGATCCTTCGTGGAAGTTCTTCTTAAAAGGAAGTGAAAACTTCGTGCCTTGATAATGCACGCATTATTCAAATAATTCTCCTGAGTGACTTGAAAATGCAGTGAAGCCGTTACCGAAAAGTGTAAATTGAACCGTCTTATGGAGTCCGTTTTTGCTCGTTTCGAAGAAAACGTGTCTTTGTAGGGAGCTACTTACTTCAAGCTGTATAGCTAATGAAGAAGGTGAACATGAAACGTCGAAGATATTTCCATTCTATCAGCACATAGACTCGGGATGATGAAATCGTCCGTCAACACATCGGGAGGGAAAATATGCGGTGAATGTGTCACATTCATCACACTCGCAATGGTTTATTAAGTTACCTTGATTCAGGAATTCGTGGGGTCTAGCAGTTGCTCTGAAGTACTTGAGTACGGCACGAGGTCATCCAGGAAGAATGCGGCACACATAGACAACATGTGTTTAACAAATGTGGTATGTCAAGCAACTAGGAGGTGAAACGTTCTATTTATGCAGCCACAGGTCTCGCATCGATCCAGTTTATTGCGGATGTTTGCAAGGCACTCACTCATTTTTCCCGAATGTTCCAATGTTTCAACTCACGGTACTCGAAATCACATGTTTGTTGTGAATCTGTCTAGACTACGGGGTACCAGACTTGATTGAACTGTGACGGATGGTCCCTAAGAAGAAGGCTGTTTGTCGTCTCTGTTTTTATGACTGTACACAACCACTGACCCATCGCTGTGTTCCATTCGGCACCCTAACAATGCACTGATAATGTGTGCAATCAAACTGACCCGGTCAGTGAACACACCAACGGCTGTTTCTATGAGTGCTTCAATGAGATGTACCCCACAAGCTATTTTAGCCTCACCTATTGATTTTGGTGACCGTCATCAGAAATTAGCGATACTGGGAGTATGAAAAAACTGAACTGAACTGAACTGAAATGTGTGTGTGTGCGTGTTTGTGTGAACTGCTGGAGAGGCCGTACGAGCTGACTTATGATTTCGGAGTTGAACGAGCGTTAAATTGATAAGACGTTTTTCACCGCTTAGGTAAATATCCTCGTCTAGCACGAATTATAAACCAAACTTGGCATGAGCCAATTCTGCTGAGGAGGATGTCTCCTCATGAGGAGTTATCCAATAAGAACCGCATTGCAAGTATTCCAAAAGTGAGGAGTTATGAAACCTCATCGGTATTCGGATGTTTTAGACTACTTTGATAAGAAGGGAACAGTAGCCTCCGTTCTAACTGAAGGGGGGACTTCCAGAAAATCGATAGTACCGCGCAATTGGTCTTTATGATTATTAATTTATTGTGAGCTACTTTATCTTATCCTTTAGTTTTATTACCTTCAGTAATGTCCCAACTCGCCACTTAAGAAGAGTCTAGTGACGCGGCGGTACGGCGAATCCGCTTTGCTTGTGGTACTAACTGTCCAATGTCTATGTCAATGGCGCGGGGGTTTGCATTGCGGCTCTTCGTGCTGGAAAAAATCTCAACTAAAAACTGTCTTCATTTCGGATCTCGGGATTCTGAGGAGGAATGCAGTGAAAAACTGGCTGCTTGCCTGTTGGTAGCTTGAGAGGATTTGGAAATTTTTAACGGAGATTTAGTCTTGTAAGTTTAGGCGATCTGGTCTGAAAAACCGAGAAGCACTGTTTCATCCTCATTGGAAATCATCAGCAGCGCGTAACCCAAAAATCTCCAGGGTTTGTGGAACTCCAGAGCTGGCGGGTTTGAGATCCCCTGGGGTTTCGTGAGATGCGTACTGCCAAACATTCCCAACGAGGATGAAACAGCGGTACAGCCTTTCTCAGTTTTTGAGCATGGACTCGCTTCACACAGGGGACGAAATCCTTACTAAGACGGTTCACCTCCAAAACTGTTTTCTGGATTGTAGTCTCTCCTTTTTTTGAGTTTTCTCCAACACACTCGACCGCCTCTCGTGAGTAATAGATGAGATATCACGAACAGAAAGGTTGCTCGTACAATTATTGCGCGTTCAGGGATGGAAGAACAACCTCGTGATAGGAGATATCTCTTCACGGATCTTTTGCCCTCTTTGGAGTTCGAACAACAACTCAAGCAGTCAAATTGCGACAGAACCTTGCAAAGTTTGAGCTGTTCACAAACAAAGACATAGAACAACAACTCAAGCAGTCAAATTGCGACGGAACCTTGCAAAGTTTGAGCAATTCACATCCTAAGACAGGCGTCATGGACAGTATAGGACGTGCCCGTGGCTTGTCAGCTCTGGATAACCCCTGTACTATGCATATTGAAACGCCGCCATCCTTGGAACGTTGGAATTGCATAGCCGTGGATTTCTCGTCTAATTGCTCAACATCAGTTGGTGATGGAGAGACCAAGTGCTGTTTGACACTCTGATGGTTCCGAGTAGGTATGTGTCGTGTTCGCTTGCAACTCCGACTTTTTTATCAGGCAGCAGTTGATCTGTCCGCTGACCTTGGCAATTGGTCTGCAAAACGTGACCTGGTTTTTCGGAATGCATTGACATTTTGCTGACCGCTCCACTTTGTTCGGATGCTTTCTTGCGCCTCCTGATCGTCCTCTACTCTCTTGCTGGATAGATAAGCACTGACTTACCTGCGGTGGTATGGGTACCTAGCCTGTTTCCTGCGCACTGGTGAGCAAACCTGACCAAACGGATAAACTTTAACGCTAATGCAGTCGTTTAAGTCGGCACTGGTATTCAAACCCAAGAAGATAAAATCTGCCGAAGTTTGCGAAGCCGGCCACGACGCAAAATTTCGCATGGACAGGCTATGGACCAAAAGTCATGGCTCTATTGGCCAGAATGTAGGCCAATCAGAATCGGAGCCAACCTAATGTTGGCTCCATCACGAAGATTCTGGCTCATCCCTGTGGAAAATTGTGGTAGTTTTATATATAAGCTGTAATTAGCTTTGTCTCCATAAAAGACTGTCTCAAGCTATCGTGCCGTTTAGTGAGCCATGGTGGATGGAACAGGAAGCCATTAAAGGCATAGGAGTTGAAATTCACAACAAACTAGTTTAGCAAAATGGCCGTTCTCACCGCAACGGGTTCAATGGTAGAACGCGTAAGACAGCTCTCTCTCGTGTGATTACTTATCGATTTTACAAGCGGCACCACTTGTCGTACAAATGCTCGCTGACCGAAGAATCTAGCTGTGGACAAATATCGACCCACACTCCTAACGACACCTTTGAGTTCGTTGACTCCATTCCAGATGGCAACCTTTGTGACAAACAGATGTCTTCCTTAGAAGTTTCGTTCTCTTCTTACCAATGTAGCCCTATTTGAAACGGTTGTTGCTGTCTGCGGTTTTTTAACCAGGAAAACATCACCTAACCCACACGGATTCTATAGTTTGGAGTGAGTTCATATACAATGTTTATTCAAAATTCCTCTATCGTTCAATAGCTCGATCTCCATACAGACGGAGTAACCGTAGATGCCTACCTCACTTGGCTCCTCTTTGGCTGATATCTTTATGGGGGAAACTGAGCGTAACAGTTTACGCCCCTTAAACAAACAGATCCCATTTTAGCGACGCCACGTTGATAACCATTACGCCGGATTTGCTTCTCACTGTTGAATAGGCACACTCAGCAATCCAAGTAACCAAGGAAAGTAGATTCTTGAAATTGCAATAACTTGGAGACCGGAGAGTACTCACCAGAGAAGGGTACCTTGAAAGCCAAAAAGGCCGGGCAGCACACAAACTTGCAGGTTTGTGGATATGCGGTATGAACAAAACGCAGCTGAGCGCCTGGCAAACAGGTTCCATATAATTTGCACCGCTGGAGAACGAAATGAATTTTATTTACAAATAAATTCGTGCTGAGATACTTAAGAAAGACCAGTGGGAAAGAGAGGAATTTTCAAAACTGCCTGTCTATTTCAATCTACATTTTGAAGAGAGAGGGTTTCCGAAACTACCAGGCGAGAACTGAACTGTTTCTTAAAAATACCATTTTATGCCTCAACTTCAGTGGTGACGGTTTGCACAAAATCAACATCAAGGATGAGATAGTGGCCTACGAGTCTTCTTTCGTTTGAGAATGTGGGTCGTGCGACACTACGCCCATCTCAGAGGATGGCTAATCATTTGTCATCCTGCAGTGGATCTCGCAAAATCAAGCACGTGACAGACACGCCACTGGGGGCTAATTTAATCGGTTCGAATCATCATCGTATCAACCCGGCTGAACAGTGAAACGTGATTTGTCGAGTGTCACCGAATCGCCTCAAGGCCACGAATCGAAAAGTACTAGTGATGGCCCAGTTAATCGGTGTCAAATTTCACCAACCCTCTTTGTGTCATCAGACACGTCACGTGAATGTATCAGCGCTGCCTTGGCCAACAGTCAACTGTTCTGGACAGTTCCAACCAAATGATACGACCGAACTCGCACTCTGACACCTTTGGAAAGGTATTTTCACACTCCCGTATATCATGTTGTGTTCATAAGTACAGGTGTACTTGTCGACCTAGATTTTATCGGAAATAACTGCTTGTAGAAAGCATGATTTCATGAAATTATTTTAGATTTCAAGGAGTCACCGGATGCTGTTTTATTACGGCGGATCAATCGAAGACTAGAGACAGAACACAAACCAAGGTGAGCATACAACGAAATCGTTTTCCGATAAAATTTGGTTTCACCCTTCGAAGGCGAAGCCACGGGACTCCCATTTGGCTCATTTTGTATTCCCCTCAAGCGTTCATCAATGACTTGCTGCACCAGCCTGCGCGGAGGGGATGCATAGCATCATAGTGAGAATTCCACTGCTTCCACAAGACACTGTTATCAGGAAACGGCTTACGCCGTAAAACCAGCAGGTATTCTTGTGCAGCACATTCGACTGCAGAACGAGAACCCGTGGAGTTCCCTGCTAACACCTTTGTGAAAAAGGTGTTCGGTTCTGCATGGGACGATGTTCTTTTGTAGCCATACAGGTCGGTTGCAAAATCCAGCGAATGAGAAGACACCGTTTTCCGATGAATGTCTTTTGTTATACGGCAGAAAAGCGGAATAGTACGGGGACAAAGGACGGAAACCACAACAGAGAAAACATGGAACCAAATAACCGGTTGAAGGGGGGTGGGTGGCAGGCGACAAAGGATCGGAACGTATATAGTACAAACACCATATCCTTGGAGCGAACAGTTGTAACAATCACGGTCGACCGGAAGGAACATGGGGTGTGTGCGGGAAATCTAAACCGTGTCAAATACAACAGGTATAGGTAGACCAACCGACCGAAAACTTCAAGACCTGGAAATGCGGAACCTAGGTTGCAAGCAACGCACAGCCGAAGACCCGATGAAGAATGAGGGGGGGGGAATAGGTCAGTAGGTGAACGCGAGGGCTAAGTCGTCGGGGCGTTAAACTGATATGTATTCGGTTAGAACACAAGTACGGAGTGACATGAAATCATCAGTGAAGCATAGCGAATCAGATCAAGATGTTTGTTTGTGTGTGTGTGTGTGTACATAGAAAGGGTCAGTGTGTGGGACAGGGGAACACAGCCATTGAACTGGGTGCGAGGTCAGATGTGCATTCACGTCGAATGCGCGCTTGCTACGACAACATCCCTGTGGAATGGGCTTGTTGACTGTTCTGACACGACTTGACAAATATGAGGTAACAAATTCGAGAAAAACTTCAATTGGCACCTAAACACGGGAAAATAAAGACAACAGTATGTTGGGTGGAGGATGGATGGGGTAGGATCTACTCAGGCTGAATCACAGTGAGTGAATGGGGGTAGGAAAAAGGCACCGCAACGGAGAAGAAACAGACGAACTAGGGCGGCAACTTCAGGAGATACTCCGCCGGCCATTGGGACCAAATCGCAGACTCCGGCAAAAACTCGAGTCGCGTGACGATGGAAACGGGTCGCAGGAGTTAGGCGGGTTAGTTGGGTGATGATAAGGATTAGGCAAGGATCCCAGGCTTGGCGATGACCGTCAACAATTAGGTCATGGTAGTAGGATAAGGCATCCAAAATGACACGGTCCAGAAGCTCCTCGGTCTAAAAAGACAACAACAAGAAGAATTGCAACCATAATGGGTGTGCGAATGGTTTTGTGTTTCGGTTAGTTCCAAACGCTTAGCACTTGCGGGGCGAGATGGCTCAAGTGGTTAGAGTGCGAATTTACTGACGGGAAAGTCCATGGTTCGAACCCGACCTCTGCCTCTCGACCTCCCCTGTCTAGGCTTGGGCAAACCAGTAGTATCCCATACCTCGTGCTTTCTTCGAATGGCACGGCAGCTAAGCACCGAAAGGATGTTACACCTGAACGGTTATTTTTGGGTCTTTATTCGGTTGGAAAATCAGGGATTCGAGTTTAGCCCTATCACCACGGTGGTCTGGACAACCCACATTGTTCCCTCGGGTTGCGTCAAGTTGGTGCCGCGGTTAATTGAAATTAACCAGTTCATGAAAAAATCGTTCAGCTGTAGCAACCTTTCGGTGCCTAGCTGCCATGCTACCAGAAAGAAGAATGGGGGCTGAAATACTGTCAGGTTGCCCAAGTCTGGACAGCAGCAGTCGAGATGCTGAGGTCGGCTTCGAACCTCGCGGTCGGTAAGTTGGCGCCTTAACCAGTGAGCTACCTCAAACCCGACATGTACCGTACACACCAGGAAACTTTCCCGCCTGTGTGCACCACTATGAAAGAGCATCTGGCCAGTTCAAATCACTGCATCCGAACTGCACCCATCAGCGGTACAACTCACTCACCTCTTCTCGGACATCCGTCTCTTGTTCGGCCAGAGGAAACAGGATACGCAGTGCACACAGAAGACTATGCGTCTCCTGTTTGAGCAAATTTGGCTTGGCTTTCACCTTGAAGCCTAAACAGGAGCGGGAGGGGAATTGGAAGCAAACTGTAAGAAGACAGCAACGCTGGCCTCGTAATCAATGAGGAACAGGTGAGTGGCGGAGGCGCATCTCAAACTGTGGATAACGTAAATAAACCCGACAGTGAAAGATCTGCCTTGCTTGTCCAAGAATCCAGTGGTATTAAGTCACTTTCCATGTTCACTCAGCTGGCATCCACCAGCTAGTTTCCACAAACTTGGCAACCTCTCTCGGGAAGTTCAAATAGAGAACATCCTTGTCAATAACATATTTTAACTAATCTAGCATAAGACATCACATATTGTGTGCATACTGATCATATATGTTTCTAAGAGGTTCGACGGTTTGGATGAGGACAGTCACGTAAAACAAAACAACTGAACCGTAAGGTGAGAGGCAAAAGGACCAAAAAATGAAGGCTATTGAAATCGGGATCTTTGAGTTGGTGTGTGGTAGTGCTTGAAATTTAGAGTGCTTGATAAGTTTTCCTCAGGTTATACAACGTAATCACTCTAATACAAATCGATAAATCTCGAATTGCCTCTGTGGCCGAAGCGGTTAATAACAAACGGCGTGATCCTAGTCACAAGCACTTTGTCAGTCCACGCGGACAAACACGCTCGCAAACTGACGCGCATATACGCCCCCACCCAGACCGCATCCCAAGGTTATCCTGTTGTTCACCCTGGTCCAGCTGCCATCATCATCATCATCATGGACAGCATGACATCAATGTTCAACACCGATGCTACGCTGCCGTACAACCATGATTTATTTGAAAGCCTTACGGTGAAGAAAAGAATAGAGGAGGCGGGAAAGGGACTTAGTGCTAGCTTACTATAATCATTCCGAGGTGCCTACACCCCCAAACACTCATTCAGATAGTCTGGATAGAAACTGACAACAAGATCCCCACTGACATCGGTTGGCAGCCATATCTTGCAGTGTCTTCAAACAGGCGCAGTGGGGATCACGCGGTCCCTATCCTGGAAGGTGAGTAGCACCGACAGCACCCGAGCGTTTCGTAATCTGTTTCATACCCCTCTGCCAGGTCTAAGGTTGGCCACTTCTCTGCTTACATCACTCTGAATTGGGCATGGGAAACAGCACTCTCTTCGGCAAACGATGGTTAGGCATGCGCAACCCTGAGTCTGCAGTGACTAAACGCGTATGTTCGGCATACTGCTCGAAAATGCAAGCAGACTAAATAGTCGTGACATAACACTACTCATGAGATTGCTAAAAACTCTTCAGCAGCCTTATGAGTAGTGTGTTACGTCTATAATGTATTTTGATATTGACGTGTTGTAGCAACTGAAACACGAAGCGGTCTGGTGCAGCACATTTAGTTGAAGAACACCATAAACGAGAGATTTAGTTTGGTCTCCCGTGACATCCAAATTGGTATGCAAATGAGAGTATTTCGCAGACTACGTAATGCCCATGCGATCCAAGCATCTTTGTGATGATCTACATTACGCTTCGTTGAACAGCCACAGATTGGTCAGCTGGTATGGGCCTATGGGTCGACCAATAGCGTCCAGGAAACTAATCGGGCAAAAACAGACAGGCCGAATTTTCAGAGGCAGCATTTGTGGAAACGTGACTGCCAGTCGCATGTTGACTTTACGCACAGAACCTATTTTCTCGATTGCAATGGCAAGAAATGTCGACTACCACAACAACGTGGCCTTAAACTGCTGCGTATAGTTAGGCGGTGCAGCGCGAAATCCCACAGTAGACTGATCTTGTACGATTGATGGAAGGATATATGACGGACAGACTCTGATACGCTTCAAGGCGAGTAATGAAGCGTCACAAGGTCACAAAAAGCCTTCAGTGAGGTGGTCAAATAGAACAAAATACACGAAATATGCTCTAATCTAGGTAAAAAAAAGAAGAAAAGTGCGACCCACTTCCGTATGCACACCAGTTAGGGGGGAGGGGTGTCTTTACTCGCTGAGGCCTTAATGAAGAACAAGTGCTTCGAACGATGAGATCAACTCTGAAAAAACAGGTGTGATCATCGAATTTTCATACAGTTTCTACGGATTGTACTAGAGTGTGTAGCGGCTCAGAAACAGGTGATAGTAAAGAAAGGAATCAACTCATGCCGGCTCATATTCAAACCCTGGCACACCAGCACGGAAGCCCAATCACCAAGACAAGGTGACTGCTTTAGGTCGGGTCACACACACACACACACACACGACCTAAGTAAACTAAGTGAAACAATCGGGCTCAGCCTTGAATTGTGATAGCGAACCTGATGAGTTGGGAGTCCCACACAGACAAGGGTCAGTTCCCGGGCAACATTTCCAAGTAAGTAAAGGAAACTGAGTCAAGGTTTGTTTTATGAAAAGAGAACCAAACTCGATGGGTGCTTGCTTGGAATAAGATCATCATTCCGCGTGGCTACTCTGGCAAATGCCAGTCCGGCCAACGAGTAAAAGTGACGTGTGAGTACAAGTCAAGCACACACTTGCAGTCCGAGGGCCAAACTCCTACGTCAACCGTTGCGAGTGCTACTTCCACTAGGGACTTTCGAAAATCATACTGTTGTTGTGTCATGGTGTCAACGGATCATAAACTGGCTCGGGTAGGATATCGGTCCTGATTGGTCAGCAAATCTAAACACCTGTTGATGTTATTGGTCCATTGCAAAGGTCTCTCATCACCGGGATTCAACACAAGGGGTATTTGTCTTATCATCAGAAACAACCTTATGGCTTTAGAGGGGCAAGGTTGTATTCCGAAGACATCCTTCATCCGAATGTCTCCTTAGTTTCTTCAAAACCCACTGAAAGCTCAGACGATGAGGACCAAATTTACCGAGTGGCATGTGAAATGTTATCTGCAGACGTTTTAGTGTGAACACGACGACGCTGAAAAAAATACACCGGTATCCAGATTAAGGTTGGATCCACACGGTTTGGCATGCGCTTCACACCAGCAAAGTGCTGCTATAAGACTGGGTGGGATCAAACCCACACCTCATGCTTGCAGGTGAGCCAATCGACGTGGTAGACAAATTTGCTTAACTGGGTAGTTGTATAAGCTACAGTGGAGTGGATGGAGATGAAATTATTCTCGAATCGGGAAGGCCAGGACAGTTTTTGCCAACCTCCGACACCTATGGCACCGGTGTGACGTGAGTTTGTCTGTCAAGGGAAGAGTTTACACTGCGATGGTGCGATCCATACTGCTTTATGGATCAGAAGCATGGCACCTACGCGCAGAGAACACCTGGGAAGATGTCAGTGTTTGACCGTCGGTCTCCGGAAGATTGGTCAGGTCTGGTGGGAACATCAGATCAGTTATATTTAGATATTCCAGAGGGTCCTAGGAAAAAGGAAATATCTCACGATAGATGAATTACTCACGTTTCATAGGCTGCGCTGGTTGGGACATGTACTCCGCATGCCAGAAGACCGTCTGCCTCGCAGAGCTCTTTTTGCCCAGTCCTGCACTGAGTGAAAGCGAACAACAGGTGGACAGTACCTAACCTAGCAACGAAGTCCGAAAACACTAACCAGTAAACTTAGTCGGGATGACAACTGCCGTGCCCTCTGGATGGGGGCCCCGGGACTCAAATTACCAATGGTTAATGACACAGGCAGGAATGACCTAATCGCGTATTCAATGGCGCTCGTGCATCAAAGCTTTCGCTTTCAATGCGTAGCTACCCAGTTCCCTAACTAACTGGTCATGCCATCGCCCTCAATGCTTGGCTGCATCTTCCACATTCTGCCACTCTTCGGTGATGGAAACTGTGGCAGTTGGAATCAATGTGCCCATGGTACATGGCCTATAGCTGGTAAACTGGTTTTACTGATTGTGTTGTTGGAAAGTGAACAGAATTCGCCAGAAACGCACACTTATTTTGTGATATGAGTAGCGGCGGGTTTGAAAATAAGCAGGAACTTGCCCATCGTTACTTCCACCCACATGATAGACTACCACCACCGATCTCGCGGAAAAGTTCGATTTTTATTCCCCAGGATTCATCCAACTGTACAGCTTCGCTTTGCACGGAGACAGGGCTGTTTCCCGTCTACGAATATTCGACAAAAATGTTCGCAACATAGCGTCGACCGCCCGACTGAAACAGACATACGCACAAACACACAACGGAGTGTTTTGGACATACCCGCTTCAAACAAGACATTACGCTGCTCGTCATTTGAATTGAACTTTTTCGCAAACGCATGTGATTCCAACAGACATCGAGCCAACGCGAGTCGATGCTGCGGCGACAGACTGGAATACATTCCACGAGGATCTGGGGGCAACGGTCGGGCACCAACCATCACACGTGCTCCACTTGGACCGAGCCATAGAGATTCCGGACTTGCAGGAATCGTTTCATCAGCGTCTAGCGTTTCGTCAGGAGTCCAGATGTGATCTGTCGACGGACTTCTGGATGACGTACCTGGACGGCCATCTGCAGTGAATAAGAAAATGGTGATGCAGAGATGCAGGCAAACAGGTTCGCCGCAATGAATCGCAAAATGAATGAGCCAAAAAAACAAACTAACCGGAATGTCTGTCACCAATTGACGATGATGCCAAGGCAGCAGCGTAGGCAGGATAGGACGAAGCAGCAAGTCCGCGAGATTCGTTCAAATAGTAAGCATCCTCGTTTCGACTATGTGAAGAGTAGAACAGAATGTGATCCACAGCCTGGATGAGCTCATACTGTACCACACATTTGATCAGAAGGTCGGCAAATAAGCGAGCCTGGGCGAGGTAACGCGGAACACCGGAAGAACCGTTCACATCCGCTGCCTCAGGTGACTGTGACTGAGCACGCGAGTCCTGGAAAATTAGGGGAATCGAATTGCGAAAGAGAGAGAACATCGTACCAGTCAACCTTATGGGTGATCAATTCAAAAACGGTGAGAGTTAGTTCGATTATTTTGGTTTGGCTTGGATGCATATGTGATAGCGGTGTAGTGATAGGAACTGAGTTCACTCCAAGAAGACCGCCTAAGTCCCTGGATTTACATTATCACACTGTGGATAATATGTTTGCATATGCCGGTTTATAGTTTGTTCATTTTTTTTTACACATAAACCAATGATAAGTCTAAGTGGGGCCTTTACTGAGCACCTCGAAGGCGTGATCACCTAAACGAAGGGACAGCGGCTGGTCGGTCGCTATGGAGTTGCACTATTGTGAGTTGTACAGTTTATAATGCGGGTTACACATCTATACTCTGTCACAGAAGTCACGTGGTCCCCTGGGCGAACGCACAAACCGAAAAGTTGTTAGCACTGGTAATGTGTCGAAATATTGGTAGCTCGGGTGAGTTTATTGGTTGTTGATCAGGTGGCTGTTGATCTGTTCGCCGAGCTTGGCACCCAACTGCGCACTGATGATGTCTCCTCGTATGGTGACGAAACGTTTGCAAGTCAATTGCGAAGCTCAGCGAACAGATCAACAAACAGTTGTTGGAACTGCACGCCACACTTCTCCGAATACAAGATGAAATGACAGTGCCCACCAAATTTCCTATTCAATATCCGAATGTTTTTTAACAGATTTCGCGTTCTGACCCATGCTATTCGAAGTGAGGATCTACATTTTGAAAAGCCTGGACACTCAGAGCTCGTGGTCAGTTGATATTTCTTCCCTGATACTGACTTACCGGCTTCCAGGTGAGCAGTTGATGGGGAACACTGGCCTCAAACAGTCCAACGATCAGGTTAACAGTACGATCCCATATTTCGTGAGTGAATCGTTTGCCAGTAGACAGGACCAATGTCTCCAAGCAGCTTGTCCCCGAGCGAGCCAGCTGCTCATGTTCCTGCAGACAACACCAACGTAGCTGACCATAGACTTCCTCTACAAGGTGGTAGGATAGTGAGAAAAAGTCAACGTTATGGATAGATACGCGGTAGAAGAGAAATTTACATCAGTTTATGGGCGAGAGACTTGCCAACCAACCGCAACCAAACTAACGCGGTGGGGCGAAGACAATATCTTTTCTATAATTTGGCTACTCGCTGCTTAAAGTAGTTTGAAGAAAAGAATAAGAGGTTTGAAAGCCCAAGGTCGATGAAAACTGCATATTTGATGGGTGGCAAAATATCACGATGCCTGGGATTTATAAGGAACCAAAAAATTCTGAGTTCGACTTTGTTGATCCACGTATTCCAAATCGAGAATCAAGACAGGTTGTTCCCGCAAGTAAACTGACAAGAGCCACTCAAATACAGATGTGTCCATTCAAAGATCCCGGTCTGAAGAGGGTCACTTTAGGTGACAAGCATTTTTGTGGGCTTTCTACAAGGTTTATTATCTCTGAAGAGGACAACTCCGACAGGCCGGAGATAGCAGAAGTTCCTTCCGAGACACGCATTCTCCAAGAAAGTCCAGATACCTGTCCTTTCATTTTGCTGTTTTGAATCCACTTTCCCGGTCGCCGGACTTTCGGCTGTCGAAGTCGGTAGTTGATGGAACATTTATTGCCTGATTCTGCAACAGCAAGTGAAACGAAGCACACGAACAAGATAACCGTCAAAATATAACGTTAAGTTGACCAAAAAGACAGTGTAAGGTCTGAGCGGTCCTCCACGTGTTTGACTAAGACTACCATTTTGAACACCAATGAAGTCTGGAAACATTCGGACTGTAACGCAAGAAAAACCCGCTCAGGGAAATAAAAAAAGTAAATAACCGTTCAGCTGTAACACCCTTTCGGCGCGTAGCTGTGATGACACCCAAAGGTAGCATGAGGGCCGAGGTACTGCTAGGTTGCCCAGGTATAGAACAATAGCAGTCGAGATTCAGAGACTGGGCTCGAACCACGGACCTACCGGCCTTAACCACTGATCTACCTCGCGATCAGAGTGAGGAACGGCCGGGGCACATGGTATCCCAGATGGTCACCCATGCAAGTAGTAACCAGGCCCAATGTTGCTTAACTTCGGTGATCAGACGAGAACCGGTGTTTCCAAAATCCAAAATGATATGGTTGTGGTCACTGGTTCAGACAAGCCATCTCGAATCGAGTAAAAAGGGGCGTATTCATCTGAAGGAGATGGCAGGAATTAAACGTTAGGTGTGTGTTCAAGTCATCCACAGTAGTCACTCGTTTCGTGCGACAGTTAATTTCCAATCTGCTCCTTCCTTGCAAAAGATTCACGAGAAATCCGCTATGGACGGACACCATGACTTGCTAGAACTGGAGTTACAGATTCTGACCAAAGTCTTGGGAAACAACGGACCCGTCGACAACTTTATTAGGGAACGTGTGAAATACGAAGCCCCCCGGGGAGTGTTATCACCAGACCCCAAGGGAAGAGTCAGTTTACACTAACCTTCAGTGAGAGGGTAATTTTTTAATGGATCTACAGAAAACAAGCTTTTACAGTATGAGCAGAGTTTTCCTATCGTAACAATTCGCATCTAGTTCACAAGTAGACGTCTAGTTTAGAGTAGCCTCAAAGATACAGTGCATGTCCACATCATCATCAACATCATCATCAAAGACAGCAACATCAGTGTTGACACTGATGCTTCACTGCCGTACAGTCATCGATTAGCCTCCATTTATTGCAACATCTCCAGCCAAGCACAGGCGGGGTCACGGGGACCCCATCCTGGAAGGCGTACAACACCAACAACACACAAACTCTTCGTGATCCCCTTCACGCCTTTCTGCTAGGTCATGCGCGGTCCACCTGCGGTTTGCGCCACTCTGAAGGAGGCACGGAGAACAACACTTGTCTCGATAGACGGTGTTTCGGCATGGGTAACACGTGACCGAGCCATCGTAGTCGGTGGTGCTGGATGATTTCCCCAATTGAAGTACTTGCAGCACAACCAAATACCCGTTTTATAATCACCTCGCAACTAACACGCTGACGCCATCCAAAACCAGCCCCGCTTCTGAGACAACGAAAACCTGGAGACGCCTCACATCATCTGTCCGCAGAGGCCATGTCTCGCACCCATACAACAACACAGCCCTTACTGTAGCCTGGTACACACGACCCTTAAGATCTAGTAGGATGCCCTTTTGACGCCACAAGTGACGCAAATGAGCAAACGTGATTCGAGCCTTTAAGATTTTCGCACTGACCTCATCAGACACACTTCCGTTAGAGCCAGTACAACTACCGAGGTATGTAAAGTTTTCCACAATCTCCAGTGATTCTCCTTAAATTTTAAGGGATATGTTTCGGGACTGCACGTTCTGAAGCATGACTTTGCCCTTTCAAGGTATCCACGCCCATAACACGTCGCTATCCCTTGAGAAATGTTTGAGAAATAACCCGTAGATTATCGAATCGGAGAAGTTTGGAAAAAATCGGCAGTTTGTTGCTTGGTAACGTTTTGCTTCTTTTATAAAAGCGAAGGAGAATTAATCAACACGATCCCTTCCTACTAACAGGGTGAATCAGTGTCAGGTGTTGACTAAGAGACTTCCTTTGTTGGTGTTGGGCACCATTGGCCTGGGGGTGCGGAACTTACAGGAAGTGGTGGGTCAGAATCTGGTTCTCGGGGGGTTCGCTTCAACAGTGCTTCTTACCATCTTTGTTGGGCTTCCTGTCACTTCTACCAATGAGTTCACTTCATTCCAGACCATACAAAGTCACGTGACAGCTCGGCTTATCCAAGACCGAGCTTCATACACTTGCCAATTCTACGCTCTCTATTATGTTCTATCCACACTGGGATGCTTGGCGACTTCCATTGTCTTGGAACTTCTACATTTTTCGGATTTACTCCATGTCCTGTGTCTTACACATGTTTTGCCATCGCCGAACCTTTGACCAGCACCCGATACTCATGTGCAGTTCTTGGTGAGTGGGTTGCTCACCAATGCTGGTGTGTAGTTCCTGGGCCGTCTGCCTCGTAAGCGCCTTAGTAAAGGCGTTGTACTTGATTTTTTATACATGCAACCTCCAGTCTTTTCACTCTTCTTCAATTCTTCAACTGTACCAAAACTGGGCGTCTTTTCCGTGATGTTTTTCCCCTGTGATGTTCGTTAATCTAATGTTGGCCGTGTTCAACACACTTTGAGATAACCTCACATTCTCCTGCTTTGTATGGACTGCCCGTCGTATCAATTTATTCCTTACAAGGTCTTGACACCGGAGCAACTGCCATTCTTAACTGCCGTCTAATCAAAATCCACTTTCGTAAAGTTCGTTTTTAACCTCAATGTGTGCTCCGACTCGGTCGATTTTTCCTGTGCACAGCATTCTGACTCGACTAAACAACGATGAGGTCGCACTAGCGTATACGGCAAGACCGTACGTTAAGATGACTCCTGTATCCGCCAGACAGACAGCAGTTATTTCGATTTTCAACCACTTTTAGGTGACACGTAGTTGGGAGGGGATAGTGTGACTGATGCCCTGCACTCTGGTGCGGGAAGAGAACTGAGTCATCTTGACGACCACGTTTAAGTCCGAAACGTCCAACAATTCACCCCAGGGTGTGAAATCTCTGAAAGTTGTTCCACCTGTTTCATACGAACCACTTTCAACGGATGGACCAGCTGTAACACCCTTTCGATGCCTAGATGCCACATGAGGGAAGTACGGGAACTGAGATATTGTCAGCTTGCCCAAGCCTAGACAGGAGTAGTCGAGATACCGAGGTTGTGTTGCGCCTTAACCAGTGAGCTACATCGAACAAGACCACACAGGACCTACCCCGACTACCAACGAAGAAAAGTGTGGTCTTTAGTAAGCAAGAGAACAAATCAGATGTAAACATTCTCACGTACGGACTAGCATTGATTGTTGTCACAGGACTGATATTTTCCAGCGTACTGCGCTGTGAGAACAGTCCAGGACGATGAGTTAAGCCAAGTCCATTCAAGAATTACCCACAAATGAGAGGAGATGTTGATTATGCCAACAGCATTCTGCCTAGACCGTCGACCGTAACTCAGGGTCAATGGTCTAGGTATGTACATCTTATTTCCTCTTGTGGATGTACCAAGCCATTTCGGGGGGCCAGGAGATGTTCGATTCTCCTCGACAGAGCATACAATAGAGAGAAATCTCGTCATACTGAAATAGCCATCCTCTTCGGAGAGAATTTCCTCGCGTGAGAGGGGATGACCAGGTTTTATGATTTGGTTGTGGAGCAGGGACCAGGAATAAGCACGACTCTGACCTACCTAGTAGTATGGTGGACAGCGTGTCATAATACTGTGTAAAAACGTCCACGATGGAGAACAGGGTATGGTTGCAGGTTGTGTTCATCCACTCGGTCTGCTCCATCGATGACAGGCTATTATATGATGAAGAAGCGGCGGTCGCGGCGGACGAGGGCTGGTAATGACTGGACAAAGATGGGGCCCGAAAGTGCTGAAACACGCGGAAGATGATTGTGAATGTTTCGCGCCACCACAGTGGTTTGAACTGATCTCCGTAGGTCTTGAGTATGTCGAAGAATATTGTCAGACCCCGAGTACGCACGTCTAGCTTGCAACTGATGTGAAAGGCACATAAAAAAGGATATGTGAGAAGGCAGTAAAATACATGGGGGTGCAAACAAAACGCGGCAAGTGTATCCAAGGCTAAGTATGAATCGACCAGATTGCAATGGACAACAACAATGTGTTTTTCAAAACAGAAGGTACTCCCCAAGCCCGTATGTGATCAATGAATCCGTAGTGATTAGAAAACTGATCGATTCGTGAGACGCCGATATATGATAGTTGATAGCTAATAACGGAGGGTTGAAATCAAACAGGTAGACAAATAAAGGTGAGTATTGGCATGCATCTGCCTGAAATTGACGAACTACGAGCTACTGAACATAAAGCGGTGAGGTGCCGCGCTGCCAACTAAGAAACAACAGTTCGAAGCGAAAACAGGGTGATTTTGAACACAAGAAACAGGCGAACATGTCAATTCTGTTTTTACAATGACATGAGTGTATTTTATCACACCTGGGAGAATGAACAAGGAAAGCGCACTCCGATTCTCTAATCGACATAAATTGATCCCACCTGTTCAACAACAGCGAGCTTTTGTCGCCAGCAGCCGGTGGATAACTCCGTGATGTTGTTGGTGCCCGAGGTCACGGTTTGCTCAGCTGATCAGCAAGCACTCTGTTTCACACTCTCATACTATCTAGTATAAACCATATTCGACTATGAACGATGTCTCTTTTATGAACCGTGAAATATGCAGAAACTGGAAAATGCTCTGGAGTGATTAAACACTCATGCGATGAGTCATACGTGGTAATAACAAGAGGAAATTAGTACTCTAGTTCTTCTCACACGCCGTTCGTCAAAAGAAAGGCTCGTCTCCCAGGTGAAATACAGGAGGACGTAACTCCATCCACTCCCGCATCCTACAAACTTTTCCAAAGTTTTGAGCCAGTTGTGAAACAGTCAGCCGTTTAGTCAAATGACACCAAGAACGTTTGGATTATTGGTCGGTTAGACAACCCGTAAGCATACACACTGGTGCTGCATTTGAATTAAAAAGCCAAACAACTACTGGGAACATGAAGGGTGCCGGAGTGGACGGTCCCACGTTTTCCCCAGCTCAAAACTGTTAGTTCGAGAGAGCAGGAGGCATGCCCTACAGTCAACTGTTTTTGATAAGCAAGTCCTACCAAAGAGGGGAAGATGGGTGAGTGTGCTGTCCAAGCTGTAGCAAGCAACGAACAGTTCCAATCAGCAGAACAGGGCGAATTTCAGTAGGGGAAACTGATCGCCCTAGTAACTTGGATGCTTGATCCTTCATAGAATGCCGACGGTGAACTATGTGTAGCTAGAGTAGCAACGGTTTCATGATGACAGTTTTCAAGAGGACAACTGGAAAATGAAGACGCGTGCTGCTGCATAGATTTAAACAGCTGAAATACGGATAAACTATGCCGCTCCCGTTCTCTAGAAACATGTGCGTCTTTCTTACAACAGTACGGCAGCGAAGCATCGGTGTTGAACACTGATGTCATGCTATCGATGATGATGATGATTCTAGGATTTCGAACCTACAACAAATGCTCAAAGTTTCTCACATGTCGGTGTCAAATGGAGCTACAACCAAACGGTTGTGAAGCTCAACGATGGTGGCAGAAAGGTGTGTTGGCAGCGCGTGAATTTTAATCGAACTTCGCCAACAGCGCACCCTCAGTTGAACCGTGTTTGGAGAGAGACAAAGTCAACTAGGGGCAATCGATAGTTTCCCATTTACAATAGAATTTAACTAATCGTTTATTTGCATTCAGAGCAAAAGAATAGTCTCGTTCAGGTTTTACTCCAGTAAGACGAGGCCTACTTGATGAGACCGAGATAAGACGAAAAATGAAGTAGGTTGTTCGCTAATTTCGAATAACCTCATGTATTAGAAGATTCCCCCTTACAACGATCGGAGCTCGAGGATATGTCTGACCACCCACACCGATTGACGATTGATTTTCCTATAATTTTGGTGTCAGTAAATCGGCGTGAGGCCATAGAAGAACAACGTCAACAAGACAGTCGTATGACCGTTAACGACTCATTAATATCGCCTCGATTGTCGACAAACTGAATGACGACTGATGAAGCACAAAGAATGAAGGCAACTGCCCGGTCTGGATACCAGGGGCGAGATGGCTTAAGTGGTTAGAGCGCAAATTTACTGACCGGAAGGTCCAGCCCACCTCTGCCTCTCGACTTCCCCTGTCTAGGCTTGGGCAACCTGGCAGTATCCCAGCCCTCGTTCTTCCTCCGGGCGGCATGGCATCTAGGTACCGGAAGGGTGTTACAGCTGAACGATTTTTCTGGATGCCACACAGTCACTACACTACTCAAGTCAGAAACCCTGCAGCCAAATCGTTTGTTAAAAACGCACACATACACACTGCGAACAATTGCAGAGAGACCATGGGTCACTTCACCATCACGCGAAATTACAAACCGATACCGTCACTGTGGGTATACGATGACGCTGACAAGCTAGACAAGGTACAATTTCGATTTACAATTAGTAAGCCATTTGAAACTGGTCCTAGTTTCAATCGATCATTCCAACCAAGGTTACTGTATCCTGTAACCATGTAACCGCAGTTTTTTTTATTTACGACTATGTGGAAGTGAGACGTGCCAAGTCCAATAGTGTCACGCAAATTCTCTAGCTAACGACACCGAATGAGCTCGCATGAGCAGGAAGCCACATCAGTCTCCTACGTGCAGTTTTCTTGAAAATAATCACTATATAATCGATCAGCTACACATAGGCTAGCTGCCGTGCTACCCGAAGAAAGCACGAGGGACGAGATACTTCCAGGTTGCCCAAGCCTAGACAGGTTGGGTTCGAACCATGGACATTCCGGTCAGTGAGTTCGTGCCTTAACCAATGAGCCCTCTAGGCTTCAGTTCTCTTGGCGAATAGGTTTGGACTGGTGCTGATGAAAATAAGCACTTTGAGCTGAAAAGCATACATGGATGATTATCACGTTGGGTGTCATTCAAACACACGCACAGGCATCATAAGGATCTAAGAAAATCGGCCAAAACGACGCTAAGGCTGACGAATGGCTCCAGATTACATAGGCCCATCGTTCTCAAACTGTTCTTTCAGCTAAGGTGGACCCACACGATCAACTCGGGTCCCTTCAGGTGCACAGTGAGCGATTGCTACGCATCTGCCTCACAATTGGTGTAGAAGTTTGTGCATCACAATCAAGAAAAACAGAATGCTTCCTGATCGCTTACTTTGAAAAACAAAGGTTTAACCTTAGGCGGGTCCCTACCCCCTGACACCCAACACCAGACGACAAAGTGGACAGTATACATTATTCACACCATCGACTCTGGCGTGAAATCTGGTCCTTCTTCTGAGGGGAGGGGGCACTTCATAAATATAGACCCTCGATTCGGCCGAAATCCCACCAGTTTTGGAGATGTTCGACCTTGAGGGAAAAATTCGTTCAGCTGTAACACCTCTCCGGTACCTAATTGCCATGCCACCCGAAGGAAGCACGAAGGCTGGGATAATGCCAGGTTGCCCAAGCCTAGACAGAGGAAGTCGAGAGGCAGAGAGAGAGACAGAAAACTTACAGGTTGAAGAAACCTGGGCTTTTCGAAGTTACCTTGTGTAGTGGATGCTGTTTGAAGTGGTGTCTAGAGGCACGTTTTATACTTCGGGTTTCCGATTAGGAAGTGCGGTGGTTCGTCAAACACACATTTTTGATACATTTCTGTTTCCGTACAAACATACTCCATGGACCGGAATATTGCTGCCACCAGGAGCTGCACCAAAATAGTAAAAATTATAATCGTTTGGCTGTAACACTTTTTCGATGCCTAGTTGCCATGCCACTCGATGAAAGCATGAGAGCTGAGATACTGTAAGGTTGAACAAGCCTGGACACGAGCAGTCGAGATGTCGAATTACGCATCCTCTGGTCAGTAAACTCACGCCTTAACCACTGAATCATTCCGGAACTATGAGAGCCTTGCTCTAAAGTGCGTAACTCGTTCAGAAATCATCCAGCTACCCTTTCGGTGCCTAACCGCCATGCCACCCGAAGGTTGCATGGGGACTGGGATACAGCCAGGTTGCCCAAGCCTAGACAGGGGAAGTCAAGATGCAGAGGTCGGGTTCGAACCATGAACCTTCCGGTCAGTAAATTCACGCTCTAACCACTTGGGTCATCTCGTCCCGCGTAACTGGGTTCCATCCATGGCATTATTACCAGTGATGGCATCCAATCGGTGATTTCCGCTTGGATGCTAGTTATTCTCAATCTGTGGGGAGCCGTTCGCACATGAGATACTTTTTCATCTGAGTAACCAGGCTGCTCTCTACTTGAAATTCGTCGTGAAAGGGATCAGCACTGGATGGATACACGAAGGGACACATTACCTGTTAATGACTCGAAACAATTCACACAGTACAGGCATCCAGCCCTTCAGCCACACGTTGTCTTCGTCAGCCGCAGAGGTGGACATCGGTTCTGAGCCCGTAGGACGCCGTACGACAGGGCTAGACAGACCAGGTGTAACGAGTTCCTTAGAAGCAACGGAGGCGAGCTGGGGTTCGACAGCAACCGTACTAGAGGGAGACGACTGTAGACTGGCAAACGCGGTCCGATGTTGGGAGACCAGGTGTGCACAGAGACGCGTCAGTCGGATGCTTTCCATTGCCGTATCCGGAAAGTGGGGATTACATGCAAAGTCGTTCAGAAGCTTGACCAATGGCTGGATAAAGGTAGTAACAAAGAGTGACACGATAAAAATATGCATCAGAGTAAAGAAAAACTTTAAAAAAAAGAATGGTGAAGAGACAACCCCATCTCTCTTCCATTAGGGTAAGGCCGTCAATAAAGCCTTATGAACACTACCTAGGAGCTGAGGTTCGGAAACGCGCCGAACAGCAACTAACTCTTCAAGGAGAGTGCGAAGTTAGCTCACAATGATGGACCTTACAAGTCAACATCTTGTTAATGCATTACCGTAAAAATGTTTTGAGCCACTCTTTCCGTATCGTTCCTCGAGGCGGTGCTAACTTAGTATTGCGCGCAAGGATAGTGGTGTGCTTCTCAGAACAGACCGAATGACCGTACTAGGTGACCATGCCGTGATCAAGATGCTTCAATCCCACTTCCAGGAGGGGTACAATGGAACGACTGTCTTGCTAGTCGAACCATTTCTCGCACAAGTGGTGGCTTGTGGGGGTCAGTGCAAATGGTCGCGGTGTGATGCTCAACATGGATCATGGTGTCTTGTAACCAAACAAACGTTATCGTCACAATGAGTGTTTTATTGGGGTTGAATTCGCTCAACTCAGTTGGTTGCCGAGACAGAACGAAAGATCGCTGATGTGGCCAATACATGTAGATAGCTGACGGGTTGTCCAAATGAGCGACTGGAGCGTATCTGTAACGTGCCACACACAACGACTGATCTGTTTGATTCACTGGTGACGAATGAATTTTTCAAAATCCCTATAGCCTAGCTCCTCGGATGGAGCTTTGTGTGCGGAGGGGCCCTACAGGAGCCTTGTCACGTGGCGACCAGTAGACTGCCACTGGTTGGAACTCAAATTACGGTCAGGTGGGAGGGATTTTCCCAAAACTCAGCTGCCAGCACAAGCGACTTAAAACACAAATCGTGGCCGTTGAGGAGTCCCGTCCCCCGCTTCACTAATAGCAGAAAGCACATAACAGCGCACGTGAAAGACTTATTTTTGCATGCTAGGGAGGAAAAACGACTGTCCTGACATAGCTGGTAACCGAACAACAATGAGACCGGTTGTCAAGGCGACCAACCAGCAGCTGGAACATGGAACAGTCACATGTCAATAGGGAGAACAAACGACAATATAAACCAGTAACCGGAACGCATTAAAACAGAGAGTGTATGGATCGGAAGAGTGTGGTGTGATTACTTCGACCCCATGACCCTACTCAAAATGGGGACGTAACTGACAGGTTCGATTTACACAATTTTAGGGCGATAAGCTTACTGGTACGATATACGAACAGCGCGGTTGATCAAACTTACTTGAAATGCATCCAACACCACAGAGATGTGATTGGCCAACACTTCTGTGACCGTGAACGAGCAGGTCTCAAACGCCATATCGACCAGTGCCTCGTCGGAAGACGCAGCGACTCGATGTAGCACCGCGAAGATGTTGGTCCAACCGGAACGGATATTCATGTACTGTGAATGGACAAGCTGAGAGACACAGCGAATGACCATGTCTTGAATTTTTCTGGTCAATGTCTGCTCGCTATCCAAAATGCTCACAAACGGTCTGAAGAATGAGGGAGACAGATGCGAAGTTGAGTTAACTGGACTAGCTCCAATTTGTCGCCCGGAAACTAGACAGAGTGAGCTGTGTGAGTCGAAGAACTAAACCATCGGATTCATTGACCAAGCAGTGCCTGGGACGCAAAGTGAGGTGAAAGCATCTACTACAGCGAGCCAAGAAAAAGACGGTCACGTGACACAGTGTAACACGTGCGACAACAATATGGTATGGTGGACTGAGTGTGGGGAGAACATTGGAATATTGGTAGCTCGGGCGCATGTCTTCTCGAATGGTGAGACGAAACGTCGCCAAGCTCGGCGAACAGATCAACAGCCACCTGTTCAATTACCAAAAGTTGACGAGTTTTAGCAAACCCTCAGAGCATAGTTGAATGATTCCGCTAGAATTCGGAAAGCCTCTTCATGATATTTAATCCAGAGACGTAATTCTAGATTGGAACCTAGCAGTAAGTAACAACAGCCTGCTCTGTGTAAAAGCTTCTAGCACCGCATTGGACAAACATGTCCAAATAGGTCTGGTTCATTTTATCAGCGACGAGGAATGCACCGCTGATTCCAACCACTATAGCTGAGTCAGCTGAGCGTACGAATAAGGGGGCAAGGAGCCAAATCCACGTGGTCACCCAAGCAGTTCATTTATCTGCTGGGAGATGGGCTGGAAAGTCACATATTGAAGACGATCGCTGAGATGTGCTCGCATCATATCCGGCAATGTCTCCTAGCTGGGTTCACATCGAAGGAGTCAAACCGAAGTTACCAAGCCGATACTAGATGAAGTGGGAAAGTTTTTTTTCCCAAATGCGAAGTTTGATAGGGCGTTGGGGTTTCTGGACTATGGGCTCCTTTTTGTCGTGGTTCTCAGCAGCACGGTTGTGATATTCGACCTCCTGTCTATGGGCTGCCTACTGTGAATACGACAATGTAACATTTGAGCGCGAGCCGAGTTGTTTGCATGAAACGAGTATGCAGCTCGGACCAAGTTTTTGGACTTTGATTCGCTTGAAGTATTATTGATCCGCGTAGGATTGAAACGCAGTTCGAAATCGTTACAGACAAAGTACGACAGCGAGTTAGTCGATAAGGAAACAATTTGTTGTGTTAACGCGCGTGTAGAATTTAGTATTTTCCGCGTACATGCGCACCACAACAGCCGATGTGCGAAATTCAATTGCCAACTATTTGGAAATTTCGATCAAGGTAAGCACTCTATAACTCCTCGACTAGACAGGACGTGTGACCGATTCAATCTACCGAAGAGTTGCAATCCGACTCCCCCCCCAACACCACCACCACTATCACGTTTGATGTCGCGCGAGCAAAAGTACCTGCAGAACCAAAGATGCAACTTCCGATTCCCTAAGAGGAGGTATTACAATTCAAAATCACCATGAAACTGACCCAGATTGACTATAACACGTTAACATAGGATCGGGTTCTTTTATTTTTTCAAGCATAGGCTACGCACAAATCACACGATGCGACCATGTTTTGTCTGCTCACTTGTAGAGGGACCCACATGGCATTAGAAGGACCCACCACAGTACACCGATGTGTCTTGGATGCAACACAGTGCGTATTGAATATGCAAAGCACCCAGCTCAGCTAGAGTGAAGAATTTTATACATACTCAAACGACCATTTAGAGCACCGTCATGTGAATAGCACCAGCGGGTAAATAGTGTGCGATTCGCTTCTTGTCGGTCACTCCTTTGCCCGTAAAAAGGGCAGCGAATGCATTTCATCTTCCTCTCAGTGTCATCACCAGTTAGTTCCCATCACTTGTTTTGGTAACTTCCTTTGAAGCCAAACCCGAATAGGTTCGACGGAACACCCTTTAAGGTTAACGGACGCTGAAAAGGTTGTCGTCTCTAGAAACAAAATGACAACGGCTCCTTGAAACTATTCGTAATCTGTCGAGAGAAAACAACTGTATATGCACTTGTTCCCTTCAATTCAGATGGCGAATGACTAAAGACTCATGCCATCAAAGAACTTTTCCACTTTGGTCCCCCATTTACGCGACCCAGGGTTAACCATCTCCAGACGAAGGTTACTACCAGTAAACTTTGCTCGAGAAGTGCGTTTCGGTGGGACCTATTCATCGATTGCATCCTCAACGATCGCCCCCTGATTAGACTGGTAAACAATGACTACCCACAAGGAAAGGCAATCCTAAAAGCGTTCCTAATCAACCGTGAACTAGTGCGTGAATCCCCCCGAAGAGAGACCAACCCAGGGGAAGGAGCACATCCAGGTTAGTTACCAAATGCCTTGCTTTGTTTCGATTACATAGTGAGTGCCCTTTCCGGTACAAAAAACCATTTGCATATAATACTTTCCCTAAGCAACGACCCCCTCTAACACTAACTTAGGATTTGTACGGCTGACCACTCCGAATAGTGGTCACTTATTTTGTCTGCTGCGTGCTCCTTCAAAAGTTGTACTACAATGAACATAGTGTACTAAAATGTCTGCTGCGTATGCGATTCGTCATAGTTTGTAAGCCCTCGTGAGTTTCTCGTACACAGTGTTGTTCGATAGGCGATCGACAAGTAGATTCAGTGGGAAGGAACTTAGTTGTTAAGACGCCAGCTTACGGACCGGAAGGTTCGTGGTTTGAACCCGACCTCAGCATCTCGACTACACCTTTCTGGGTTTGGGCAACCTAGCAGCATCCCAGCCCTTGTGCCTTCTTCTATTGGCACCTAGGCACCGGAAGGGTACTACAGCTGAACGGTTTCACTGGAAAGGCATCTCCGATATAGGTCTTGTCTAAGCAGGTAGGTCAGAGTATAAAAATATGAATGTTACAACCGAAAACACATGATCACATGCGAGGCCTTTTCAGATTAATTTATCCCTCTCAAAAGCCAGAAATGTCACTTCAGGGGGACATTCCACAACTAGTCTGCACCACCATGAGACGGACGACGAGAGAAGTATAAACACTGGGTTCCACATAACCGCCGTCAGCAACCGGCGGTTGATGCGAAGTCTACGTAGTGCGTATCCGGTTGATCAGATGACTCCCCCTACTGTCTGGTTTTGCGAAACAATATGATAAGGCGAGTGTAAGGTGGAACTACTACAGTCGATATCTTACCGTAGAAACTCCTTTTGGAAGTGAAAATTGGGCAGTTCGCCTTTCTCAATTAGTTTTACAGCCAACTGGCGTAGTGAATCCACCACGAATTCGGCCACATCCTCGTTGGCGGACTGGCCGGCTGCGGTGAAATGACCACCAATGTGTTCCCACACACGTGACCATTGGAGCCGGATTCGTCCCATGTTGTAGTAGGATATCTCGACGACTTTTTGTAAGGAGAAGGTTCGTGGATGTGGCAGCATGAGTTCCTCACGGCTTACCTGAAAGGAATGAGAACGGGCTGGACAAGCAAGTAGCCGGAGAGTAGCTCGGTTTCAACCAGAACTTAGAGCAGCGAAACACACTCATTTGCATACCAGTTCGGGTTTCATGGGAAACCCAACTGAAACCATGTTCTCCTTCTCAACTTAACGTGTTGCACCAGGCCTCCTCATTCTTCAGCTGGTACGATATTCGAGATATCGCAATACCTAAGGTCGCTGAAACCTCCTCGACAGCCCACGATCGGTTTCGCCCTTCCTAGGGTTCATCAGGTCCCCGAGATTCCCTCAACCTTATGTTCTACTTGAACCCAAATTCCATGAAATCAGCGAAATACACTCATCTGCACAGCAATTTGGTTTCCACGGGGCAGTAGTTGAGAAACTTAGCTGTTCGTGTTCGAACTCTTCTCAAACACATGCTCATTTGACTTTAGATGAGTCAAACACAAAAAAATTCCAAGTTCCTAGCAAAGAGTGGTTTCTCCCGGGGTCCATTACAGTGCAGCAGTTATGGTAATAATATGATACCTGACATAACGCCTTCACAAAATCCACAATTGCGTCCCCATTAAGGCGGATAGAGCCACTGAAAATCTTGTCCACTGCGACGATGACACTGTCGGACCCGGTCTCGCCCATGACTTCCTGCAAAATCGCAGCTTTCCGCGGATCGACAGAGGCCGCAGCCAGTGTGCCGGCAGTAACGGGTTCATGGAATCCAACGCCAGGTAACGAGGTAAGAGAAAGTATGGAGGACGAAGAGGAGGACTGTGGAGGACCACGACCCTTGGACGTCACGTGAGAACTGAGCGGACTGGTATGAGAGGGCGGAGCAGCTAGACAGTGGTGGGGACATGGGGAGGTAAACGAAAAATAACAGTAAAAAATCTGTTCTGTGGAAGGACATTGTCACTTGAATCTATAACGCCTGACAGTCCAAATGGGATGGAAATATTAGATGGTCGGACTTCAATGGGTTAATACCGAGTTTGCATTGGCGTTTTTATGAATGCCTTACCCGCTCTAGGGGACATAGCAAATTATGCTGTGGCTATCCATGGAACACTTCAAAGAAACGGCACGTGTCTCATAATGGCCGCTCGGGCTGCTTGCCATCTTTATTGAAAGAACGACTGACTTTGTTTTAAACGTTTACCGCATCACATCCTTCAAGACCCAATTTGATCAAGTTCGACAGCTTTCAAACTACTAGAGCTAAACGGCGGAAAATCGAATTTCAAAACCCATAGATTTAGAAAATAGGGATGAAACAAGATCAAACGTTGTAAATTGGTTCAAAAAGTTATCCGGAGGCCAGCCGCTGCCAATAACCGAACATCCCATCAATTGGATGGATGTGTCACGTGTGGTCCAACCGAAGGCATGCTCTGATTGGTCAGAA
This sequence comes from Clonorchis sinensis, assembly GCA_003604175.2. NCBI lineage: Eukaryota > Metazoa > Platyhelminthes > Trematoda > Opisthorchiida > Opisthorchiidae > Clonorchis > Clonorchis sinensis. Next base: position 30,678,835 of record CM030373.1, on the reverse strand, counting down.
TGTCAGCCAATCTGGATCGAGTAGCTTTGGCTCGACGCTTCTCGCCCCCTCACAGAGATGATGACCCTAGAAATACAGTTGTAACAATCTTCCTTTATCCCCATAAATGGCTGTCTGAAGCTACCGCATTTTTTTCATATACTATAGTGGGCAGAGTAGAAAGCCAAGGACCGACACAGAGTTGCACGACCGTTCAGCGAGGCACAATGAAAGTCTACTAACCATGTAGAGATAGGCTTGTTTCAAACCATACATCAGTCCAGTCTTGGTTGGATGTCGTCGGTTTGATTATTGTTATTATTAGCGCTATACAGTAATGCCTCCGAAGAGAAGCAAATTATCGATAAAGACAGGGCCTCTCATCACTGGCCGACGAAGAAGGCCATCGTGGATCACCCTAGGGAGGAGGTTACCGCATTGTGTTCTCCGGTTGTCGTGGACTCGATCCCTAACTCTTTGTTTCACAGTCGCTTTCACAGGTTGAAAGACTCATCTTCCGACATTTCCAGATCCGGTTAGATCGTCACACAGTAGGATGTGGACAACCTATACATGACATCAACCAGACGATCGTAGTATGCTTCGCTTTCTGGGTCAGCCTTGTGTTGTTGTCGAGTGAGCCGAAAAGTGAGCCCACGTTACTCAGAATAAAGGGAATAGTATGGATGATACTTCGAAAAAGAGAGTGAAGGACATAGTTAAGAATGCATTCAAAAGAAGATGCACTTGGCCTGTCTAGATGCGACTGAGGAATAACCGCGTCGATTCAACTCCCCGTTGATCGAGAAGCCAAACTGAATTCGACGTGGACTGAAGCGAGCGACTCAGACCAACCGACTAGGGTGGGTAGTGGCAAGATAACCCATTGGTTTATTGCATGCTGCTGAGTAGCCGAATGTGGGAAACTGGTTGCATAGAACGGGAAACTGCAAACTTGAAAAGTGACAAAGGATTTACCGTAGTACGAGGATGTGTACTTGTTCGCTGCTGCCACTGAGGAACAAGTCCTCACTTGTCGAGCAATACCCATTGTATACTGACGCTCATGGCTGAGTGGTCTGAGGTTCCCCGTTTTTTGCCTGAATTCATCCAGTGATGTCAAGCTAAGGCCATCCCTCTTCCTACTTTCTCATAAAAAACAAATCTCCCCAAACAATCCATACGTAGCTCAGTGGAAGAGTGAAACTTCCATCTGAAAAGTCGTTGCTCGAGGAGCCAGTCAACACATGTGACCGCGTGATGTGGATCCCGTGATTGAAGGATGAATGGCGCTATATCCTGTCTAAGTGCGAGTTAATCACACTGCTGATCAGCCGCTCGTGGCCCAACGGTTGTGTTCAAACTACTAGCCAGGGGGTCCGGGGTTCGAGACACTCCGGAGTTTCGTGAGATGCGCACTGCTGATGATTCCCCATAAGGATGAAACAGCTGTACAGTGCTTCTGGGCTTTTCAGCATAGATTAGCTTCACTTACAGGACGAAAAATCCACACACACAAGAAAAACAAATCTCCCCAAACTACCAACACTAAAATTGTATGTTCGTGGAACAATGCTTCCCAGCGTCTGACATCTGTGGGGTCAAAACAATCCCAGTTCGATCACCTGTAGAAATTCGGCGTGCCGACAATCTTAACCTACACAAAATTAAAGCCGAGCCAGGCCAAATCTAGACCTAATATTCGCAGATGAACGAACTGATGCTGTCCAGCGAATCGTCGACATGGTTAGTTGGATTAGTCACGGTAGTCTGACCAGGGGCGAAGATACCGTTCAAACGGAAGATGGCTTATGTCAACCTGCGACACCTAAGGCGTCAGCATGACACCAATTTCAAGCGTTACAGTGGAACTCGGTCGTAAGATTGGCAACAATGGTTATTTACAAACGCATACTATCGTGGCTTCCTGAAATGTGCCAGTTTCAAGTCATCCTCATCAATCAACTGAAAGCCTTGGGGACATGATCAAAGGGTCGTCGTTTCCAAAGTGTACAGAGAACACTGCACAGATTTGTTGCTACACGAAAGCTTGATAAACCTGTTCACAGTGAGTTCACATCGAGTCAGGGGCAGCAACAGGTGAACTAGGGACAACAGAACACTTCCGGTGCATAGGTGCCATGTGGCAGTACAGGAACACGCTACCCGAGTCCTAGAAAGGAGAAATCATTAAATCTGGGGTTGCTTCGAGCCAGGAAGATCTGGAGTTTAAAAGCACCGAATTTATTCTCATACAGGTCGAAAGCTGTTCAAGATATAAGGGAGAAAAGACAAGAGGTGCGCAAGGAAACATTCTGTCTCTCAGGCTTCTCCTGTTACCAACATGCTACTTTGTCAGACTGTTGGAATTTTACCGGATGTCGCCCACCGTATTGCCATCGGGTCGTAGGTAATCCCACAACACAGTGGCTGAATAAAATCGCTCGACTGTCTGCATACAAACTTGATCACAGACGTTCGAGTGACTGTCATTTAGAACGACAATAGGCGAACATATAAGAACGTATAATTAAGATCATGTCTGAGGGATAGATGGGAACTTCACGGTCGATCGATCGGTGGGACGAGCAAAAATTATCAATCAATAGGCATGAATGATCGAACGATCCACATAGCAAACCCGGATTTTGTCTGAAAAATTTGCCATCCTTTTTATGTTGAGAGGTCTGGTTTTAAGCGAGATGAAAATGTAGCTGTGAGAAGTCCGGTGCATAGAATATGGACAAATATTTCTTTGAAAGGTCAAAACGAATTATGTTGACCCGGCTGCACTGTACAAAAGTACGCGGGAGAGAACAACAGTAACAAGATCCAGCGAATTTTAGGAGACACCATATTCACACGCTAAAGCGATCGATTTAGCGACAGTAAAGGTGGAGCAGGGAGGCTAAATGTGCGGTTTTGCAGAGCACCAGAAACTGAAGATTGTCTCCTTGCCGGAACATTGAACCCGTCGACTTTATCAGATTACCAAGGAGATAAAATGCATCAACGAAAATTCAACAGGCGGAGGTGCGCACTGTTTTGACCCTTTATTCGCCCTCATTTGGTTTCTAAGGTGTACGGGATATCAGAATCGGTAGGAGGAGGTGGGGGAATACTAAGAAATAAAATAATAAAACAAGGGGGTTCACTAACCGAGAGATGCGGCCCTATGAAGAAGTCCCGTTGATCCAGAGGCCCCATTAATCAATCCACTGTTGCTGTGTGCCCCAGCTTGGGTGATGAGATGAGCCGATTCCAGTTGGGATATACAACGCAGAATTTCCAACCAGGCGTGACCCAAATAATTTCCGTCTGTCTGGGCGATTGTGATTAGCGTGCGGATGGTGTCAATATTCTTCTGTTTCATTGCTTCGGGTGTGGAGACCGGTACGGTATTGAAACCAGGGTTAGTCGCGGATCCCGCGGAGGACAAACTGCCGCTAGACGAGGATGGGAACATTTCCGATTTCGGGCGACGACTGGAACTATGGGCTCCAGCTGTGGTGGAACTTCCAGAGCCTGAATTAGTAGCATGGGCCGCCGACGAGGTGAGGAGTAGGGTGAATCGCGCCAGGGCTTGAACATAGGCATCACGCTCCGTTTCCATGTGAAAGATGCAGGCTATACGGATTGAATAACGGATACCTTCAAGACACAGATGGGCCACGTCGAGTGCATCGCAGTCCTAGGAAGAAGGCAAGAGAGAGGAAGGTGTCACCCGCAACGGGACAACAAGATGTTCTCGTCAGGTAGATGTATGATCATGGAGAGCTGTAGGCACCGAGTAAAATAGAGTGAAGAGACAGAAACTGATATACTAAGTGATGTGATGTCCATTCTTGAAGAGCACGACAACACTACGCCTTTCGTTTTGATGAGGCGACAGTCATGGTCGATTGTGACCCCGCAATCTGAGCTGCAGTCCCGAGGAAGACCATCCCTCAGCCCTTCGAGCTAAATCCTCCAATGCGCCTTCTAAAACTATTCTTAATTTGTGAGTTAAAGAACTACCGTGCAACCTGGATACACTTCACATCTGATGACGTCAGACACATTCCTAAAAGTGGGATTGCGGAAAATTCAAGTCTACAAAAAACAGCCTACCCGATTTCTAAACATCCAAGTTGCTTTCCTGCGGGAACTAGTGATCCACATTCATCGCCTCGTTCGGCTCTTATGCGTGGTGTCATTATCAGAATGGACCAATCAATGCAGAGATCCACTATAACAGGGGTACTACTAACTATTCAAGTGATCAGAAGATTGGGTGGAACGCGACATGCAAGAAAGGCGAAATAGACCAATTGGAGCAAGCGAACAGAACTAGTAAAATCGAGGTACTCAAAAGAACCAGTCGGATACGAGGCAGTCAGACCACGACACAACCTATAGCCCGAAAGGATCAACCAGCAAGATTACGCACTAGCCAATCTTCAAAAGACCAACCACGTTGCAGTTACTAACTACTCTTCAGAAACTATGCAAACGCGAGAAGTTGAAGAGCATGTTCGGACGGTCGTCTAGCGCGATAGACCAGAATCAACGCGCACTTATCATTTGCATGAGTTTTTGCTGAGAACTAAAAAGCGAATGTTTCTACTAGGCAGTAAGTAGACCTCAGTAGTGCCATCATTTTCTCTGAAAAAGGTTCTCCTCTAGACAGACCACTTCCACGGACACAGGCTGCTTTCGGTCGTCTCTTCAAGTGTCCTTTCAAGGTTTAACTAACTCCCTTCGGATAGTATCTCTTGAGCAAAACATTTGTGGATTCGACCGTGCAAACAAACTTGACACCTATTTCGGAAAGCTGAGAAGCACCTAACATGTGTTTCATCCTTGTTGAGCAGGACACCTGAATTGAATCCGAAAACCCCCATGGAAATAACACATCCCTAATCATCCGCGTCATTGAAATACAGGACAAGACTTAGCACCACTGATACATGCTGATACAAGATGGAGTTGTAAACAATACTCAAGATGCGACTGTAAGCGTCACTTGTCGGCTACCTGCACATTTCAGGTAAGAGGCCGTACAAGGATTCGTTTCTCGATACCATCATAAGACGTCTAGTTGAAGGCAGACTATTCTAGATGCAAAATATTGGTTCTCCGAGGGACGCATACAACTCAATAGAACGTAGCGTACTTACCTGTAGTCCGACACTAAAAGCCGCCAGAAATGGGGTCCATGCCAGTTTGAACATGGGTCGAACGTGTTCACATTGTGTGGCGCTCGTGAAATCCGAATACGTATTATCGATCTGGAGAAAGAAAATGAAGGTGTGCAAGAAAGAAACAATGTGGATGGGGAGAGAGAACAACGGAGGTGAACAGGCCTCCAAACGGGGTGGCTGTTTGCTTCAGCAGCTCGGTTTTTCCCACGTATACTGGGCCTTAACAGATGGGCTACAAAAAACATACCATGAGCTACAAACCATACTCTTGCCCTGAGAATCTATACTTAGACGTTTGCTAACAAAGTGAAAAACTTGTCTTAAAAACAGGACTCCACATGAAAGGGGAAAGTTAATCGACTAGTCATATCTGATCGATTTGACCAAACTGTTGTAGACCGTTTCTGAAAACACGTGAATAACCAAGCTCAACTTTCTGGATATTTTTTTTCAAATTTTCGAATTTACTGATAAGAACCTGGGCTCACAAAGAGTCGCCTGGACAAAAATGAGGTTGTTGCCTGGATTGTTCAGAAAGCACATGTATTTTCTCTGCAAACTACCCCGGCTCGAACAGTCTGGCGGTTACCAACGCAGGCTCCCGTTTCAAAGAACCGGGTTCGAATCCACACGCGAATGTCCTCAAATAGATTACCCTGTCCCTGTCTTGAAAAACTGAGTTCCCCGTGAATACTTCACTTTCAGAAAAACTAATATCCAAGTAGTAAACAAGATAGCAAGAGGGTCGCCAGCTATGCCCATCTGATCATCCCCGAGACGGTGAAGTCAGCAGAATGTTGTCGGACGGTTTTCACTAGTCTTGTGACTAATGTGCCAATAAAAAATGCTTTCATATCTTGAACATGAGGCGGTCTTTCTGCATCGCCATCAGTTGAAGACTATTATAAACGAGAAGCTGCGGTTGAAGCAGTTTTTAAACTGAATTCCTTTGAACTCCAGACACCGGCTCATCACCATCACCATCACCTGTAAGAACGGCGTACATGTCGCACAATGGTTATGGCTGCCACAATTTCGTCCATCGATGATTTGGGGAAAGAGGGTAGGTAACTGCGCATCGGAGGCGGTAGCTCATACAATTGATGCATAAATACAAAATTCTCAGTGAACCTTTCATTTCGGGGGATAGAAGGAGAGCTATGCGTTGAAGGCAGTAGCTTGGATGCACGAGTGCCATTGACAGCGCAGCCGGGCCACGTCTGACAATGTCTCTAAGCATTGATGTGTCCCGTCACGGGTTCCCCATCCGGGAAGACGACAGTGACCAAAGCAGCTGAGTTTGCTGGTAATGGCTTTCACACTTCTCTGGCAAGTCATTGTTTGACCTCCCCTGGCTCGTTTCCACCCTTCGCGTGAAGATCGGTCGACTGGCACAGGGAGCACGTGGTCAAGCCAGCGCAACCTATGCGGTGTCACCAGTTCCTCCATCGTGGGCGAGTTATTGCTTCCGAAACCCATTCGACATACTTCAGTATTGCTGATCCGGTGTTACCACCAGACTCGGACAATGCTCCGAAGATATCGATGCTCGAACACTGAAAGTCTTTTGACGTCCTCGGCGCGGAGCGACCAGGTTTCTGATTCGTATAGTAATACGGAGCGCACCGCAGCATTATAAACTCGACCCTTGACGTCACTCCTACGCCACAAGTGACGCAGGTTCGCAAAAGCTGCTCGGGCCTTCCCAATTCGGATGGAAATATCATCTTTCGCCGGAACACCGGGACTGATATAGCTGCCCAGGTAAACACATTTGTTTACTACCTCGATAGGCTCATCTGCAAGCATGCGGCTAGGGTTCGAGTCTACCCAGTCTTGCAGTAGCACTTTGAACTTTGCAGGTGTGAAACGCATACCAAACAATGAGACAGACTAAGTTAGGTTGTTTCATATTGTTTGCATTACCACGGCGTCAGATCCAAGAAGAGCTGTCGGAGGGTGAAAATATCATCGATATATCATCCTCTTGCAGCTTGGTTCTCACAGGTCTGTCCCTCCCTGTGTTCAGTCAACCTTCGAAAGATAAGACCAGAGAGCACCAGACACCGAACAAAGATACAGCAGTCCGAAAACAAATGCCATACAGGTGAGATCAACCCCTGGGGGTGTTCATAAGAGAGTTCTCGCCAATTCATATTTAGTGCGTGGTCGCCATGAATAGTGAGCACCTCCGAGAATGACGAAATATCCAGCTCAGCTTTCGACCTCATCGCTATTCACCGGAGAGGAACCTCTGGGAAAACCGGGAATTAGGAAATGGTGTGACGCTCAAGTAACCGGAGCAATCGCAGCAAAACATACCGATAAACACGACCACTGGAGATAAGTGGTACGAACAGAATGGGATCCCTCTTGTACTGAAGTGCGATACCACAACAAGAACGAGGCAAAAATGTGCACCATAGTTATGAGAAGCTCACGAAGGCGAAACGTGCAAAACATCCTAGTGACGACCAGGGTGGACAATGACTTACCGAATTCAGGAGGTCCTCTTGACTTCGAGGCTGATCGGTCTTTGCGTTGCTTGGTGAACGGTACTCGTTCGCTTGGCTTCCCATAGTCAAAAGTTTGGCACCCGTTAGACGGGACAATGCATCGTCCGAGCGAAGTTGTATGCTACAGTTTGCGATTTCATCGTATATTTGACCCAAATATGCCTCTGGAAGGTCCTGGCTATCGTTGATACAACGGTTCATCCGAATGTAGTCATCCTGAAGGCAACGGGACAGAAGGGAGAATATTGCTAAAATTGAGGGGCTGAACATTTCGAAAACCGGGACTGGTAAGGGAAACGAACGAATAGAAAATCAGGGGATGGGAACTGTGTGTGTTACGGGCCGAGTACCTCCGTTCCCGATTCAGTCACACTGAAGAGTGCAAAGTGGGATTCGAAGCTGTAAACAAGTCAGCAAGCCAGAGTGAGATAGGCCAACAAAACGTCCACCCAGAAATTGCCCAAAGGAGACTGGCCGCTGGGGGTTGTTTTATTCACTGTAGGGGCTTATACGGTGGCTATTTGGAAGACGGGTGTAACAGTCAAGGCTATCAGAGGAGCCTAGTGAGGCAGTCGTAAGACGTATTTAGACACCATGAGAAACGGATATCTCACGATGGGACGGTACAGAATGAGGGACCGGTCATCAGTGTATCGCAGTTCGGCAAGGCTGGTGTGAAACAGTACGACGGAGAGACCGTTACGCGGCTGTCGGTGATTCGTCGGAACCACCCAGGTTATGTATTGATCGACGGAATGAGGAATGGACACAAACAAGCAGCCACAAGTAAGGAACACAAGGTTGTCTAATGTGCATGCCACACAGATTCTGTGGTTACGAACCGAAAATTTGAAAGAAGGATCTTCAAGACAGCGAGTCCTGAAGCAACTGAAGAGATCCAAAACCACTGAATAGTATCCAGTCATCAGCTAGCCGAGAAGTAGTTCACTCAGTTTCTGCAAGCCGATAAAGATCGCGGGATAATAACTGTTTTGAGCAACAGATTGGAAAGCGAACCTAGCAAAATTCAAACAAACCGTGCCACAAAGGCGTGAATGAAGCTAGACTGAAGCTGTGTGTCGTTGAATGGACGCTTCTTGGAGAACTTCCTTCAGATGGGGCTGAAATCGAAAGTTCTGTGCTGACCTAGCTCATCCACAGATGATGAATCATAACAGCAATTATTGCAGCAGTGACAAATGAGATCAACGCAATCTGAGGATGAGATGGAACAGAAACGGATGAGAGCAGTTTGACAGAAGCACCGCCAGAGAAGATAGTACGGGTCATCAATGACTGGTGGGTGTTTCCAGTGCGGCGTAAAAATTCTATTGTACGCATGCGAAATCACACGGAGGACCTGAAAATTATCAAGCCATACATGTGTAGTTCAACCGGACCCTCAATAGCTCACCCGCTTCCAATTGTTATCGAGGTTAGTCAAGGAAATGTAGAGGAATCAGAAATGTGGCACTTTGTTTGACCGTCCCAGACTGATACTCACAAAACAACATGCAGACCAACCGGGTCGGCCGGCTGGAGAGCTTGGACCAGGTGTGAGTCACAGTCTTATAAGTTGCTGATTTCCTCAACCAGACCGAACCTCAGTGAACAGTCAGATCGGTCTACCTGAATGGATATAGATCCTTTCGGGGATCCAATAACTGGCGAGTGGATACGTGGTCTTGTGGTCAATGTCCCAGAGGGTCACATGACTGGTCAATCTGTCCTAATCAAGATGTAGGCTCTGTGGGTGTGTTTTTCAGGACCTGACCTCAGTTGTCCTACCGTGAGCACAACTTCACGTCTTTAAGAGGACAGCGATGACTGAAATACAAACAGATTCTCGTGGGCGGACAGAGAGATGACCATGTTTCATCGCTTCCGATGGGATGTGCTGTACATTGTGTAGTGGAACTTTACCTAAGAACGATGATAATCCAGAAACCCATGCTGACGGCTTCACGTGTCGGTCGTTCAAAATCCAAAAACCACCAAACAGAGTCAATTCGTCCCCAGTAAAAGAAGACCTGCTAGCTGCCCAGTGACACGAGTGTCGTAGCACTGGAAACAACTCTCACATGAAATGTAATGGTTGCTTCACACAGTGGGAAATACGGACAAATTTCAAACGCGTCAGCTATGATTGGGGTTTAGCGAAGGTCCGTGGTTCGAACCCGACCCCAGTATCTCGACTTCTCCTGTCTACGCTTCGGTAACCTGGCGGCTTCTCAGCCCTCACGCTTCCTTCGGGCGATATGGCAGCTGAACGGTTATTATTTGTTTTATTAAGTGAGAGAAGCTTTATTAAACCCTGTTGACGACTGTGATGATAAACTGAAGCAGCCGGTGGATCGCGTCGACCGAAATATGCTACCACACACATCGTTTTAAATCCTATGAAAAAAAGGCTCCTAGGCATCGAAGGTATCCTGCAGCCCTGAATAATAATAATGATAATAATAATAATAATCGTTTAGCTGTAACATCCCCCCGGGTTCCTAGCTGCCATGCTACCCGAAGGAAGCATGAGAGCTGAGAAGCTGTCAGATTACACAAGCTTAGACAGGAGAAGTCGAGAGTTCGAACCATGGACCTGCCGGTCAGTAAGTTCATGCCTTAACCACTGTGCTAACCCGAGCTTATCGAGCAAATTTGTCCCAAAAAGGATGCATCGTACGACGGACAAACACCGGGTTAAAAATCAGACATGAACTCACATGTGCAATATCGGATGGCAACGCGGAGGTCTAGCTGGTCGAACGGACGTTCAATAGGCATTGTCCGTGGGTTCGAGTCGCGCCAAAATACGTTGTTGAAAGGGCGTAGCACCACTATCAAGAATTTATGGCCAATTTTGTCCTGCAGAAATGGTTATCGGTGGTAAATTAAAATAGCAGCTAAAGAGCGACGATGGTGATGATAATGATAATCGTTCAGTTGTGACATCCTTATGTGTATGATGCAGCTGCCGTGCAACTCGAAGGAAGCACAAGGACTGAGATAACGTGTCAGTATGCCCAAGCATGGACATGGGCACTTGAAATGTCAGAGTTGGATTCGAACCCAGGACCTTCCGGGGTGTAGCTTGGCGCCTCAACCGCTGAGCTACTCCGAGACTATCGTACCCTGTGTAAGCTCTGTACGCCCTGTGTTTCTCAGGGTGTGCCTGCAGCCAAGAGGTTCGGCAGTTTCACAATGAAAAACTGCACCAAAATCACTCAAGCGACTGTGGAAATATTAGATTCTGGGACCAGTCACAATCGGGGGATGGATTGGTTCAAATTTGTGGCAAGCAAGTTATAGTCATACAACCGATGGTTTGCAACACGTCCGGCAAGGTAAGGTACAATCACCCCGCGAATTCGGGCGCAAAAGTCTTCGAATAGTATGTGTACTCCAGCTTACACCTGTAGCACACGGCACCACCGAACAGGGTTAACACGATCAAAGTCGTTGTGCCCAACACCATATTAGCAACGTGCAGAGAAGCTTGACAGCGATAGGCAAGTTTGTAAGTTAGTCTGCCCAGGCCATAAACGAGCCATAAAGATGAATAGGCGCGACCCCCGACAAACGAAAGGGCAAGAATGTGGAAGGATAACGAAACGAAAGTCTGGGAAATCACCACCAGACGAAGTGTGCAGGACAGAGAGACAGAGACAGAGGGGGGGAAGAAAACTGCCTCACTGCAACGGGATGTGTTTAAAACACAAGCAAGAGTAATAACGTCGGCGCTAATTACCGTGCACATTTGAAGTAGCGTCTGGCGTAAGTCGGAACGTTTCTGATAAAAGATCGGACGGGTACAGATAGGATGAGTTGGTTAAAACAACAACATTTAGTGGCAGGATAGACGAGAATTCTTTCCCTAACGTCCGATATTGTCGTGGTGAGAGTTGTGGGATGAAACTAAATCAGTAGCATGACCAAGACTACAAATTTCGGTAGCCAGAAGGTTCGTCATCAAGCAAAGGGGAAATCTAATTTGAATTCGGTTATTTCATCCTTCCTGTAACGGGCGAACGGTATCTTCGAGTGACGCGTAATACCAGAACCTCCGGGCAGGCAAAACAAAGTCGGAGCTGGGTTTCTATACGGTACTATTAATATAAGACAAATTCACAAATTATACAAACCTCGACAGTAGATACTCGTCCAAGACAAATGGTCCACTTGGACTACAAAGGTACAAACCAAAGGAGCAAACAGGCTCCCACGTGGGACAGTCACACGTGCACAAAGTCGGTCACAAAATGGCCGGATGACCTCAAAGCCAAAATAGGTGAAGTGGTAAGGACAAACAAACGCCAGTTCATATACACGCACTAAACACAAAAGTGGGGCGGGGGTTACAAATAGAGACAGAATAAACGTGGGGAATTTCAAGTGTCAACGTGATGAACGATACACTTCCGTTTCACAGTTCTCACGAAATCAGATGTAAGCACGAAGTCTAACGAATTGTCAAGTTGGACAGGAACAGTCAGAAAGCTAGGGTTGGGTTCCAACCACACAGACTTGCCAATCGCTGGGTCGAAACTTAGTACCGAAGGTCTAGTAAAAGTTCCCCCGTGGTTATCGACTTTCTCCATGTCCATTTCAGACAATATGTCGATTTTATTATTCCTGACAAAAATGGAACAGGTGTGCAGTACTTGTCGGCTTTTCAGCCTACACTGAAATCACCTACAGGAAGAAACATCCATTAAGAATGCTCACATCTCACACCCTGTCCATGGAACCGTCACTCAGCTGTAACATCCTTCCGATGCCTATCTACCATGCCATCCGAAGAAACTCTAGGGCTGAGATATTTCGAGGTTGTCCACGCCTACGCCGAGATGTCCGGGTTGGGTTCGAACCACGGATCTTCCAGTGCGCGCCTTAATCACTGAGCTATCTCGAGTTCAATAGAAACGGCATCATCATCATCGTCAAAGACAGCAACATCAGTGTTGACACTGATGCTTCACTGCCGTCAAACCAGAGAAATTGTGGCAGTGATTAGATTGTTTTCATGTCATACCAGCAAAGTGAACGTCGCCACTTGTGGATCTTCAATGACATCCTGGCACTCAATGGTGGAGGGATATGGAATTCGCTCCAGAAAGAAAGTCCTGTACGTTCTGCACTACGTCGAGGTTTGATACACGCGAGTGCCTCAAAGATTATCGAGTGCTCAACGAATAAGCCGATTCATGAGTCTGTTGTGGAATCTCTGTGGGAAAGCCGCCGCAGAACAACAAGGGTTCAAAAAATAACTCTGCTTCGACCGGATAAAAACTTGTTCAAAAGATGTGGAAAGTTCGATTATGTTGCAGCTATTTCAGTAAACTTAGGGTTTGTTTATCGAGCTAGGCCTAGAAAGACGATGTTTCTGACGACGTCGTTGAAGTACGACAATGTCAGCTGATGAGTATCGTTCAAGACATTGTAGAGTTGCGTTTCGTTTAGCCATGGACGGGTGGGAGGTTCGTGGCCGAACAATCGGATACTGGCAAGAATTCCAGATGGTTCAGTTACGTCTGCTTGGACAGGAGACACGATTTCACATTGAAGACACGGCCGAAATTCGGCAGATCTATGACTCAATTTGTTTCCGCTGGATGAAACGGCGAGAAATACTAGGTCTATTTTTTACTCTTCTGTCTTGAGATATACACTATCGATTTGTGTCAGTTTTCAAGTCTAACCAAGAAAATTTATAACTGGTGTTCGAATTAAGATATTTATTAGGCAACTCAGGATTTTAATGTACTTACTCAGCTAGTTCGGGTCTAGGACCGGCCAAAATCATTAAACTTGAGAAGTGACCTATGGTAAACAGCAAACAAAAGGTTACGGAGAACGAGAGATTCGGCTGGAGTTGGCGAACTTCGTACAATCTGGGTCGGTTCACGGAACGTCGGTTGGGACTGCGCCTACCTGATGAGACGTAAGAAAGACGAAACCGGTTTTGGGCTGTCGAAGGGTTTCTAGCAACCTTATAAGTAGCCCCCTACTTTCAAGTAGAAAAAATTATCCTGGTTCAAAAAAGATGGTACATTTGCCGGATGTTCTCGTGTTAAGCACTGAGCTATCTCGAGCCCAAAGTACTCTTGTCAGCTCCTGAGAACGACAACTTCGGTGTTGGTGCTCGAGATCGACGCAATCATTTCACAAAATTGAGGAAACACAGGGTTGCCAGGGTGACATTAACCACTTGCCGAAGTTTGTGCGACGCAGCCAGGCGTCATCACCCATGAGCTGTTCTAGATCCCTGCGAAAGGGCATTACTTCAAAAGATGGATACGAGAGAGAGTTGAAACAACCGTAAGGTGACTTGAACCAATCAACAATCGTTCCGCTTTTAACTCAAGCCGTATTACTCCCGTGACAGGTGATGACAGAACACAGCTTTTTGACTGGCACATACGATACCGGTTTTTGCACGATTGCACAAACAAACGGACGCAAAAATCGATGCATGAGGCATTTCAGGTATGCGGTGAGCGGCTAACAAACAGGTGCTTCTTAACAGTAATGTCGGACAGTCTGCACAGCTCTGTTTACAAGAGGACTATTTTTAATCTTTTTTACTGCAGCAAGTTTTTGCAACTTCAACTGCACGAGGTTTCGTGAATCCGTGATGCAAGTGACAATCCCAATGTCACCAGGTTCGTGTTCGAGAGAGCAACTCCAGATAGTGCACAATCGATCGGCTACAGTACTTAAAATCTGCACCATACAAACAAAAGTTGCTGGTGGTCCTAAAACTCAAAGTTCAGCAATGCACCTAGCTTGCACAAACTGATCGCGCGGTGGGGTTTCTTAAGTTGTAAAGTCAACTTCACAAGCACTAGACTTGGGGGCCCAACTAGTGGGTCACGGTTGTCTCACCACATTGCTGTGTCCTCATGCGCAACGCTCATAAGGTTTGCAACGTTCAGCGACGTGGATGCCCGTTCAAGCTGAAGATCCTCACTCGACATGGTCACGAGAGGGGCAGCGTTGCGGTCAGATTAGGTACCACCGTTCGGTACAGCGCGGGCTCACATCCCATGGACCAGCAGCTTTTCTGGGAGCACGAAGACACGGACACCGGCTCGTGTGGAAGCAAAACGAGGCCAAGCAACACGGGTTATTTAGTACCCAGTTAGTCAAACGAATTCGTTGTTAATTCACAACTTGAGTGTGGTGTGGGCAGTGGTGAAGAAATACTACACGTAGTATGCTACAAGACGCTGTTCTGATGTTTTTTTACTGCCATGAGTGTGCAGCGGGTTGAATTTTGATTGTACCAGCAACGGTTTGTTTGCTGTCATCTTAGGAGTGTCGCTAGTTGCGGACACCAAAGAAAACCAGTTTGTGGACGATTATGGGCCGGGTTTGCATCTGGAACAGGCCTTTTCACCTTTTCTTTACGTGTTCACCGCAACTTCTTGTAGATTCATATGATGTGTGTTTAGCACTAGAGGGAGTCGGCAGAAAGTTGGAGTTGTGTCTGTCAGCCGAGTCGTGAGAAATTACTGTCTGAGGGATCTTAATTTTCTACTCTTTTTGCACCGTCTCTGTGTGTTCGCTGTGTCACAACGCTGTGAACTTTGTACTCGATTTAGTGTGAAAAAAGCTGCGCATCGTTCGATTTGTGGCTGTCAGCTAGCTTCATCGCTTTCCCCTGTTGTGGAGAGCTCGATTTGATTTATCTCGTCGTTCTCCGCTAAGTCTCTGTCCGGAGGCCAGCCGTCCCTAATAACCGAACATCACATCATTTGGACGGATGTCTCACGTGCAGGCTACGAACCAAACGAAGGCATGCCCTGATTGGTCAGAATGCCAGCCAATCTAGATCGAGCATTTTTAGCCAGACGCTTCGCGCCCCCTCACGGAGATACTAGCGCGATCTTGTAGAACATTCTGTCACTGCCCTATAAATACGGTTGTAATAATTTTCCTTTGTCTCCATAAAGGGCTGTCTAGAGCCACCGTGGCTTTTTATATACCATAGTGGGCGGAGCATGAAGCCAAGGACCGACACAGAGTTGCACGACCGTTCAGCAATTCACAACAGTCTCAAAAAGCATTTGCACTGACTAGGGACTGTCCATGGGACCTGGTCAAATTGATCGATCTTGAAGTGATGGGACGTCCATTTTCAGGACGAGATCGACTGACTACCTAATTTTATTTGACGATTTTGTAACCTTGGCGCCGAAATTTTGAAAACAATTCATATAGCTATACGTATACCATATGGTTCCGTCTGTATGTGAACCCGTTTGAAACAGCACTCTCTCGTGGCGGACACCACATGAGATGCCTCTAGGAACAAGATTCTCCCCCCTTTTTAAAAACGTCGCTATTTGGAGCACACAGTGTGGAAATAATGATTTAGTTGTAGCACCCTTTCGGTGCCTAACTGCCATGCCACCAGAAGGAAGCACGAAAACTGGGATACTGCCAGGTTGCCTACACAGGGGAAGTCGAGAGGCAGAGATCAGGTTCGAGGCATCGAGCTATCTCGAGCCATTTCTTCACATTCTCAATTTCGTGTTCACTTGAGCTGCTTGAATTAAATTCAGTTCAATTTATCAGCTCTAAACCATGTACCATAGGCACATTGGTTCCAGGTGCTACAGTATCGATCGACTGGAAGTGGGAGAGTGTGGGACATACAGCCAACTACTGAAAGTATGTTTGATTAGTTCGGGAACTGGGTAGCTACGAATTGAAGGCGATGACTTTGATGCACAAGCGATACTGACTGCGCGATTGGGGATTTCTGCCAGGGTCATTAAACACTGCTGGGTTGAGTGCAGGGTCCCCATCCTGGGAGGTGACAGTTGTCGACCCGACTCAGTTTACTGGTTAGCATTTTCATAGTTCCTTGCCAGGCCATACACTGTCCACCTATCGGTCGATTCCACACAGCACAGAGCTGGACGAAAAGAACTCTGCCAGGCAAAAGGTCTTCTGGCATTTAGACTATACGTCCTAATCAGCGCAACCTACGATGTGTGAGTGATTCACCTATTTCGGAAGAGTTCCTTCTTCCAGCGACCATCTGGCGTACATGACTAATCCGATCTTCCTATCAGACCTGACCAATGCTTCGGAGACAACGATGTTCAAACACTGATGTCTTTCCTGTGTCCTTTGCGCGTAGAGGACACGTCTGTGATCCATAAAGTTGTATCGATCTCACTGCCGCAGTGTAAGCTCTGCCCTCAACAGATAGACTCACGTCACGGCGGCAACATAGACGTCAGAGGTTGACAAAAGCAGCCTTCTCTTTCCCATCACAGTCACCAGTTGCTAGTAAAGCCTTCCTGGCAGCAGTATGATCTGCTGATCTCGAGGATATCCACTGTTTATTTATTCGAATCAGATGGCTTGGACAAACACTTATGAAAGTTGAGAGCATAGCCTCATTAACACGTTTTACTTCAACCTCCAAGCAGTCTTCGACATCCCCATGAATTTGCGTTTCCAGTAGCTTTCCAGCCAGGTCAGCTCGATAGTCTTGAGCTACTGAAACTTGTCGAAGTTGACGAATGGAACTGCTCTGCTTTACCACACGCAATGCTGATAGAAAGCGAGGTGATAAACGGGCTCGCAAAATGGTATGATCAGAGTGAAGCTGCGTAACCCAGAAGGAACGAAAATTTTAGTTGACCCTCTCCATCGGTGACTGAGAGCCAGATGGCCAATTGAGTTCATAACTGTTTTGCGATTCGTGGCCTTCAAGTAAGCCGGTTTGAGCGTTTGTGTTGGAAGTTCGCACTGGCCAGCAACAGACAATGATCTGCACACAACTGAAGCAGTCGCTCCCCATTATTCGTACGCTGAGCGTCGACTCCAAATCTACCACCCAACTGTGCCTCTTCCGGACATAGTTGGCCAACTTGAGCATACACTAGCAGCGAAGCATTAGTGTTGAACACTGATGTCATTCTGCCGATGATGGTGATTATGATGATGAGCAGGCAGAACATTCATTAGGATTAAAATATCCGCCCTTCTTGCTGACCGAGGCAGTCGTGACAAATCTTGATAAAACCCGTCCTTCTCAGTCTCAGAACTGCAGTCTGTCGGGTGGTATGCCAATGTCTACTGCGTCGACCTGCATTGCTCTTAATTGAGTCAGGCAACCGAACAGACTGGGATCCAGTCCAGAGAGACGCCTTCAGCCATGAAGTTGAGTACAACTCCCACACCGTAGATAGCACAAGTCGATAACCGAAGAGTGAAAGGTGGAACATCTGAGCTTGCTCTAAGCGGCTTGAGGTGCACCACCGAAGTAGGGGTCTTGTACGCGTGTTTCGGAGACACAACACACATCGACAGATAGGAGAAGCAAGGTTTCGGCAAGAGATGCCTGTTGCCCAATTTGGCATAGAGTGCGAACAACGTGGATCAGATTTCTTGTGATTAGTAAATGATTATTTTGGTTTATTTTTCTGGGCGATGGTTTACACACGGAGCAATGGCTAGGGGGTTGCAGATAGGCTTGTGGCACTGCATCGTTCGATGGGTGGGAAAGGCCAGTGAGCAAAGAGCTGCAAGGGCCAATGATACTTCCCGGCTGCGCAAGCCAAAAAGGATGGTTTCGTTGAAGTACCCCACCTTGAGCCTTTGACTATGATCTACAAGGCAGTGGGGGTATGTTGGGTTTCGTTCGGGGATACTGCCCTAGCTTCTTACTAAAAGACTGAACCGCGAGGCAGCGGTTGTTAGGGATTTCTTAGGGGACCGTTCCCGGAGTCAATTACTCAATAGTCTGACCTGCTTGGTTGTCGGGAGCCGGCCTGGCCCGAGGAGGCAGGGAGTAGAGCACTACTATCTCACTTCTGATGCGGCTGCGCACAGCAGGTGCCTTTTGAGCAGCACCGGAATCTTCTGTTTTAAAAGTAGTTCAATCGTATTGAATAATGCGCCGGCGATCACGGTCAACCGTTGGAAGACCGGAGTGTGCGATTTTTAGGGCCGACCTCTTCAAACCCGTCCTTTCTCGGAGGGGAGCAGCAGGTGAGACCAGCTCACTCCGGTCCCGTGAGACTAGGTTTGAAATCGAACCCGCACACTCCCGATAAAAACCAACCTGAGTGTCACCGGATAGAGTCCCCTCCCCTAACAAAAACCCGGGTGGGAAGTCCGTGTTTCAAGTTTAACTACATCAAGGCACCACGTAGACATATGACTACCTGCAGCACATACAAGTTTGCTTCCAAGATTTACCAAAAAGATTTTCAGGTAGGTAAATCTTAAATATTACCGCAATCTCTCGGCGATGGGAGGTTCCTGAAAAGCAGTACACCAGAATTTGCCATCGTCCAAAGCCTGATAACGTACACGCCAACAAAAAGGTCAAAAGGTCAAACCTGATAAACGCGAAGCTCAGCTACTTAACACATTCGTTCTAGCCATAACGGAACTTCCGGATCTATGCGAAAGCTATTAGGTCCAAAACTGTCCAGCTCATCACCCCTTAGAATACAGCGTACGGCACCATCAGCCCTAGTCTAAAAAACATCGTGATGTTAACTGTTAAAAACTAATACCCCCAAGCAGAGTTCGCAAGGCTGGAGCAAAATGAGGAGAGATCCAAATATGGGAGGCGAAAGTATTGGTGAACAAAAGTCCTAGATGAGTGAAAAACGGAGTACCTAGACTCGAATTTTCGTGCTTACAACCATGCACAGCCGTGAAGGCATTGAAAAGCAGAAAAGCAGAGGAAGTGGAACACACGACGACGGCGGCTGAAAGTGAGAAACAACCTCGTGGTGGGTGGGCATGAAATTTCCGGGACGAGGAGAGTGGAGAGAGCTAGGTGGAAATCTTGACTGGTGATCGCACCCGTAAAGTGACACGGTGAACCCCCACGTATTTAACCTAGCAGGATCCTATGACCTAAACTCAGTTCACAGCCCGTCATCCATTCGTCGATACGGACCGAGTTAAACAGGGCCGAATGCGATGTTAGAACTTTTGGTTTCTGTCCCGATTGTGGTATCCGTCGGTGAGAAACATCGCAATCTGCGCGGAGCTTAATTCCGATCCTCTAAAGCGGACAACACCAGCCCGTGACGTTATTGGAACCTCTTGTGTGCTGACAGAGTGGTGGTAACACGCTCGCCTCGCATGCCAGATGTGCAGAGTTCCAACCGCGGCACGGCCAAGGGTATGCAGATGCAGGGTATGAGCTCAGATAAGAGCGAAACTCGAGTCCAGTGGTTCCCTCCCCCTTGGTGTCGACTCACCAGAATGATTACGCCGGTACAGGAGGACGACTGTTCAAACGGAAGTGATTGAGCACGTATTCTACAAATCCCAAAGCCACTCGCAACTACGATTATTCTCAGCCAACGGATGTCGTCCGAGCACTGCGTCCCATATCATCTGCCAGTTTGCCCTAAACCGCGGTGGCACTGACACCGACGAAATCGACCGACGCTTTCTACACGTTACCATGAGATTACCAAGAGTGACCCAAAGTCAAGTGGCTACATGCAGTCCAAGCTGACTAACTGTATCCAATATGACGGAAATAGGTCACTCGTGCGACCCAGATAGGTCGTCTATAGTCGTGGTGCGTGGCCTCATCTCAAGACCTCTGGAATGCACTGGTCATCCGGATCAAAATCGAAAGACCAAATTTGTGCGCATAAAAAATTTCATCTCGCTACTCCCGTCCAACTAGGGTTCGCTCTCATGACCGCGACTATGTGTCGTTCCTTTCTACGTCCAATACCTACAAATGTCGGTGCATTTCTCATTCGTGACTGATGAAGACACATTAAACGTTACCATCGCGCTACACGTGACGAAAGTGAAGAGGGAGACGCAGTGATGTAAAACTGCGTCAGGCAGCTCAATGACAACGGCACAACCGACCTACTATGGCTCTAGGAGGATGACGAATATTGAGAAGAAACACCGAAATCACACCTACTCGAGGCAAGCGAACGAGTGATTTCCTAATCGGAGCGATAATCCGAAGCTATCAGCTGGACTGCTCAAAGGTTTATAAACAACTCCAAACAAATTGACCTTAGGCCACGGGATGTACTCCCCCTGCGAATCGGCGCTGAAAAGACGTTTCATCCCAGTTGATAAACGTCAGCAGCTAGGGAATCTCCAGCGGGAATCCAACCAGCGAGCTTCGGGTTGGTTACCATTCGGCTGATCACCACTAGAATTAACTTGCACTCAGACGGGGCGTAGCAGATCCTGTCACCGTGTTTACTGACTTATCAAGTGGTGGCGTAGCACATCGAAGATCCAGACGGTTTGTGGAATTTTCCACTTTCTGGACTGACTTCTAAGAAGCAACATTCAAACTGAATGTCAGGTAAACTTTCGAGTCCAACAAAGCGTAGATGGCTGTGAATGCACAACTGCACACACTAACCTATCTGTCAAGTACCTACGGATAGTTGCTCACCCAGCTAGTCATGCGAGGTCACGGTCAACGATAGCCGTCGCATCAGTAAGCGTAGCTACACACTCACTTATCGACCGCTTCAACGGAGACTGGCATCCACCAGACGTAGAAATGAGAATGCGGACGAAACAAGACGATTGAAGAAGACACCTACCTTGGTCATGCGGTGATGCTGTTTGATTTGCACACTGTGCAGATCCGTTGTGAGCATAATGATGGAGAAGGCCAGAACGTAAGCGGTGTCGGCAGAGGCAAATAGTCCATTATTCGGATTGCAGGCACAATAACGTGCAGCAAACTTTTCCATCAAACGGTCGATTTTCTGTGCCTCCCCCGGGAGCCGAAATCCCGCCAGGAATTCCCTGCATGCAGGATGATACAGAGTGGAAATTAGTGGAGGGGAAAAAGCGCACTTGATGCGGAAAAGGCTAACAGAATATTTTAGACGTTTCAAGGTGTGCGCACATAAAACCCGGTTGAGCTAGCAATAAGTTCAAACGACCGATGGAATGTGTACAAAGAGATACGTTAACAGAAGGGATGGCATGCCTGGGAGCTACTCAAAAAGCCTATTCATGAGGTGCAGAGAAAGACATGCCGTCTTTCAAAGATGAATCCATCATTAGGTTATTACTGTGATTGACTGCAATGGTCGGACGCGCTTTAAACGCCGTAGGCCATCTGAAACTTACCTTCCCCGGCCGTGCTACGTTAACGGCTGGAAAATTAACCACCTTGCCGGATCATCAGTGTGTGTCCATCAATGCAAGACCAGATGACCAGAACATCTAAACGTCCTCTAATCTGGACGTATGTTTATCCGGTTAGCAAGAGGTACCGACAAACTCTGTAAAACAGGTCACAAAACTGGGGTAATCCACGAGGTAAGTGCGGAATTGCCACGAAGCAGCAGAATTACAGAAGCCATGACCTTCAGAATTCACAGGCCTGAACTGTGCGTTGGGAAAAGTTTGATTCAAGCACCTTGCCTAACCTGGCCGAGTCAGGTCGCCCCTGCTCTGATTGGTCAGGTGAGAAAAGACCAGCCCATCAATTCTAGTGACCCTGGTTTTTAACCTGACCCTAGTTATTTGATCTGATATGACTGACTCCTGTGACAGGATGCGTCGATTCCACGGATTTCCCAGACAATCCAGGTCTCGCATGCCTGTCACATTTAGTGTGATCTTTTGGGTGTTTGAACGCTCACGTGCTGAGTCGTCTAAATTTACCTGTGACAACCTGACGGCAAAATGGCGGAAAGAATTACCGCATTCAACCAAGTGATTCTCCCTAATCCACCAATGGGGATTATCTGTTATTTCTCCTCTTGTCTAATCATCCCACCGATTTTGGAAGGATTGAAGCGGTTTTTTTTTGAAAAAATGATATTTGGACATTACAGTCTCCGTTCTGTTGAAATACTCCTTCAGCCTGTTTATGTTGATATGATTTTGAATCGAAAGTAAACTGTGGGAAAACCGACACATGGTTCATTCACACCTATATGTTTTTCGCTGGGGACAAGAGGAAACAGAGGGAGTGTAGACAGTGGGCGAACGTGTGCATCCGTACAGTGTATCCACTGCTATTAAAAAAAGGACAGACGGAGAGCAAGTAGACAGTCTTTTGCTAGTACGTAGTGTGTGGGTAGCACCTCCGCTAATCGGCCAAGTTCTCTTCAGGGTCCTCTGTCTGGAGAAACGGCAGCTACCCAAGGGATAGAATCCACTGATCAAGCTATGCGGGATAATGTACAACCGCCTTTGGGGTTGGTTTCCACGTAATGGCTAAGTGAAGAGAGTATGATGGGTTAGAAGTGCCCCAGCAGCAAAAAATCAAATCCTCCAGCTGTAAAACCCCTTCAGCGCTTAGCTTCCATGCCACCTGGAAGAAGCACGAAGGTTGGCAAGCTATCCAAGCCTAGACAGGAGCCGGTGAGATGCACAAGTTGTATTCGGACCACGGACCTTCCGGTCAGTCATTTCGCGACTGAACAAATGAGCTGTTTCGAGCTCAGTTTATTGTCGGACCGGCTCAGTTCGTCCTTTGAGGGGTATCTTTGTCTTGATACGCCCGTCTTACCTATCCTACGCTTTGCCTCAGGGATATCAAGGAGTAAACAAAGAGAGTCCCCAATCATCTTCGCCGGTAGTGCCCACCGTTCCGGAAAAGCCAATCAATTTGTAACGTTGAAAATTTCCAGCACTATGGAGTCTGCTGGCGCTTTCTTCTTACAGGATTCACCGACTTATTGGAGGCCATCTGATATGTTTAGGTGGGATAAGTTAGGGTTGTGGCAGTGGTTATCTATCTCATTCGTTCCACCAAACCATTCAGAGCACTTGGCACACCTGAATCATCGCTTTACACAAAGCCCTCTCTGTTGGTGTTCGAAGCTGAGTCTAGGCAATATTATATTATATATTTGTATGTATATATATATATTTGAACAGCATAGGTGTATACCATACACTGACCAATCAAGTATTGACTTCCTACTTTGTGAGAAAAAATGGTACCAAATCATCCTGATTCAAACTAAAAATGTTTCTTGGACGTATCGATGAGTAGTCTTTCTGGTGCCTTCCAGGATGGGGAGCACGTGATCCTCACTACGCCTGGTTGGAGATGCTCCAAGATATGGCTGCTAATCACGTCAATGGCGTTTTTGTTGTACACTTCTATCCCGATTGCCTGAATGAGTATCAGAAGGTGTAGACACCTCAGAATGATTGCAGTAAGCTAGCACTAATTCCCTTCCCCGTCCACTTTTATTCTTTTCCTCACAATAAGGCTTTCAAATAAATCATTTTTTTTAAGTCGTTCAGCTGTAAAACCCTTTCGATGCCTTACTGTCATACCACCCGAAGGAAGCACGACGGCTGGGATACTGCCAGAGTGCCCAAGCCCAGACAGGGGAAGTCGAGAGGCGGAGGTCCGGTTCATACCACAGACCTTCCGGTCAGTAAATTCTCAGTCTAACCACTGAGCCATCTCGCCCCCATCAGTGCTGAACACTAATGTCATGCTGTCCATGAAGATGATGATGGTGGGTCTTTTTGGTTCCATTCTGCAGACGCGGCGGACACCAGCAGTGAGATCAAATACACTCAGCATCCGGCTATCGCAAGAACCATTTCCAATTAGCGACTATAGAGACGAATTAATCACATGGGAAGAACTGCACCCAACACAGGAGATAAAAGGATTGTCTGTGTTCGTGGAGGAGGTTGAAAGTAAGGTGAATGGGACAGTGTATTTCGCGACTGCACAGAACCCAAAAAAGATCTGACCCCTTGGATGGTCCTTAGAAGTCTACCAGACTACTACTGAAAGGAAGAAGGCCTCCGCTGCGGAGCTGTTTACTAGAGAAACACCAACTTAACAGTTACAGACTATTGGACAGGCGAGCAAAACTCTCGTGTACAAAACTGAATATTCATCTTCTCCTTGAACGTGTCTTCCTGAACTTTTCTGGATATTCATTGACTGTTACTCAAATGCAAGCAAATGCTACAAAGCGACTCCACAAATTCCGTAATAGATCTCACTTTTCAAGGGACGCGAAGCGGATTTACGGGAGGACATACTACTCGCATGCCTCATCAGTAGTATCCACCGTTACACTACGATACTGCACAAACCAGTTAAACTGGCAAAAATACCGCGAGTGACTGAGTTTTCCGATACTACCGCAGCATCTTCTTTTGGTCGACCAATTGACATTTTTCCAAGACACCTCATTCGAGCCATGACACGTAAAAAAATGCGCGCAAACAGCAGATCTCTCAGTTTATCTCAGAGGATACGGGCAGTTGTGTGCCGTCAAAAAGTCCAAGTGATCCGACTGTTGCTCTCAGCGGCGTTTTTACAGCATAACGGATACTTTTCTGTACACAAGTTTTTGGAATTTGGAATTCAATCGAACCTTAATCTTGACATCCCGCCAGCCTGCTCGGCTGAGAAAAATAAGCACGTCAACTGAAAAGATGAAAGCTCATATTGATTGTCACCAGTGAGGACGATGTGCACATATCGATCTGCACGTTAACAAGCTGACTGTGCAGATATCGGTAGAGAAGCCGTTTGTGGTGCGTATACCATTAGTTGATGAATCGATGGAATTAGCAATCGCGGAGAGGTGAGCCAAAATTGTCTCATGCTCCTAATTTGGCAGTGTAGGTGGAATGAAGTGGATCGATTTACCCAAAACCCGTCGCTAGTACAGGCACAGAGACTGACGGTTGCCTATTGTGAAAACCCGACTACTGATTCACAGGCCACCATCAAATGCACATCGACCATTGGGACACCCTCTTCGGTCGGTGTGACCGAGTTGCAGGAATAGGTGTGAATCCCAGCGGTCTCACTCCAAATGACCCACTACCGAGTGAGTCTGGTTCACTTATGTGGACTGTCTGTCAAAAAAGACACTTCTCGGTACAATAAAACTAAAAACTGTTCAGCTGTGACACCCTTTCGGTGCCTAATTGCCATCCCACACGAGGGAAGCACGACGGCTGGGATACTGCCAGGTTGCCCAAGCCTAGACAGGGGAAGTCGAGAGGCAGAGGTCGGATTCGAACCACAGACCTTCCGATCAGTAAATTCGCGCTCTACCCACTTGAGTCATCTCGTCATCGCGGTACAATGCGACTGTACGATTCTCGGCTATTGAAGGAAGGACGAGAAGTCGGTTTTTTGGATTTTTCGAGAGAAGTGATAGGCTCCAGACGCTACAAACGAGATACTTTCATACTATGTACGAGGTCCGTGGTTCGAACCCCACCTCTGCCTCTCGACATCCCCTGTCTAGGCTTGGGCAACCTGGCAGTATCTCAGCCCTCGTGCTTCCTTCGGGCGGCATGGCAGCCAGGCACCAGAAGGGTGTTACATCTGAACGATGTACGAGGACAGAGTGATAATTGCCCTGATCGGCCGCATGAGCAAGTGTTTACTACTTAAAAAAAAGGATAGCCACGAAACCTATTCATTGCCAGCGCGTTCACCGAGCTGGGCAGTTGTTAGCCATCGATATTCTGACCAAGTAGCAACGAAAAAACTCGCCTCATTGACGGTAGGAATTCCTTATCGGCAAAGTCAAATTGATCCACGTAAGCGTACATCACATGGAGATTGTAAGGGTCATTTTCGCCAAGAAAATCCCCAATACGAGCCTTGACAAGACGTTCTTCTGTTTTCAAGAATTCTGCAACTGATTCCACCGTATCGCTGATCAGACCATGTTGTTGCAGCAGTTTTAATCCTCGAATCATTCGGCCCTGGTTGAACAACTGAATTCCCGTCTCGTAAATCTCTTTCTGGGCTTTCCGGGATTCAAAGTCTTCCGGGTCATCGATTGCCTTCTGGTGTCCGACTGTGCCTGGCAAATACAAGGAGACACAAATTAGTGGGGTCCTAGTTGTTGGGGTATGCAACGCGCAGAGCATTCGTCGATCAGGTGGATAGGCTTAAAAAGCGGGGTTCGACTAAACGCCACCGCTACGGATACTAAACTTGTCGTAACTTTTGTGGGCAGCCGGCCCAAACTGGTTCAACTCAGATTGCCTATGTTGCTTCGTTAGTTCCACAAATTCTGACCCTGTGACAGGTCAGAGAAAAACCACACCTTCACTGGACACCATGGTCAATACCCGATCACCTGATGTCAGCTGACCGACTTGCGCTGTATCCTGTTTGAGTGCAAATCACGGTACACAGCCTCAACTCCCCATACGGACGGTTTCGGGTTCAAATCTTCGTAAACATTCGAGACATGGGCGTATGAAAGAAACGGCAATTCAGAACTTTATTTGAGGATGGTAGCTTCACATGAAGTAAGGGTATTATCTAGAACTGTCGACAGACTGTCAGGCACATCCAAAAGGTCTAAGACACTTGAATGTGAAGAGCGTGGGAAGGGTTCCAATTACGATCAAAACACCTTACCAAAGTATACGTTGGTAGGCATACATTCGTGAGGACAACGAATTCTAGAAAGATGGGATTCATAGCAAGATAGAACCAAGTTTGGGGGCTGAAAGCGATTCGTCCAACCCAAGTGATTGTTTGGAGATTTTTAAAGGGGTATTCTAAAATTCCTGAAAGATGAAGACCAACGTTCCGACACTTCAAGGCAGCACGGTCACGTGATAGACCCATCTATGCCAAGCTAGTTGGTTTTTCGTGATCTGAACGCATTTCGCTAAAGTCATCATTTCGAAATGTTATTTTTTGTCGCCAGCCATTTAAGATGATTTTACACCCGATCGGGAGACCGTAAGTTCAGCTGTTGAAAGATGATGTTACCTGTGATCTGTACTACCTTGTACTCAGCGAGATCAACGATCCTATCCACGGACAAAAACGATTGGAGGTCAATAACTAAAAGGCCTTCAAGCGACATTCAAGTTACATTTTAAAAAAATGTACAATTAACCGCACCCACGTGATAGAACCGAAGGCAATTCAGAAAGGCAGAAATGCGTGAAAGAGATCACAAAGAGTTTGGGTGTTGTTGGTGCTGTACGCCTTCCAGGATGGGGTCCCCGTGACCCCGCCTGTGCTTGGCTGGAGACGTTGCAAGAAATGGCGGCTAACCGATGTCAGTGGCATTCATGTTGTCAGTTTCTGTCCAGATTGTCTGATTGAGCTGTTGGAGGTGTAGGCACCTCAGAATGCTTGACATAAGCCAGCGCTAGGTCCCCTCCCTCATCCACTATTTTTCCCTTCTTTTCACTCTAGGGCTTTATATATATATATATATATGAAATTAGACGGCTTTTCGAAGGCTGTGGTTCAGGCTTGAGCAACTTAGCCGTATTCCGGCCTTCGTGTTTCCTTCGAAACGCACGGCAGCAATGCGATCTCAGCTGAACGATTTTGGTAGCCAGATAAAAAGGTTAACGGAGTTTCAAACTGTGTAATCGAGTGGTATAGCCTGATCTCCGGAAAGTCCGGACAGGTTATCAGTAAAGAAGTGACCGCACAAAAAAAACTTTCAGTGAGAGGGATTGGCTGGAAATGACTGCCAATCTTCAAGGTTGGCAAGGTGGGAAACATGGGGTCGGCAAATCAGGTATGAGATAGTGCAGAGTTGGTATAAAAAAAGGGGGCGGCGCTTTAGATCGCTTAATCGCCATATCCAACCACCACTTATCTGTAACAGTAATCACGTTTGAGGGTAAAATATGGCATACAATCTGTCTTTTTAGGTCTGAAGATGCGTGGCCTTCTCGACAGTTTCGTCTGCGGCAAAACACGTACCGCAGTCAGAAAACAACAACGGCCAGTGTGGTCGAGCACATAGCATACAAGCGAACTAAACTGTTAAGTGAAGTCCATCAATCCGCATAAACCGTCACGTGACCGTCACAAACACTTCCGGTGGACGGTAGCAAGCGATCAATAAAACATCCATAGGTTTCTCGAGTTATACACTAATTTGCAAATCAATTTGGTTTTTGCGAGAGACTCACCTGGAACCCAGCTGAATCTCCCGTTTTTGATGTTTTCAGGCAACTGAATGTGTTGCATCAGACTGCCTCATGTTCCAGTTGCTACGATATTCGAGATATCGCGATACATGTATATACGTAATGCACTACTCATAAGCTTGCTGAAAATTCTTCGACAGCCCACGACCGGTTTCGCCCTTCTTCGGGCTGGCTCATCAGGTAGGCGCAGTCCCCGAGTTTCCGTCAACCTTATGTTCTACTTGAACCCAAATTGGACTGTTTTTCGAGTTAGTTTTTCGTTGTTAGTTACTAAATATGCCGTATTGTAAAGAAAAATGCTGAGCTGAGTAAAATCAAGTGGTCGGTTTCAAAGACGCGCCGAATTATCGATAAGGATACGACCTGTTGTCTGAGGGGACCGGTGCTAAACGAACTGTCCATTTGACCCGACTAAAACTCCCTGCAAATGAAACGATTGGAACGATGCAACACTGGGGTAAATAGAATGGGATATTCTATGCTAACTGGTGTATTTTTTGGTTGAGTCACACAATATGTTTTACGCGAGCAGTAAATAATTTTCCTTTCATCGTTTCCATGACGATGTCATCGTGGAATAGCGGCAGAGAAGGTAGCATCACCTCCAGTACACCGAGTTCCGGAAAGTTAATTGTAGGTTGAAAAGTAGTTCACATTAATTCCTAGTGACTGCACATTTCGTCAACTTGGTGGAAATTTTTGTGCCCCACTGAACAGAGACTGTGAAAGCAGCATAGCTACCCAGTAAAAGTGAGCATTCAAAACTGTGTGAGGGCGAGTGGACCCAACAACCAAGAAACACAAGTTCATCTACGCATTCTCACTCATATGTGAACTCAAAACTCGGATGCAGTGGATGACGTTCGTCCCAAACAAACAGCAGACATGTTCGTGTAACAATGTTGTAACCGACGCATTTGTATATGAAAGTTTCCAGTTCGTGCTTCATATCTTCCATCTATCTGTGTTGGAGAAAAACAAACACCAACTGTACAGAGCAACCTAGCACGGTGCGGACCAGAGTATTGCTTGTTGAAGTGTGGTGCAGAACCCGCCACGTTCTCCATCTTGCACCGGTTGGGTAGCGGTAACCTATTCACCTCGCAGTCAAGGATATGCACTACTCATGAGATCGGATAAGAATATATAAAAAAATAAATCGTTCAGCTGTAGCGCCCTTTCGGTGCCTAACTGTCATGCCACCCGAAGGTTGCACGAGGGCTGGGATACTGCCAGGTTGCCCAAGCCTAGACAGGGGAAGTCGAGAGGCAGAGGTGGGGTCCGAACCACGGACCTTCCGGTCAGTAAATTCGCGCTCTAACCACTTGGGCCATCTCGCTCCCAGATCGGATAAGAGTAATCTTCAAGGCCACCAGAATAGTTTCGTCAGGATAGGACAGTGACTGTTCAGACGTAACTGCTGTGGATACAAATTCTACACCTAGCTACCGCCAAACTGAATAAGTTTTACTCAGTTTTCAACAAAGCAATTCATGAAGAATACTGACACACGGTTGAAATAGGCACAACTAGGACAAGATGCCTGTTGTTCAAACGGGAATGGGAAAACTGTCCTTTGAATGAATGAGCACTGTATCATTTCGACGGAGACCTAAGTTGAATACACACTTTGAAACACAGTGTGTAGGTAGATCCAGTCGTTGATTCATCTGTTCGTCGAGCCTGGCAAGTGGCTCGCGTACGTCTGGTTGGATTGACCATATGACTATGCACGACATTTATCCCTCCACAGTACGACCACCTCTTTAATATGACCGAGTTTTTACCATTAGGAGTATTATACCATGCAAAACTCACAGCCCCCAATGTATGCATCACGCTTACACTCTGGGACAGAATCCGTGGTCAACTTTGAAAGGCACGACCCTAGACTTTTTCAGCTTCCACCCAAGTTTTTAAAGCTTCTTGCTGCCTCCTAAGACTGTGAAATTGACTGCTAGTGGCAAAACTGGTAACTGAAAGATATCAAGTTTATTTAATTACTCACTTTGTCACTTGGAGTATTATTGGGCTTGTTTATCGGCGTTGTCGCGTGGGTCTATGAACAACTAATACAGACAATTCGAATTAGCTTCAAGTTGAAATTTTGGCCAAACAGACCGGGCTTTTCAACTTGTCAGTTCACCGTCCATACAGACAGGGGTGATGGTCAAGTTGGACACAGTCCTGACAACACAACAACGGACCGGAAAAAGCAAAACCGTCAAAATCACTTTAGCTCTTCCAGGAGGTGACAGCAGCATGGACACTGTGCTGCGGAAAAGGCATTGAGTGCGTTACCCCGATACTTTGTGAGACAACCCCATCCAGATCGCTGTAGGTTGCCTGCGGCCTAAATACCCCCCCCCCTACCGCTCATTTCATATCAGAATAGTGGGGCGAATATTATGTGACCTCTTTCTGGTGGCACGGCAGTTAGACACCGAAAGGGTGCTACACCTGAACGATATATGCATATATATTGAGACGATCGACATTACACCGGACCAATTTTGGACTCTTTCTACACAGCAACAACCCCACCAGAATGGAAAACTAAATAATCATGCGTTTGTGAAGAAATCAACCGGAAAAAAGCGTACAAGTCAAACTTCTCTCTCACCCGGATTTGCCTATCTGGGGTGAATGGGAGAAAATTTATATATGTTAGCCGACGAAAAAGGTGCTCACCTGTGGTCGGACCGTTCGGTATCCCGTTGGGCATCGATACCTCGGAAGCGTCGGTCATCGTAACGGACGGCTCTGCGCCCAAAAATGATTGAGATTCTGGACTGGTGTACAGGTCCTGCGACCAGTCAACCATACATCGAAGAATTAGGACCAAGCACTCTAGACCGCTGGTACGAATGGCCTGGCGTTGAGCCACCGAACTCCCGTGTTCGCCGGCATATCGACCTTGGGCTATTTTCGCCAGGCTTGTGGTTAGTCGTTCAAAAATATTGGCCATACTCATATCACAGTCGTAGTTCAGGTAGATATCGACCACACACTGAGCATCGGCACAGATACGCCGCAAAGCTTCGATAACCAGCCATTTGTGCTCGAAACTAGACTTGGGAGATTCCAAAATCTCAAGGAACACGTCTTTTAAAAACACCTCGATTTGACGCTTCAAATGTGGCTTAAAATGAGTCAACAAGGCCAGAAAAATGGTCACCGAAAGCTCGCATACTTCCGGCACGGGAGACACACCATTCTTGATAAGTGCCACACACAAGTATTGTTTGATTGCAGTGATAAATATCTCGCTGCTGAGAAACAACGGTCCCGGTTGCTGGAATACACTCAGTAGGAGTTGTAAGGAAAGTGTTTTAGATCGGATCGCATTGGATCTGGCATCCGACGACCTAGTCCCCCCAAAGTCCTTGGTAGCAAGGCGACAGAGGCTACGAAAAACGAGGAAAGCGTCTTTCTGTGTTACATGGGCCAACGCAACAGCTTCGGGGTGAGCTCCATTAATCGACTCAGCCTTGACAGCATCCTCATTGGCCAGGACGCCATTGGGTAAAGGACTTGCTGGCTTAGACTTGTCAGCTTCATCACCAGTAGGAGTGGCGGAGGGAGTTGGCTGCTCGGCGTTCGCAAGTTGGGTGATTTCCCCATCATCAGAGCCAAGTACGGGTTGCTCAATGATTTCGTCCAAGATGCTGCGCACTATGGCATCTGCGTTTTCGCCGTCTTCCAGAGAGAGATCAGCTTCGCTTTCCACGCTTGTTGTGCTGTCCACATCTTGATCCGTTTTCTGAAACCAGTGAGAAATGCGAGTTTTATTGGAACACGTGGCTAGAATAAATCAATACAGAGTGATGAAGTTCTCAGGTGGCATGAATCTATGTCACTTAAGTAGAACTGAAGTTAGATTGTGAACTTAAACTCGGTTTGGAAGACCGGAAGACCAGAAGACCGGCAACCGACGCCGTTCAGCCGGATGTGTGGCACAAAAGTTGTCTCGAGGTTTCAACCAAAACTTAATCAGACGCGGCTACTGCGATTCGCACCACAAGTTCAGCCCCGTCCGAGCTGACCGCTTCCACTTAGTCACCTCAGTTTTCTAACTGTAAAACCCGGTTATTCACGATCATCTCTAGAGCGTCACCGGTGGCTCATTCCTTCTTCCGCAGGAAACCCGGTTATTCACGATCATCTCTAGAGTGTCACCGGTGGCTAATTCATTCTTCCGCAGAGCAGACGGTCTCTGGAACTTCCTGCTGTCTTCTGCACCTGTCTTGCAACCTGTAGCTCCTAGAACGTATAGGTTTGTATAACTCTACACACACCGACGGGACGTTTAGTTTTTCTGTGCGTTTCATAAATGTTGTGCTTTCTTATACAGCTATTCTCTAAGCATGGATTCGCCTTCCTTCGTCATTCACTCACGCATTTTTCAGCAGCTTGCGTGACTTCATTGTCACCATACAATGTAACAGAAGGTATCGGGCAGTGCTCCGTTTGTCGTAGAAACCTTGTACCAACCTGCTAGTCAAGTTCATTCACGTTCAACACTCAGAACTGGGAAGCTTCGTCTGTTGCAGCGCGTTCTCTGAGAAGAATCAGCGCGCTTACATACACGAAACAAGTCAGCTGACATGCTGTGGCGACAGTACGCAGCTAGGCGGATCGGTATCCCCACCTGTGCTATGTGATTTCCATACGAGAGCAACTTTTTTACCTTACGATAGATATGTCACTTGAGGAGTGGTCCAAAAAGACGAGTAAAAATATCGCCATGTCTAAACAGATAAGGTTTTTGCTAAACACTATATAATTTGCTGATTGTGAAGGTTATTTGACTAAGTAGTCGATGAGCTCCACAGCCTGAGAATGAGGGAAAAACGAGGTGAATGTGACCGTTGGTGGAACATTTGCTTTGGAGATAGGTCTCTCCCAAGTAGTGTGGTCTTTGAGAAGACTCAACCAAAAACAACTAACCGGTTTAACTTCAGAGTTTTCATCCACGACGAGTGGTATCTCTTTGACAGTTTCTTCCACGCTGGTAGTCCCCTGATCGGAATCGGTCGGCAGCTGATCATCGTGATCGACATCCGTACCGGACAAAGCTACGACAGCATCGAATGCGTTCTGTTCCATCCGCGAAAATATTATGCTAATAATCTGCGTCAAGGTGGCTCGGGCAGTGGCTTGGTTTACCGGATTTTTGGTCGCCATGAAAATGTTGTAACAGGTACGGACAACCAGAAGCACGTCCGCTTCGTGAATCTCCACCACAGAACTGGTGATCACGGTCAGAAGAGCCTTGAGCACTTGTAGCTGGATTCCATCATCTGTATGTACGCCCTGGTGTGACGTGACAAAAAAGGCATGGGGATTGGGACAATTAGGACAAATTAAGACAAGGTAGTTCGATTTACGGAAGCCAGAAAACAGAGTACAACGGAAGAAGGAACTAGTGTGTCGACCACTGCCTGAGCAAAGTACATCGCCTCCTACTGTGCAAGAAAGAACCAAGTGGAAAATACAACAGTCAAGGTTTTACGGGAATAAGCAGTTAAAGGGTGGAGATGGTCTGCAAACACCTGCAAGCCAGATCAAACCAACACAGGAACCGTCACCTCTCCCGGAAGAGCGTGCTCCCTGGGGAAGCGACAAAACGACCCCCTTCTTGAGCCGTACTTGTGTGACAATTCTGCGCACGGCTGGAGTACGCATCAACGGACAAGAACAGAAATGCGTTTTTCAAAGCAATCTTAGGTAGGTAGCGCCGACTGAGATGGCGTCTCAAGACCGTCTGAGCAACGTGACACATCTAAGACAGTTCAATTCAAGTTTCTGAGATCATGAACTGCACGTGAAGTACGGTGTTTTCCACGTAAAAAAATCAATTCGATAACACTGTTGCACTCATGTGCATGTATAAGCGTCTCTCAACTTCAGTTCTATGGGCTGTGTGACTCTTGCGCCCAGGAATTAGACTGCTGAAGCCTCACCCTAAACGGTATCCTCATATTGATGCAATGGCATTATTGTTGGCGCAGCTGATCAGTCAAGGCCGCAGCTTTGAGAATGGGGTGATATATGTACAAAATCGTTCAGCTGTAGCACCCTTTCGGTGCCGAACTGCCATGCCACCGGAGGGTTGCACGAGGGCTGGGATATTGCCAGGTTGCCCAAGCCTGGACAGAAGAAGTCGAGAGGCAGAGGTCGGGTTCGAACCACGGACCTTCCGGTTAGTAAGTTCGCGCTCTAACCACTTGGGCCATCTCGCCCCATATGTACAAAAGATCTGCTTCAACTTGAGTGATCAAGCCTCTCTCTCTTCTTAGAAGCACATCTGTTTGAAAGCAGGCTATACGTCATCATGCGGACAAATTTGGGAGCAAAGCATTCCACACCGTGTCTTGGATGGCCATACTGTATCCAAAACATTTCGAATGTTTTCGTATCTGTAAGGCCTGGAATTTACTCTCTCTCTCTCGATTTGATTACAGAATTAAATCGGCCAAAACAGCAGTAAAGCACATGCATTCTGTAGCTCTATGCGTGAAGATATAAGATCAGAATGAGTGAACCCTTGGGTGTAGTCGATGGCCAGTAGCAAAGGTGGAAATTTCACTCGTTCTCCGGAGGAATATCGCTATAATGTGGACGACCATTTCAGACAAGGATTCACTTTTCTAATAGCTCGAGATAACTCAATGGGTAAGGTGCGTACTCACTGACCGAAAGGTTTGTGGTTCTCACCCAAACTCCGTACCTCAAGTGCTCCTATCTAGGCTTAGGCAACCTGACAGTACCCCAGCCCTCGCACCTCTCCGGATGACACGGCAGCTGGGCATCGAAAGGGTGTCACAGCTGAAGGGTTTTTTTATTCTTAAGGTCTTAAAGAGAGCCCGAAAAGGTTCCAAACGTAGGAAGATGGACAACGGTGGTTGGTTGGTGGTCAACCCTACAACAACTACCTGGGTGTCTGGTCGGTATGGCCTTGCTATGCCCAAAACAGAAGGAGAACATCAGCTTTCGCCGTTAACTGAATGTTTCTGCAACACAATGATTAGGCAGTTGGTAAAATGAGAAAAATGACTAGGGTGACCGCTGCTCCTTTGATACATACAAGCAAACATAAAAATCCGACCGATACATTCAGATACCGATCAATAAATCGATATAAACTACATCCATTCTTTTACATGCCTCCAGGGAGACATGGTGCTGGAACTGACTTGGTCCATCAAACATCCAAAAAATTGATTTGATAATGTGCACCTAATCCGACCCAATTATTAATAAAATAAGTACTCAAGTGTAACACTTTTTCGGTGCCTAGCAGCCATGCCACCCGAAGGATGGCTAAGGTCGGGGTACTGCCGGGTTGCCCAAGTTTGGACAGGAACAGTTGAGTTGCCCGGGTCAAGTTTGAAAAACGGAACTTCCGGTCAACAAGTTCGTGCCTTAAGCGGAACCAACTCTAGCTCGGGTTTATAGGGTGGAAATAACGTGAACACAACAGGAGCAAACAGGGAGACGAATATCAAAATACTAACCTGAAAACAGGAGCAAATAGTGGTGACGATTTGTTCAATAATCCGTACTTTCCCCGTCGATCCGGTCGCTTCGTTGGGCACGTGACCATAGGCAATCAGCTTTTGTAAAGAATCTATGGCTGTGGTTACTATTTTGGCAGACTTTAAAGAACATGCCAACTGGAACGGGCGCAAAAGCCTTTCATCTGACAAAAGCATACCGCTCTCAGAACGCAGTGGTGGGAGATGATCGCTGATGTGGTCAGTAGGAGCGGTTTGGTTCGCCTCGCTGTTTGACTTGACGTGGTCCTCATGCTGCTGTCGCAACAGTTGCAATGCCTCCTCACATGCCTTACGGAGTGCAGTGTTTTGTGACTTTTTCGTTTCTCGTTCGGCAGCGATCCGTTCGATGGCTTTCACGAGAAACATGTTGAGGGCGTGAAATGAAATACCAAGTTGTGGCTGACGTGCAGAATCGATGTAGTGAGAATCTGTGCCGTGGGGTGACTTGTGTGCGCTGATAGATGGCGAAAGAGGAGAGGTCGGTTTTGTCGTGGTTTGAGGGATTTCCGTAATGTTTTGAGTGGGCGAAACCGGTAGGACTTTCAGATCAGAGACGTTTGGCATAGCGATATGTCACAAGCGCGTGGAGAGCGTTCAAAATGAATTCGCATTGACGATTGTAATAAATTAAACACTAGTGCACAGCATAAGATCAGGTTGGATCCAAAACTGTGATACGGTGAGCGAGCGGCAGTGTACTCAATTTTTGAGTCAAACGAAGATGTGTTCGGTTGGTCTTAATCACACCTGGAAAGAGAGTAAACGTAAACAAACGGTAGTAGTTCCGCGAGAAAAGGGACAATACGCTTGGCTAGACACAACGGCTCGCTCCAAACTGGTTATTTGTGAGCGACCGCTTTCGGTTGATCACCCCCACTCCGCAGAAGTCCCTCTAGCAAAGTCTTATGGTGCCTCGCTTCCGCTCTATGTTACGTGTACGTGTCGTAATCTAGCCACCAAAAAAGTTGAGGCGAAATGACCTCGAAAAGTGACTGCCGACCGTAGACTGCCCAGATGAAGAAGTCCTCTTAGTTCCATTAAAGTAGAGGGCTGTCACCATTATCGTCATTTCCACTGTCAACATCACACTCACCAGGAGGGACGAAAAACAATCCTAAACAGCACTAAACGATGGCTTTTCGGGAGGGATATTGTCAAGATAAGAATGCAGAGAAACAGTAGTGGATCGCTTCTTAACCCGAAGTAGTGAGACAGTGGAGGAGAGAAGGAAACGAAGGAAACACTATTGACATTGGCGGCCACAGATCGCACTGTTTGACGTGGCATGAGAAAACTCAATCACGTGACCGACCAAGAAAGCGACAATAAAAATGGGTTGCAAAGGAGTACCCACTTGAGCCGACAAAACCCAAAAGTAAAACACGAGCCCAAATCAAAGTGAATCCCAAGACGCTCCATGACCTTGTTTGGAGCGAGCAAAACCGTCCCCTAAAATGAACATCAGAATGCAGCGGTGATGACAGAGAGTCACTGCCCCGTCCATGCACTCAGGAGAGAATTTGCTGTAGGCAGCCCACGATAGGATGAGTATAAAACCTTTAGAAGAGATAAAATTCATCACCAGAAACTAACGCAGATTCTGGTCGACTTCAGACCAAAAAAAAACTACCATTGTTGATCGTCGGAGGGGGTGGTGCGGTGCAACGCTTGTCGCAAGGTGAAGATACGATCGATGCAAACCCAGCCATGGCGAAACCCAGCTTGATTCTCACGAAACTGACTACCCCATTGACGAATCAACCTGCGTGAGCTAATACCAGAGAATAATTTGGAATCTATAGCCACTAGACTGATGCCCTTGTGACTTTCGCACAATGCTCTTGCGCCCTTTTTGAATATGAGAGTTACCGCCGAGGTGCTCCATTCCGTTAGGCGGTCAGATTCATCATAACCATTATCAGCTGTGAGAACCGCGTACTTGTTGTACAGTGGTTATTGTTGGGGATATCAATATCCCCTAAAAAACTGAATCCTTGTGTGTGCTAACGAACCTTTGGCATTTTCAAGGTCAAACTATATATATATA